>JAYESD010000012.1:121317430-121869040 GCA_036927565.1 Tuctoria greenei | reverse complement strand
TCGGCAAAACTAAGCCGTATGGCCTCTCCTTGCTACAAGGCTCAATGCATTAAACACCTCCCCTTGAGTAGTGTTAGGACTTGCGGAGTACCTTATGTACTCACTCTTGCTTTATATGTGGTTCTATCAGAAGACAAAGAAGCTGAAGCGTGTGAGGATGACGACTAGGTCTAGTACTACTTCCCAAGTCTGCCTGTTGGGCATGGCGCCGTTCTACTCCGCTGTTTTGAAGATTTTTCTATTTTGGTGGTCATCTCTGACCACATCCAATGTAATTTAGAACATGGTTGTAAGACTTTTATTGATTATAAATAAATAATCGTTGTATAGATCTCGATTCACCCTTATAAATACCGGCCGATCCCCCCCCCCCCCCCGACTTCATCACCCTGACGCCCGAAACCCTAGCACCGATGAGCTCGGTAATGCCGGTCGTGTTCCCGTTGTTCCACCCGATTCCTTGCCTCGAAAACTAGTCTAACACCTTCGCCGTGTTCTCAGGATCATGCCAGACATCCTCGTCGGTTTAGAAGAGTCGTACGTCACTGACTTCGTCAGGCACCGACGAGAACCGCCACTCCTCACCGTCGCTGACCATCTTCTGCCCCTCCTCTGGTCGTGCGACGACCTTCGGTGAGTTCCCCTCGCTTTCCTCTCCCTTTTGCGCCATTTAGATGTTCTCTTTAGCGTTCCTAGCGTGGATTTTGGTCACCGCCGGCGAGATCGCCGCCGCGCGCCGCCACCCAGCGCTGCTGCTCCCGTCATTTGGGGCGACGTGGCCCTTTCTCAGCCGCCCATTTTGGTTGAACGGCCGAGATTAGATTAGACCATACCCCTTCGGTATTTTAAATCCAAGCCGTCCGTTTTAAATCCTACAGCCCACGTTCAAACAACCCTAATCGTTGGTGACTATAACAAATAAATCCCTGAGTTTTTTTAAATTGTTTATAGATAGGTCCAAAAACTTATAAATCAACCCTGGACTTTCTGGAAATTAAGAAATTACTGGATAATTAAGTAAAAAGGGTTTTAAAGTCCCTGGAATATTATAGAATAGCAAATAAATTATGGAAAATTGTAGAATGACCCCTAGACTTTGTAGAAATATATTGTTAACCTATCGAATAGTTCTGTTTTTATAGAAAAGACCCTAATAGTTCTAGAAACTAAATAAAAGCCCCTAATTGATATAAAATAATTATAAAAACAGATTTAAAAATGCTTTTCATTTATTTTCAGTTCTGTATATTTATATTAATTAATTTAAACTGCTTATTTAATCATAAAATGCTATATAAGTATAGTTAATTCATAAAAATTGAGCTGCACCTAGAAATAACTATTAAAAATAGAGTAAAAATTGTAAAATACACATTTTATGTTATAAATCTATTTTAATCAATTTTTTGCATGAGAAACTTTCTAGAAAATAGTAATAGTTATCAAATAAATATAAAAATTGAATAAAATTACTAAAAACAAGTTTTAATTAAGTTATTTCATTTAAACTCTTGTGTAGGAATTTATGTTTGATTGAAATGTTTGCATTGTATGTGTTATTATTGTATGTTATCATTTTTGTGCATCGTCAATCTAGAGTCGCGATCAGAACCGACATTCAATCTCCAAGAGTAGCATTTTCCCGTTGACGACCAGGCTTACTTTGGAGGCAAGTTCCTTGACCATCTTGCACCCTTTTTGTTAATTTTAGTTAGATGCATGCTAAATTAAAATATGAATCCTATGCTATGTTTCCCTAGTTTTTCCCAATAATTCCTTATCGCTTGTGAAAGCATCTAGGCCCCATGAGGTACGGTTTCGGTGATTAATGACAACCATTCGATATTACTAATGAATTTGTGAATGCAAGGTCTCAATGACACTCAATCAAATGAAATCAAAATTACATTGGAGACCCATATAAAATCAACGAATGAGATCAAATCAAAACATATGATGACAAGAAGTGAAAGCTCTAACTTGATATCATTCCATGCTTGAAGACAATCAAAACAACACTTCAAACAAATGTCAAAGAGGTCACAAGTTCAAAATTCCAAAAGAACAACTCAAAACAACTCGAAGTCAACAAGTTGAACACACCGGATCATCCGATGGTCTTGAAGTTGACTTCATCGGTCGAGTTGGTTTAACTGAAGAAGAAGACCTCAGACAAATGCACTCACCGGATCATCCGATGTGAGTGGCTCAGTGCATCGGTCCATCATCACAGATTGCAATACCATTGGACCAAGAGAAGCACCGGATCATCCGATGTGCAGAATTACACACATCGGTCAATCACTCCAGTGAGCCTCAAGATCAAGCAAAATTCTGGAGGAAGAGCCACCGGATCATCCGATGAGTAGAGAGATCAACATCGGTCTAACAACGGTCATATCTGACACAGTGACATCAGCTAATTTGGCTTTGACCGATGACAACTGAAGGGGAGACATCGGATCATCCGGTGTTCGCAGAGAAGTGATGTCAGCCTACTTTTCCAACGGCTATCTCGTGGAGGCTGGCTATTTATACCCCTTCAACCTGTCAAATCGACAAGACTTGAAGCCAGACATACTCTACACATCCTAGAGCATTCAAGCAATAGAGCAACCACTTTCACATCATTTGTTCATCATTTGTACACCAAGAAATAGGCTAGAACTAGCTAGAGATAGTGCTTGGGTGCCTCCACTCTTGGTGATTGGAGTCTCTAGTGTAGTGAGAGCCCAAAGGGAGTGACCCTTGGTGTGTGCAACTTCCGGAGCTTGCCAAGAGGATTGTGGAAGCCCGGAGGATCCCAAAAGTGTACAAGGTTTGAGCTCCACCTTGCCAAGGTTGGCGAACGGAGAAGAATAGTGAAGAAGCCCCTAGTCTCGGTGACTTGGGAGTGGCAAAACCCTTCGGTGGGTGCCACAACGTGGACGTAGGAAGATCCTTGTGATCTTACCGAACCACGAGATAAACTCCGTGTCCCTTCGAGCGTTTGCATCCCTCTCCCTTTTACTCTTATGCAATCTTCATTCCGCAACTTTAATTTACATTGATTGCATAGTTTAATTGCATAGGGAATTGGGCTTTAAGTTGTAAGTGTTTAATTGTCTTAAAATTTGAAAGAAAGCCCAATTCACCCCCCCTCTTGGGCGTTTCGATCCTTTCAATTGGTATCAGAGCCTTGTTGCTCATTGGATCATTCTAGCTTCACCGCTAGAGAGCTTAAATGGCCAAGAATGGGGGTTCGGTTCCTATCTTCGAGGGCAAGAACTTTGCCTATTGGAAAGCACGCATGCGTACCTACCTAGAGGCCATTGCTCCCGAAGTGTGGGAAGCGACCCATGCGGGATTTGGAGATCTTAATTATGTTGGGGATCAACTAAAATGGGATGCTAAGGCTAGAAATGCCATCTATGAATGCATTAGTCAAGATGTATTTGCAAGAATAGCTAGTAAAGAAAAGGCTTGTGAAATTTGGGCATGCTTAATTGAAATTCATGAGGGTTCCTCTCGTGTTAAAGAACTCAAATATCACTTGCTAAAATCCAAGTATGATGAATTCAAAATGCTTCCTCATGAGAATGTTAACCAAATGTTTTCACGCTTAAATGTTCTTATTGAGGAGATTAATGCTCTTGAAGTTGCATCTCTTGGCAAGGGACTTATCAACCGAAAGATCCTCATGCTCCTTCCCAAGCCTAAGTACAATATCATCAACTCCATGCTCCAAAAGGAATCACTTGACAACATTGAAGTTTCGGAGCTCATTGGAGAAATACACGCTCATGAGATGAGCGTACTTGGAATGATGGAGGAGTCATCATCAAAAACTATTGCTCTCAAGGCTTCAACCAAGAAGACAACTCCCAAGAAAAAGAAAGTGGTTGAGCCTAGCTCAAGCGAAGAAG
Source organism: Tuctoria greenei (assembly GCA_036927565.1). Classification (NCBI taxonomy): domain Eukaryota; kingdom Viridiplantae; phylum Streptophyta; class Magnoliopsida; order Poales; family Poaceae; genus Tuctoria; species Tuctoria greenei. The sequence continues at coordinate 121,865,135 of JAYESD010000012.1, read as the reverse complement.
AGCAAGCAACAAGCGAAGATGACGATGATGAGCTTGCATTGATGATGAGAAAATTCTCACGTCTAAACTCCAAAATCGCAAAGAAGGGATATTCCTTTGATCCAAAGAAGAAAGCCTTCCTCCCAAGAAAAGATGAAAACAAAACATGCTACAATTGTGGTGATCAAGGCCACATATCATATGATTGTCCAAGACCCGACAAGAGGAAGGACAACCACAAAGGAAAGTATAGAAAGCTAGAAGAAAGTGATGAAGATGAAGAAGAGGTCAAACCCAAGCGCGCCTTTGGAAAGAAGAAATTTGACAAGGGCAAGAAAACCAAGCTCTTTCCAAAGAAGAGAAGAGGGCCTCAAAAAGTCTTCATGTGCGAGGCAAATGAGTGGATCACGGATGAAGAGTCAAGCGATGAAGAGAGTGAAGATGAAGAGAACTTGGCGGGCCTTGCCGTCGTCGACAAAGACAACTCACCTCTTCGTCCACCTCCTATGTGCCTCATGGCTAAAGGTAACTCCAAGGTATGTGACGATTCTAGCGATGATGATGAGCTCTCCCCCGATGAACTAGCATCTATGATTAATGAATATCATGTCATCATAAAAAGGGAAAAGAGCAAGGTTAAAGCACTTGAACAAGCTTGTGCTAAACTTGAGAGTGCGAAGCTCGATTTGCATGACAAGTATGTAACCATACTTAAAGAGCATGACACGCTCAAAACACATGTCAAGCAAATCGAGGAGGAAAATGCTCAAATCAAGCTTGATCATCATGAGCTTGACTTAGCAAACCAAGCACTCTTGGGAAAGCACAATGACTTGGTTCAAAAACATGAAGTGCTTAACCTTGCTTATAAGGAAATTGAACTAAAAATGAAAAACATGAAAAAGGAAACCCTTGATGGCAAAGTATCAACTATTTCACATGCCACTAACACTTTGGATAAGTCTTTGCCTTTGAAAGCAAGCCTTAGGGAGAAGGAATTGATCGACGAAATTGAAAGTCTCCGCACTAGTGTGGTGAGACTTTCCAAGGGAGAGGACAAGCACAAGGAAATCCTCTACCAACAAGCCAAAGGCTTCAACAAGAGAGGACTTGGATCCTTCCCGGTGCTCAACAAAGGAAAGGTGCCCTCACCGGAGCTTAGGACGAGCTTCATCAAAGAAGTTGGATCCTATTGCCAACATTGTGAGGTCACCGGACACCACACGAGGGAGTGTCCTCTTCCCAACCGTCCTTCTCCCAAATTGCCTCCTAACTACAAATCTACTTTCCATGATTATCACTATCTCTTAAGCAAAGTAGGTGGCAAGGTGAAGGCAAGGTTCATCGGCAAAGACATTAAGGGCATGAAGGGGAAGCTCCCCAAGCAACTTTGGGTCCCAAAATCACTTGTATCACACATACAAGGACCTAAGTTAGCTTGGGTGCCTAAACTCAAAAACTAACTTCATGTGTGTAGGTGAACTACAAAGCCGGAGGAAAACATTGGGTACTCGATAGCGGGTGCACTCAACATATGACCGGCAATGATGGTATGTTCACTACCATAGAGAACCCCGATAATCATGAACAAGTCACCTTTGGTGACAACTCAAAGGGGAAGGTAATTGGTTTAGGTAAAATTGCTATTTCACATGATTTGTCCATTTCTAATGTACTATATGTTAAGTCACTTAGTTTCAATTTACTTTCCATTGCACAACTATGTGATCTTGGACTAACGTGCACCTTTGACAAGAATGGTGTTGTAGTAACTAGTGAATCAAGCAAAGAACTAATCTTCAAAGGATTTCGGCATGGACATCTTTACTTGGTAGACTTCTCCAACAAGGATGCTAGCCTGACCACTTGTCTTTTCACTAAGACGAGCTTGGGTTGGCTATGGCATCGACGCATTGCTCACATTGGGATGAGCAAGCTCAAGAAGTCGTTCAAGCTTGGGATGGTGACTGGTGTAAAGGATGTCACATTTGAGAAGAACAAGCTATGTAGCGCTTGTCAAGCCGGGAAGCAAGTTGCTTCACACCACCCAATGAAGACAATGGTGTCAACCTCCAAGCCGCTTGAACTACTCCACATGGACCTCTTCGGACCATCCACATATCAAAGTCTTGGTGGTAACTTCTATTGTCTTGTTATCGTTGATGATTATTCTCGATATGCTTGGACTTTGTTTTTAGGTGACAAGGGTGAAACTCCGGAAGTTTTCAAGACCTTTGCCAAACGTGCTCAAAGGGAATTTCAACTTCCCATCATCAAAGTCCGGAGTGACAACGGCACCGAGTTCAAGAACTACAACATTGGGGAGTGGTGTGATCGTGAAGGAGTGAAGCATGAGTTTTCGGCCACATACACCCCCCAACAAAACGGTGTCGTTGAAAGGAAGAACAAGACCCTTATCACCCTTGCAAGAGCAATGCTTGATGACTATGGCACGTCGGAGAAGTTTTGGGCCGAAGCAATCAACACGGCGTGCCATGCCGCAAATAGGGTCTATCTTCACCGACTACTTCAAAAGACCCCATATGAGCTCCTCATTGGGAGAAAGCCCAACATCTCATACTTTAGAGTCTTTGGGTGCAAATGCTACATCTACCGCAAGAAAAGGCTCGGTAAGTTTGAAAGAAGATGTGATGTTGGTATTTTTCTTGGTTATGCATCAAACTCAAAAGCATATCGAGTATTCAACCAAACCTCCGGTCTAGTTGAAGAAAGTTGTGATGTTGAGTTTGATGAGACTAATGGCTCCCAAGAGGAGAGTTTTGGTCATGATGAAATAGATGATGAGCCTCTACGAGAAGCCATGAAAAACATGACCATTGGAGACATCAAGCCGGAAGTTGAAGAGGGCCATGATCAAGGGGGAGCATCAAGTTCCAACATCAACACCTCCATGATGCCTCAAGTTGATGAGGAAGAAGAAGAAAAAGATGATCCATTGCCAATGCAAGATTCACAAGCCACACAACACCAACGACAAGAAGAAGTCGATGATCAAGTCCAACCACAAGAGGAACAACAAGCTTCACCACCGCCAAGTGACTCACAACCACTTATGAGGCATGGACGCATCTCCAAGGCGCATCCAATGGACCAAATCATTGGAAGTCCTTCAAGGGGCGTAAGTACTCGTTCCCGCCATGTCGCCTCATTTTGTGAGCACTACTCTTTTGTTTCGTGTGTAGAACCCACTCACATAGAGGAAGCACTCCAAGATCCAAATTGGGTGATGGCCATGCAAGAAGAACTCAACAACTTCACCCGCAATGAAGTTTGGGTGTTGGAGGAGCGACCTAAGGACAAGAACGTTATCGGTACGAAGTGGGTATACCGGAACAAGCAAGACGAGAATGGCGTCGTGGTCCGCAACAAGGCAAGGCTTGTGGCCAAGGGTTTTTCACAAGTTGAAGGACTAGACTTTGGAGAAACATTCGCTCCGGTCGCTCGGTTAGAAGCTATTCGCATACTCCTTGCTTTTGCTTCACATCACAATATAATGCTTTATCAAATGGATGTTAAAAGTGCTTTTCTCAATGGCTATATTAACGAACTTGTTTATGTTGAGCAACCTCCCGGGTTTGAAGATCCGAGGAATCCTAACCATGTGTATAGGTTACACAAGGCGCTCTACGGACTCAAGCAAGCACCTAGGGCATGGTATGAACGACTAAGGGATTTCCTAGTCATGCAAGGATTCAAGATCGGGAGGGTGGACACTACACTCTTCACCAAGCACATCGACGGGGATCTATTCATTTGTCAAATTTATGTCGATGATATCATTTTTGGCTCAACTAACAAATCTCTTAGCCATGAGTTTGGCAAAATGATGTCTAGGGAATTCGAGATGTCAATGATTGGAGAGCTCAACTTCTTCCTTGGATTCCAAATCAAGCAACTTCAAGAGGGGACCTTCATCTATCAAGAGAAGTACACAAAGGACCTCTTGAAGAAATTTGAGATGGGAGATTGTAGCTCAAGAAGCACTCCAATGGCGACAAATTGCCATCTCGACGCGGACATGGACGGTAAACCTATTGATCAATCTCATTACCGTTCTATGATTGGCTCATTGTTATATCTTACCGCATCTAGGCCCGATATTATGTTTAGTGTGTGCTTGTGTGCTCGCTTTCAAGCGGCACCTAAAGAATCGCACAAGAAGGCGGTCTTTAGGATACTTCGGTATCTCAAGCATACCTCAAGTGTAGGTTTGTGGTACCCCAAGAACGCTAGTTTCCATCTCTTGGGATACTCGGATTCGGACTTTGCCGGATGTCGTGTGGATCGCAAGAGTACCTCCGGTGGGTGCCACTTACTTGGGTGTTCCCTAGTATCTTGGTCGAGCAAAAAGCAAAATTCCGTGGCTTTGTCCACCGCGGAAGCGGAGTATATAGCGGCCGGTGCATGTTGTGCCCAAATTCTATATATGAAGCAAACCCTTTTGGACTTTGGAATTAAAATTGGTTGTGTGCCTCTCCTTTGTGACAATGAAAGTGCGGTTAAGATAGCTAGAAACCCCGTTCAACACTCCCGCACTAAGCACATTGATATTCGCCATCACTTCTTGCGGGATCATGAGGCTAAAGGAGACATCTCTTTGCAAGGTGTTAGATCCGAAGAACAATTGGCGGATATCTTCACAAAACCACTTGATGAGAAAACCTTTTCTGGACTTAGAAGTGAATTAAATGTGCTAGATGCATCTAACGTCATGTAAGTTGCCATGTTCATGTAAGGTTGCATATCATATAGGTCTTGTCTAACTCCCAAAGGATAGGGGTGAGCTAGAAATAGTTTTCCCTGAGGAAGCCTTTGGAAGGTTTAAACTTGACAAGATAGACTCATTTTATGCCTTGCATGACCCCTGCCATATAAACTTGCACTCATTTAATCTCTTGCACTATAATTTGTTTGGCATTGCATAACGGTAGATTGTCACAAAGGGGAACCCACCTCATGAGAAGGAGACTTGTTTGAAATGCAATATCTCGACTCATATAAGGTGGAAAGAACAAAATGTTAGGTACGTTAATGCCTAGAGGAACATGCTTCATTGAGATAGTAGTCTTCATACTCTACCTCACAAAGCATGGGCCTTACATTTTATTTGAATATTTTTCCTCCATTTTTTCTTGGTGTTCCGTTTGTGTTAAGGACTAGCCAAGCTATTGGCATATTAGCTTCTAGAGGGGTAAAGGGTTGCCCAAAAAGTCCTAAGACATGTGTTTCTTCTCGATTGTTTGTTTGGTCAAAGGACATATATGGGATGTTTTCGCTCTGTTGTCATCGGATTATCCGATGCCCCTGTCAATCCCTCATCGGTCAAATAGGTGTTCAATCCTCAAAGCCCAACTCTGTCAGAACCTCAAATGATCCGACGCGTTCATCCTGGAAAACATCGGTCCATCCGATGTTCACTCTTCTGGAGCTGTGAACTATTCAACCGATGTCTACCTCCCTCTAACGTCGGATCATCCGGTGTCAATATCACCCGGTTGAACATCCTTACTGTGCTATTCGACCGATGTTCAAAACCCTAATCATCGGTTCATCCGATGTCAACAGCAATTCTTGAATATCCTTACTGTTGCAATTGACCGATGTTCACTGCATCTATCATCGGTCCATCCGGTGTTTAAAAAACGGCTAGGGTTTGGGCCCCACTATTTAAACACCCGCGCCGCCGCCGTTCGCTCTCTCTCCCCGATCCTGCTCTCTCGCCGCCGCCGCTCGCCCTACTCGCCGCCACCTCCGCCGCCGCACCCAAGCACCGCCTCCCTAGGTGCCGCCGCCGCCGCCCACAGCGCCGCCGCCCAGCACCGCCACCATTCGCAGCGCCGCCGCCGCACGCCCGCGCCGCCTCCTCCACCCTCGCGCCCCAACATCACCGCCGCCACTCACCACCGCGCTCAAGCCTCGCCGCCGCCCTTCTCCACCACCAACGTGCGCCATCTCCGGGCCATCTCCTCCTCGCTAGGGTTTCTCGGCCCGGTTGATCATCGTCGCTAAGGTGAGCTTCGTGCCGCGCGACGTCTCTCGTTGCTTCTCTCGCCGTTCTTCCTTCATCGTCGCCTAACCCTAGCTCTCCGTCGTCTAGATGGGTCGCGACAGGAAGAACAAGGGCAAGGCCATCGCGGAGCCCGCCGCGAAGAAGCGAAAATTATCGAAGGATGAGAAGAAGGCCTTGATGGCCGCTCGCGCCGCCGAGGAGCGTGAGCGTGGCCGAGGAGGGTCCTTGAGGATCCGTGAGGCCCGTCCGAGACCGCCTCCAGTGGTCGATGACTCCGACGCCGAAGAGGAGCCAGTTGAGCCCCTCGTCCGCCGGCGCTCAGCCCGGACGCGTGGGGGTCACGCCGAGGCTCCTCCTCGTCCGAGACCGACGGCTGCCGACCGTCGTGAGGACAGGGAGGCTGAGAGGGACATTCATGAGATGGACACGGCCGTCCGGGTCGGTGAAGGAGTCCGTCTTGTGGACTACCGGAAGATGAAGGCGAAGCAACTCCGGAAGCTCAGATGGAGTGTTATTCTTGAGGAGTGGTTCCCACAGCCCCGAGAGCTTCTTGTTGACAGCCGCTTCTGGACTGTCACCCAGGCGTCTCTCTATGAGACCTACAAGCGCCGGGGGCACAAGCTCTTTCAGCACAACCACTTGGACTGGAGGCAGCTTGCAGTGGCAGCGGAGACTGATGTCCGCCCCTTCTTTGAGCGATACAGAGGCTTGGTTGAGCTATTGGATTATGAGAGAAGTGCGTATGTGGAAGAATGGGTCCGTGTCTTCTACGCGACCCTGTACATCTCAGAGGGCAGAAGATCAATTGCTTTCATGTTTAATGGTCAGCACTACCATCTCTCGAGGCAGACTCTGGGGCACATTCTTGGTTTGGACCTGCACGACACCAGCATACACGAGAAGGTCTATGGGCAGGCAGATCCACCGAGGAGGCCACTTACTGGAGGGGTAGCACCACAGCTGGACGAGATCAGGTCTTTGTTTGGCCCCGCGTTTTCTCCAGACCAGCCTAGAGTTCCAGCCCTCCTGACCCCAGCTGCGCGCATTGTGCACCTCGCCTTGCGCCGCACGCTCCTGCCGAGGTCAGGTTACTTGGAGGGGTTCACGAGTCTCCAGCAGACCCTCCTGTTCTACATAATGAATGGGATGGATTTTGATATAGTGGACATATTCCTCTGCGAGATGGAGGACGTCATTACAGATGGAGTGGGCATGATGAGGCAGCTAGCATACGGGCACTGGATCAGTTATATTTGCTCTATGGTGGTGCCAGCAGGACATACAGCACAGGCCCAGCTTGCTGACGAGAGCGTGACCCGCTTCGGCCACTACCGTGCGTCCGCTCCTGGAGACCGCCGTCTTGGTCGTCCAGTTGAGCGCCAGGTCAGGGCCCGCTTGACTGAGGAAGACTGGTCCGACCTAGAGCGGGAGGACGAGAGACTTGCCGAGGCCGAGGCTCAGGGGGAGGACTTGCAGCACGTCTGGTCCGAGAGCGACACAGACGACAGTGTCGAGGAGTACTTCCCTCCTCCTCCACCTTCACCGAGGCAGCACGACGCCGAGGCTGGAGGATCAGCTGCTCCGCCACCAACGCCACCTCCTGTGTCCGAGGCGCAGGTGTCACAGCCGTCAGAGCTGTCGGCACTACTCCAGCAGATGATCGAGCAGCAGCGCCAGGACAGGCTCGCTGCTGAGCAGGCCAGGGCAGAGCAGGCTGCTCACCTGGCACAGCTGCAGCGGCAGCAGCAGGAGCTCCAGCTGGAGATCGCCCGTCAGAGGCGAGAGGATACGGACCGGTTCACCAACCTGGTCGATCAGATGCACCGCCGTACCCTCGACCAGCAGCAGCAGACCCAGCAGGCCATGATGGGGATCCTAGGGTTGATCACCAACCTTTACACTCAGACCGGGATCGCCCTTCCTTCACAGCAGCCTGGACTGGGACTGGCTCCAGGAGTTGCTCAGGTGCCCACTACTCCTATCCCTTCCATCAGCATGTCACCACTTCTGGCATCTAGCGCACCGATTCACTCACCACTGCCGGCGACGACCTTGTTCCAGCAGACACCGGCATCCGTGGTGAGCGCTCCACTTCCTCCAGCTCCTCCAGCACCTTCAGTACCTGCTTCCTCTCCTCCAGCACCGGCAGCGGACCCTCCAGCTCCCGCCGCTCCGGCAGCTCCTTCGACCGGCGACTCCAGCTCCGACGACGGCGACGGTGCCCAGTTCATCCTCGCGCCCAGCTCTCAGGGTCCGTAGGCGTTCTGATCCCTTTTTGGTGTCTTGATGCCAAAGGGGGAGAAGATGTAGTAGAGTCAGGGGGAGTGGTAGTCTCAGGGTCTCAGGGGGAGTGTAGGGAGTGTGAGGAGTGTGAGTGTGTGTGCTTATCTTTTGTATTCATGCTTGAGTACTCTTTTGTAATTTTAATTAAGCACTCTTTCACTTGTCTCATTTTCTTATGATTTTAATCGATTGAGTTTTTCGCCCACAAATCTCTTATGCGCTTTACAAGCTTAATGTGTCCTATGCTGTATTCATTGCATATATTCTTGAGTATTTTCATCAAATTCATTATCATTGCGCTTTTAAATATTGTGTTGTCATCAATCACCAAAAAGGGGGAGATTGAAAGCATCTAGGCCCCATGAGGTACGGTTTCGGTGATTAATGACAACCATTCGATATTACTAATGAATTTGTGAATGCAAGGTCTCAATGACACTCAATCAAATGAAATCAAAATTACATTGGAGACCCATATAAAATCAACGAATGAGATCAAATCAAAACATATGATGACAAGAAGTGAAAGCTCTAACTTGATATCATTCCATGCTTGAAGACAATCAAAACAACACTTCAAACAAATGTCAAAGAGGTCACAAGTTCAAAATTCCAAAAGAACAACTCAAAACAACTCGAAGTCAACAAGTTGAACACACCGGATCATCCGATGGTCTTGAAGTTGACTTCATCGGTCGAGTTGGTTTAACTGAAGAAGAAGACCTCAGACAAATGCACTCACCGGATCATCCGATGTGAGTGGCTCAGTGCATCGGTCCATCATCACAGATTGCAATACCATTGGACCAAGAGAAGCACCGGATCATCCGATGTGCAGAATTACACACATCGGTCAATCACTCCAGTGAGCCTCAAGATCAAGCAAAATTCTGGAGGAAGAGCCACCGGATCATCCGATGAGTAGAGAGATCAACATCGGTCTAACAACGGTCATATCTGACACAGTGACATCAGCTAATTTGGCTTTGACCGATGACAACTGAAGGGGAGACATCGGATCATCCGGTGTTCGCAGAGAAGTGATGTCAGCCTACTTTTCCAACGGCTATCTCGTGGAGGCTGGCTATTTATACCCCTTCAACCTGTCAAATCGACAAGACTTGAAGCCCAGACATACTCTACACATCCTAGAGCATTCAAGCAATAGAGCAACCACTTTCACATCATTTGTTCATCATTTGTACACCAAGAAATAGGCTAGAACTAGCTAGAGATAGTGCTTGGGTGCCTCCACTCTTGGTGATTGGAGTCTCTAGTGTAGTGAGAGCCCAAAGGGAGTGACCCTTGGTGTGTGCAACTTCCGGAGCTTGCCAAGAGGATTGTGGAAGCCCGGAGGATCCCAAAAGTGTACAAGGTTTGAGCTCCACCTTGCCAAGGTTGGCGAACGGAGAAGAATAGTGAAGAAGCCCCTAGTCTCGGTGACTTGGGAGTGGCAAAACCCTTCGGTGGGTGCCACAACGTGGACGTAGGAAGATCCTTGTGATCTTACCGAACCACGGGATAAACTCCGTGTCCCTTCGAGCGTTTGCATCCCTCTCCCTTTTACTCTTATGCAATCTTCATTCCGCAACTTTAATTTACATTGATTGCATAGTTTAATTGCATAGGGAATTGGGCTTTAAGTTGTAAGTGTTTAATTGTCTTAAAATTTGAAAGAAAGCCCAATTCACCCCCCCTCTTGGGCGTTTCGATCCTTTCAGCTTGGTTTGGGTGTTTTACTATTTATTAGTTCACGCTTAGCCATGCTTAATTAAATATGGTCCATTTAACTAAATGATATGTTTATTTTACTATGCTTCATGAAATGTTGGTAAATATGAATTTAGTAGATAGCAATCTCATAGGGGGTTTGGTATGGATTGGTGCATGCGTGCACAAGACCTTGGTATGGGGCTTGACACCTATCGCATTCTAAGGACCGGTTTATGGAGGAAGTTGCGAAGCCTTTTAGTATCACTACAGAATTGTATATGGGACAACTTGGTTTAGTAATTTGGTCTCTCTCGATGTAGCATAGGTAATTGAACGGGCGGGGAATTGGTTCAGAACTCTGCCTTGGGATCCGCATGGCTCAAGAGGGGGCTTCTCCTGGCGGAGGGAAAATAGACTCCAGGTGCCGGAGCGGTGAAACCTTAGAGTACCCATTGCAAGTCGGGAGAACCATCGGAAACACCTCGTAGTGATCTCCTGGCCACACACCTACGGAAGTGTGTAATGTGGTTAGCTACCACGAGCATCAGGGAGGTTTACCTTAGTCCACCTGGCAATAGGAGATGAAATCACGAACTGTGGGTAAAGGATACACACTCTGTAGAGTCTTGTCAAACTGTCTAGACAACCGTGCTCACGGACAGGAGTGGCTTGGAACCAAATTCATAATTAGCACATAGTTACATAATGGATGGTTTGGGCTTGAACTTACCTGGTTATTTTGGGATGTTGGTTGGGATTTCACCTAGATGTAGGTGCTTAACAACATTAAGAATAGGTTGTAATTGCTATAGTGCTTTACCGACTATTTGCCATCCTTGTTATGAGCCTCATGTCATAACTTCCCAACTTGCGAGTACTGTTGGTACTCAAGGTTGTTAGTTGCATACCCCCCCCCCAGTCGATGAAGACGAAGAGGTGGAGAACCAGGACTTCTATGGAGATCCCGATGAGATGTTTTAGGCTGGCGCTCCCTCGTGCAATGCCTGTACTTAGAGCCCTTATATTTGATTTCCACTGCTTATGGACTTTTCTTTTAGACCTGGAAGGTCATTTATGTAATAAGGTGATGTACTTGAACATGACATTATTTATGGTATTTCACTTTTGTCTGCACATGTATGAGTTTAACTGATCCTGGCATACATGTGGAAAGCATCTGATTGTATTTTTAATACCAGGTGTGACAAAGTGGTATCAGAGCCTTGTTAAGCAGTGATCTGTTGGATTGGGAGGGTCCAACAATCTCCGCTACTGCCGATGTCAGGGCCTTGCTTTGCTTTCCTTTTATCTTATCTGCAGCAGCGATGGGCTCGGCAGTGATGTCTTTGATGGTCACTGAGGGGGGGGGGGCCAGAACTCTGCACTCTTGACTGTTGATCATCAGAGTTAGAGAGCGACATGGTGATGGCTTTATTGAACCCCCTTGCCCATTGGGTTCATTGAACTGGACGTTCCACCACACAGAGGGGGAGTTCGGGAAGGCCACCTGGAGCATTTTTCTTAGCCCTACTGAGTCCAGGGGGGAAGCCAGTCTGGTTGCTGCGTAACATCCTCTGAGTTGACGAGTGGGAAGTTCTGTTGCTCCATCCTTGGAGCTCTGACAGCCGGTTCAGTCGTGTTCACGGCGCTTGAAGCTTCCTCTTGAGTTGGGGCGTCACAGAGGACGTCCATCTCATGGTGCGGTGGTGGGGGTGGCGGCCCCCAAGGTTCCCATCCATCGTTGGCCTGCTGCTGGTGTTGTTCATCAGGCGCCAGCCATTCGTCATCATCTTCCAGCTGTTCCTCAGGTGGTTCTTGAAGAGGGTGAGGGTCGCCATTCAGTGGCAGATCATCTTCCGGGCGGATGCCCCCCCACCCATCAGCTTCCCCAAAGCCATTCGGGGCAATCCAGTTGAGAATGTACACCGGGCAAGACTAGGAGTACCCGACCCCATCCCTGGTGCCTTGACGCAGGACTAAACTTCTGGGGACAAGCCTTGCATTGGTATAGAGACATTTGACCAAGATGAAGCCCAGGGCCCTCGGGCTTGTGTGCCACTGAAGCAACTTGCCAAAACCAGAAACTGCTAACTCAATAGTTTCAACCGTCCTGTAATCCAGTGGGAAGCCCAAGATCATAAACCAACCAACATGACAAAACTCATGAGTCCGATGGTTTCTGCCAAACTCATGCCTGATGAAGGACACTCGTACGCCATCTACCATGATAGGCTCTCTCATCATAAGTAAGTCTCTAAACAAGCTGGTCTAGAATGCAAAAAGAGCTATGCCCAGTGGGGTGAGACAGGAGTGAGTAATGGTGATACCCATGTCTTGCAGAAGGAAGTTCCGGATCCGTAGCCTGAAATCCTCGTACTCATCTTCCTGCAGCACGCGCTCAGCATCCACCGCTACAGCAAATTCTTCGTGAGCCGGGTGATGGTGACCGAGAAGGTGCACCACCATCCTAGGAAGTCGGTTTGGGCCTTCGTCGGTGAAGTCGAAGTGTTGGTTGGCCAGGAACCTCGAGGGATCAACTGGGAAGTTGGCCATGAGGCTAAGAGAGTTGGCCGGTGAAAGAGCGGTGGAGACGGATGTGGAGTGGAGGATGCAGAGGAGCCAGGAAGAAGGAGCGGCAGCGAAGAAGTTGAGGGGGGGGGGGGTTTGTGTTTGTGAATGATGATGGCGGATGATGGTTCCGTGGAAAGGCCAGAGGCCTTAATGGGGGGCGTGCTTCTCTTGCGCCAAACCCGAGGAACTCTGGCAGCCGAGAGACAGTTCCGTCTAATATGCCCATATCTAAAGCAAAGATTACACCGTATCTCATTGCGGCATTGGAATTTCAGATAAAATGGGCTGAGGCATTTATAGCAGCGTTTCCCATTATGCTGCCAAGTGCCATGATCACTTGGCCGCCTTCGCTCCCTGCTCTGATCGCTGTCTTGTCGACGGAGAGTTCCCTCGAGACCTTGCAAGACTGTGGCCTTTGGATCTCTACCTCCCTTCGAGCGAGAACACTCACCGACCTCCCACTTAGTAGAGGTAAGCCTAGGGTGGCTACTGCTTAGAGCGGTTGCATCAGGGGCATGCGTCGGGTTGATGGCGCTCCGTTGCACCGGAGGCCAGTGAGACATGAATGGAGTGGGTCCAGACTTCCCTTTGTCCACCTGAAAATTCAAAATGTTGCATTGTTTATCGCGCCATGTACCTTCGCTTGCGGTGGTCGATGGATGAACTTCGACGATCTTCCGATTAGCCGGAAAGCAGAGTCCGGCAACACTTGTTGGGGCTTGAAGAAGATTGCAGAAATTTTTTCCCAACCACAACCCTTTTACCATTGGGGTTGTCTTTTTTGCTGGAGAACCTTGCCGGATTGGGGAGGCGAAGGAGACCCGCCTGTTTGCTGGCTTCTTGCGTGAGACCAATGTCCAGCATTCCTTCTGTTCCTGCTCCCACTTCTTATATTCAGAGATCCAATCCGGTCCACCCGTGCGCCATAGGTGAAAGTACACATCAAAGGTTGATGTGGTTATCCTCCGCTTTGCATTGATCAGCAGTCCCACTTGCTTGTTCGCTGCGGAGAAGCGAAATGAACGCTCTTGCAATTGTTGGACATGAAAATCCCAAGGTGAACCACCCAGCACCGAGCAAAGAGCCCATCCAACGACGCTCTCCGAGAGACGAAAAGTGTACCTTCGAAAGGCTGCAATCATGAGGAAGGAGCCCTTGGGTGACGACCCCAGGTGATGAACCGTGGATCGGAGCTGGCGGTGAACTTCTTGTTGAAATATCTCGCCAGGACGAAGATCCCAGTCACCACTGGTCGGCAGGGGTCGATCCTCACCCATGTTGAGCAAGTTGACCGATCCCCAGCAGCGCTAAAGGCTATCAGCACGTCCATGGCGGCGAGCAGGGGGAGGTGGTGGAGGTGCTGGAGGCGCGGGGCACGGAGGAGCGGGAGCGAGAGCAAGCCATTGGACCCTCTACTTCGACGGCTCCATGCAAAAGCAGGGGGCCAGAAGACACTGTATCAGTTACGATAATAGCAGTGACTATCACAATCCCCTCCTTGACCTTGACAACACAACCCCTTGACAACCTAACAGCTTCATCACTGCGCTATAGGAGCGATGTGAGCACCTCCTTGTTAGTACTATGCTTAGGAACCCCTGCGATGTTCACATCGCGAACCACTACACACTGTATACATGATTGTGAAATGTGTTAAAAGGTGTTTGGTGGTGTGAGTTAGGATATGAGTGGGATATTAATGAACTGTGTGTGTGAAGGGGATGGGTGGTCGAGGCGGGTATGGTGATGGGATGCTGCGGGCTCCCTAAGAGGTATACCAGCTGCAGCTGTGTATTTGGTGTAATCATCGATCGGCACTGAGTGCTTCAGTGGTAGTCCGATGACCATGTTTTCCGGACTAGCATTGTGCTGAGTACTTTAGTTTAGTTCGATGCTGCGTGTTACGAACTAGTCCTCTTGCCAAGGACGGATGGAGCCGCCTCACCAATATAAGGACCGGTTCATTTGACCTCAACATAGTAATTACGTACAACCACAGAACCTGTATGGGCAGGACTCGCCCTACCTTTCTGGTGTCTGCCACATGAGAAAACCTGTAGAGCCATGGAGGACACGGTGGACCAGGAATTGGCACAGAGACTGAGGGTCATCCGGTGTCTGGCTGGGTAGTGAATGCCCGAAGAGCCCCTGTGTCGGGTCGAGGTGTGAATGTGGGGTTACTCGAGGAAGATGGGATGAGCGTCATGTCATATCCTGGCTAGGTGTGCATGGCCTGTGGGTTAAGTGTACAAACTCTGCAGAGTCTTAATCTATCCGAATAGCTGTTGTCACAGTCTTGGCACACTATGCTTTGGGCTCCTATTGATTAGCATTAGTACAACTCCTTGAAGTGTGTGTATGGGTGGCCGAGGCTGACGTGTCTTGGGAAAGTGTTGGCATGCGTGCCGGAGTCGTGAGGGCCTTGGGTCCGAAGACTCATCTAAAAGTGAGGGAACTGGCGGGATGGTCTGAAACTCCCCCAGGGCCCGCCAACAATAATAATACTGATTCAACTACTTCTCCCTCTTATTGCAAAACTCTTTTCAAAGAGAACCTTGCATAAAATGCTTTTCGGCAAAACTAAGCCGTATGGCCTCTCCTTGCTACAAGGCTCAATGCATTAAACACCTCCCCTTGAGTAGTGTTAGGACTTGCGGAGTACCTTATGTACTCACTCTTGCTTTATATGTGGTTCTATCAGAAGACAAAGAAGCTGAAGCGTGTGAGGATGACGACTAGGTCTAGTACTACTTCCCAAGTCTGCCTGTTGGGCATGGCGCCGTTCTACTCCGCTGTTTTGAAGATTTTTCTATTTTGGTGGTCATCTCTGACCACATCCAATGTAATTTAGAACATGGTTGTAAGACTTTTATTGATTATAAATAAATAATCGTTGTATAGATCTCGATTCACCCTTATAAATACCGGCCGATCCCCCCCCCCCCCCCCGACTTCATCACCCTGACGCCCGAAACCCTAGCACCGATGAGCTCGGTAATGCCGGTCGTGTTCCCGTTGTTCCACCCGATTCCTTGCCTCGAAAACTAGTCTAACACCTTCGCCGTGTTCTCAGGATCATGCCAGACATCCTCGTCGGTTTAGAAGAGTCGTACGTCACTGACTTCGTCAGGCACCGACGAGAACCGCCACTCCTCACCGTCGCTGACCATCTTCTGCCCCTCCTCTGGTCGTGCGACGACCTTCGGTGAGTTCCCCTCGCTTTCCTCTCCCTTTTGCGCCATTTAGATGTTCTCTTTAGCGTTCCTAGCGTGGATTTTGGTCACCGCCGGCGAGATCGCCGCCGCGCGCCGCCACCCAGCGCTGCTGCTCCCGTCATTTGGGGCGACGTGGCCCTTTCTCAGCCGCCCATTTTGGTTGAACGGCCGAGATTAGATTAGACCATACCCCTTCGGTATTTTAAATCCAAGCCGTCCGTTTTAAATCCTACAGCCCACGTTCAAACAACCCTAATCGTTGGTGACTATAACAAATAAATCCCTGAGTTTTTTTAAATTGTTTATAGATAGGTCCAAAAACTTATAAAATCAACCCTGGACTTTCTGGAAATTAAGAAATTACTGGATAATTAAGTAAAAAGGGTTTTAAAGTCCCTGGAATATTATAGAATAGCAAATAAATTATGGAAAATTGTAGAATGACCCCTAGACTTTGTAGAAATATATTGTTAACCTATCGAATAGTTCTGTTTTTATAGAAAAGACCCTAATAGTTCTAGAAACTAAATAAAAGCCCCTAATTGATATAAAATAATTATAAAAACAGATTTAAAAATGCTTTTCATTTATTTTCAGTTCTGTATATTTATATTAATTAATTTAAACTGCTTATTTAATCATAAAATGCTATATAAGTATAGTTAATTCATAAAAATTGAGCTGCACCTAGAAATAACTATTAAAAATAGAGTAAAAATTGTAAAATACACATTTTATGTTATAAATCTATTTTAATCAATTTTTTGCATGAGAAACTTTCTAGAAAATAGTAATAGTTATCAAATAAATATAAAAATTGAATAAAATTACTAAAAACAAGTTTTAATTAAGTTATTTCATTTAAACTCTTGTGTAGGAATTTATGTTTGATTGAAATGTTTGCATTGTATGTGTTATTATTGTATGTTATCATTTTTGTGCATCGTCAATCTAGAGTCGTGATCAGAACCGACATTCAATCTCCAAGAGTAGCATTTTCCCGTTGACGACCAGGCTTACTTTGGAGGCAAGTTCCTTGACCATCTTGCACCCTTTTTGTTAATTTTAGTTAGATGCATGCTAAATTAAAATATGAATCCTATGCTATGTTTCCCTAGTTTTTCCCAATAATTCCTTATCGCTTGTGAAAGCATCTAGGCCCCATGAGGTACGGTTTCGGTGATTAATGACAACCATTCGATATTACTAATGAATTTGTGAATGCAAGGTCTCAATGACACTCAATCAAATGAAATCAAAATTACATTGGAGACCCATATAAAATCAACGAATGAGATCAAATCAAAACATATGATGACAAGAAGTGAAAGCTCTAACTTGATATCATTCCATGCTTGAAGACAATCAAAACAACACTTCAAACAAATGTCAAAGAGGTCACAAGTTCAAAATTCCAAAAGAACAACTCAAAACAACTCGAAGTCAACAAGTTGAACACACCGGATCATCCGATGGTCTTGAAGTTGACTTCATCGGTCGAGTTGGTTTAACTGAAGAAGAAGACCTCAGACAAATGCACTCACCGGATCATCCGATGTGAGTGGCTCAGTGCATCGGTCCATCATCACAGATTGCAATACCATTGGACCAAGAGAAGCACCGGATCATCCGATGTGCAGAATTACACACATCGGTCAATCACTCCAGTGAGCCTCAAGATCAAGCAAAATTCTGGAGGAAGAGCCACCGGATCATCCGATGAGTAGAGAGATCAACATCGGTCTAACAACGGTCATATCTGACACAGTGACATCAGCTAATTTGGCTTTGACCGATGACAACTGAAGGGGAGACATCGGATCATCCGGTGTTCGCAGAGAAGTGATGTCAGCCTACTTTTCCAACGGCTATCTCGTGGAGGCTGGCTATTTATACCCCTTCAACCTGTCAAATCGACAAGACTTGAAGCCCAGACATACTCTACACATCCTAGAGCATTCAAGCAATAGAGCAACCACTTTCACATCATTTGTTCATCATTTGTACACCAAGAAATAGGCTAGAACTAGCTAGAGATAGTGCTTGGGTGCCTCCACTCTTGGTGATTGGAGTCTCTAGTGTAGTGAGAGCCCAAAGGGAGTGACCCTTGGTGTGTGCAACTTCCGGAGCTTGCCAAGAGGATTGTGGAAGCCCGGAGGATCCCAAAAGTGTACAAGGTTTGAGCTCCACCTTGCCAAGGTTGGCGAACGGAGAAGAATAGTGAAGAAGCCCCTAGTCTCGGTGACTTGGGAGTGGCAAAACCCTTCGGTGGGTGCCACAACGTGGACGTAGGAAGATCCTTGTGATCTTACCGAACCACGGGATAAACTCCGTGTCCCTTCGAGCGTTTGCATCCCTCTCCCTTTTACTCTTATGCAATCTTCATTCCGCAACTTTAATTTACATTGATTGCATAGTTTAATTGCATAGGGAATTGGGCTTTAAGTTGTAAGTGTTTAATTGTCTTAAAATTTGAAAGAAAGCCCAATTCACCCCCCCTCTTGGGCGTTTCGATCCTTTCAATTGGTATCAGAGCCTTGTTGCTCATTGGATCATTCTAGCTTCACCGCTAGAGAGCTTAAATGGCCAAGAATGGGGGTTCGGTTCCTATCTTCGAGGGCAAGAACTTTGCCTATTGGAAAGCACGCATGCGTACCTACCTAGAGGCCATTGCTCCCGAAGTGTGGGAAGCGACCCATGCGGGATTTGGAGATCTTAATTATGTTGGGGATCAACTAAAATGGGATGCTAAGGCTAGAAATGCCATCTATGAATGCATTAGTCAAGATGTATTTGCAAGAATAGCTAGTAAAGAAAAGGCTTGTGAAATTTGGGCATGCTTAATTGAAATTCATGAGGGTTCCTCTCGTGTTAAAGAACTCAAATATCACTTGCTAAAATCCAAGTATGATGAATTCAAAATGCTTCCTCATGAGAATGTTAACCAAATGTTTTCACGCTTAAATGTTCTTATTGAGGAGATTAATGCTCTTGAAGTTGCATCTCTTGGCAAGGGACTTATCAACCGAAAGATCCTCATGCTCCTTCCCAAGCCTAAGTACAATATCATCAACTCCATGCTCCAAAAGGAATCACTTGACAACATTGAAGTTTCGGAGCTCATTGGAGAAATACACGCTCATGAGATGAGCGTACTTGGAATGATGGAGGAGTCATCATCAAAAACTATTGCTCTCAAGGCTTCAACCAAGAAGACAACTCCCAAGAAAAAGAAAGTGGTTGAGCCTAGCTCAAGCGAAGAAGAGCAAGCAACAAGCGAAGATGACGATGATGAGCTTGCATTGATGATGAGAAAATTCTCACGTCTAAACTCCAAAATCGCAAAGAAGGGATATTCCTTTGATCCAAAGAAGAAAGCCTTCCTCCCAAGAAAAGATGAAAACAAAACATGCTACAATTGTGGTGATCAAGGCCACATATCATATGATTGTCCAAGACCCGACAAGAGGAAGGACAACCACAAAGGAAAGTATAGAAAGCTAGAAGAAAGTGATGAAGATGAAGAAGAGGTCAAACCCAAGCGCGCCTTTGGAAAGAAGAAATTTGACAAGGGCAAGAAAACCAAGCTCTTTCCAAAGAAGAGAAGAGGGCCTCAAAAAGTCTTCATGTGCGAGGCAAATGAGTGGATCACGGATGAAGAGTCAAGCGATGAAGAGAGTGAAGATGAAGAGAACTTGGCGGGCCTTGCCGTCGTCGACAAAGACAACTCACCTCTTCGTCCACCTCCTATGTGCCTCATGGCTAAAGGTAACTCCAAGGTATGTGACGATTCTAGCGATGATGATGAGCTCTCCCCCGATGAACTAGCATCTATGATTAATGAATATCATGTCATCATAAAAAGGGAAAAGAGCAAGGTTAAAGCACTTGAACAAGCTTGTGCTAAACTTGAGAGTGCGAAGCTCGATTTGCATGACAAGTATGTAACCATACTTAAAGAGCATGACACGCTCAAAACACATGTCAAGCAAATCGAGGAGGAAAATGCTCAAATCAAGCTTGATCATCATGAGCTTGACTTAGCAAACCAAGCACTCTTGGGAAAGCACAATGACTTGGTTCAAAAACATGAAGTGCTTAACCTTGCTTATAAGGAAATTGAACTAAAAATGAAAAACATGAAAAAGGAAACCCTTGATGGCAAAGTATCAACTATTTCACATGCCACTAACACTTTGGATAAGTCTTTGCCTTTGAAAGCAAGCCTTAGGGAGAAGGAATTGATCGACGAAATTGAAAGTCTCCGCACTAGTGTGGTGAGACTTTCCAAGGGAGAGGACAAGCACAAGGAAATCCTCTACCAACAAGCCAAAGGCTTCAACAAGAGAGGACTTGGATCCTTCCCGGTGCTCAACAAAGGAAAGGTGCCCTCACCGGAGCTTAGGACGAGCTTCATCAAAGAAGTTGGATCCTATTGCCAACATTGTGAGGTCACCGGACACCACACGAGGGAGTGTCCTCTTCCCAACCGTCCTTCTCCCAAATTGCCTCCTAACTACAAATCTACTTTCCATGATTATCACTATCTCTTAAGCAAAGTAGGTGGCAAGGTGAAGGCAAGGTTCATCGGCAAAGACATTAAGGGCATGAAGGGGAAGCTCCCCAAGCAACTTTGGGTCCCAAAATCACTTGTATCACACATACAAGGACCTAAGTTAGCTTGGGTGCCTAAACTCAAAAACTAACTTCATGTGTGTAGGTGAACTACAAAGCCGGAGGAAAACATTGGGTACTCGATAGCGGGTGCACTCAACATATGACCGGCAATGATGGTATGTTCACTACCATAGAGAACCCCGATAATCATGAACAAGTCACCTTTGGTGACAACTCAAAGGGGAAGGTAATTGGTTTAGGTAAAATTGCTATTTCGCATGATTTGTCCATTTCTAATGTACTATATGTTAAGTCACTTAGTTTCAATTTACTTTCCATTGCACAACTATGTGATCTTGGACTAACGTGCACCTTTGACAAGAATGGTGTTGTAGTAACTAGTGAATCAAGCAAAGAACTAATCTTCAAAGGATTTCGGCATGGACATCTTTACTTGGTAGACTTCTCCAACAAGGATGCTAGCCTGACCACTTGTCTTTTCACTAAGACGAGCTTGGGTTGGCTATGGCATCGACGCATTGCTCACATTGGGATGAGCAAGCTCAAGAAGTCGTTCAAGCTTGGGATGGTGACTGGTGTAAAGGATGTCACATTTGAGAAGAACAAGCTATGTAGCGCTTGTCAAGCCGGGAAGCAAGTTGCTTCACACCACCCAATGAAGACAATGGTGTCAACCTCCAAGCCGCTTGAACTACTCCACATGGACCTCTTCGGACCATCCACATATCAAAGTCTTGGTGGTAACTTCTATTGTCTTGTTATCGTTGATGATTATTCTCGATATGCTTGGACTTTGTTTTTAGGTGACAAGGGTGAAACTCCGGAAGTTTTCAAGACCTTTGCCAAACGTGCTCAAAGGGAATTTCAACTTCCCATCATCAAAGTCCGGAGTGACAACGGCACCGAGTTCAAGAACTACAACATTGGGGAGTGGTGTGATCGTGAAGGAGTGAAGCATGAGTTTTCGGCCACATACACCCCCCAACAAAACGGTGTCGTTGAAAGGAAGAACAAGACCCTTATCACCCTTGCAAGAGCAATGCTTGATGACTATGGCACGTCGGAGAAGTTTTGGGCCGAAGCAATCAACACGGCGTGCCATGCCGCAAATAGGGTCTATCTTCACCGACTACTTCAAAAGACCCCATATGAGCTCCTCATTGGGAGAAAGCCCAACATCTCATACTTTAGAGTCTTTGGGTGCAAATGCTACATCTACCGCAAGAAAAGGCTCGGTAAGTTTGAAAGAAGATGTGATGTTGGTATTTTTCTTGGTTATGCATCAAACTCAAAAGCATATCGAGTATTCAACCAAACCTCCGGTCTAGTTGAAGAAAGTTGTGATGTTGAGTTTGATGAGACTAATGGCTCCCAAGAGGAGAGTTTTGGTCATGATGAAATAGATGATGAGCCTCTACGAGAAGCCATGAAAAACATGACCATTGGAGACATCAAGCCGGAAGTTGAAGAGGGCCATGATCAAGGGGGAGCATCAAGTTCCAACATCAACACCTCCATGATGCCTCAAGTTGATGAGGAAGAAGAAGAAAAAGATGATCCATTGCCAATGCAAGATTCACAAGCCACACAACACCAACGACAAGAAGAAGTCCATGATCAAGTCCAACCACAAGAGGAACAACAAGCTTCACCACCGCCAAGTGACTCACAACCACTTATGAGGCATGGACGCATCTCCAAGGCGCATCCAATGGACCAAATCATTGGAAGTCCTTCAAGGGGCGTAAGTACTCGTTCCCGCCATGTCGCCTCATTTTGTGAGCACTACTCTTTTGTTTCGTGTGTAGAACCCACTCACATAGAGGAAGCACTCCAAGATCCAAATTGGGTGATGGCCATGCAAGAAGAACTCAACAACTTCACCCGCAATGAAGTTTGGGTGTTGGAGGAGCGACCTAAGGACAAGAACGTTATCGGTACGAAGTGGGTATACCGGAACAAGCAAGACGAGAATGGCGTCGTGGTCCGCAACAAGGCAAGGCTTGTGGCCAAGGGTTTTTCACAAGTTGAAGGACTAGACTTTGGAGAAACATTCGCTCCGGTCGCTCGGTTAGAAGCTATTCGCATACTCCTTGCTTTTGCTTCACATCACAATATAATGCTTTATCAAATGGATGTTAAAAGTGCTTTTCTCAATGGCTATATTAACGAACTTGTTTATGTTGAGCAACCTCCCGGGTTTGAAGATCCGAGGAATCCTAACCATGTGTATAGGTTACACAAGGCGCTCTACGGACTCAAGCAAGCACCTAGGGCATGGTATGAACGACTAAGGGATTTCCTAGTCATGCAAGGATTCAAGATCGGGAGGGTGGACACTACACTCTTCACCAAGCACATCGACGGGGATCTATTCATTTGTCAAATTTATGTCGATGATATCATTTTTGGCTCAACTAACAAATCTCTTAGCCATGAGTTTGGCAAAATGATGTCTAGGGAATTCGAGATGTCAATGATTGGAGAGCTCAACTTCTTCCTTGGATTCCAAATCAAGCAACTTCAAGAGGGGACCTTCATCTATCAAGAGAAGTACACAAAGGACCTCTTGAAGAAATTTGAGATGGGAGATTGTAGCTCAAGAAGCACTCCAATGGCGACAAATTGCCATCTCGACGCGGACATGGACGGTAAACCTATTGATCAATCTCATTACCGTTCTATGATTGGCTCATTGTTATATCTTACCGCATCTAGGCCCGATATTATGTTTAGTGTGTGCTTGTGTGCTCGCTTTCAAGCGGCACCTAAAGAATCGCACAAGAAGGCGGTCTTTAGGATACTTCGGTATCTCAAGCATACCTCAAGTGTAGGTTTGTGGTACCCCAAGAACGCTAGTTTCCATCTCTTGGGATACTCGGATTCGGACTTTGCCGGATGTCGTGTGGATCGCAAGAGTACCTCCGGTGGGTGCCACTTACTTGGGCGTTCCCTAGTATCTTGGTCGAGCAAAAAGCAAAATTCCGTGGCTTTGTCCACCGCGGAAGCGGAGTATATAGCGGCCGGTGCATGTTGTGCCCAAATTCTATATATGAAGCAAACCCTTTTGGACTTTGGAATTAAAATTGGTTGTGTGCCTCTCCTTTGTGACAATGAAAGTGCGGTTAAGATAGCTAGAAACCCCGTTCAACACTCCCGCACTAAGCACATTGATATTCGCCATCACTTCTTGCGGGATCATGAGGCTAAAGGAGACATCTCTTTGCAAGGTGTTAGATCCGAAGAACAATTGGCGGATATCTTCACAAAACCACTTGATGAGAAAACCTTTTCTAGACTTAGAAGTGAATTAAATGTGCTAGATGCATCTAACGTCATGTAAGTTGCCATGTTCATGTAAGGTTGCATATCATATAGGTCTTGTCTAACTCCCAAAGGATAGGGGTGAGCTAGAAATAGTTTTCCCTGAGGAAGCCTTTGGAAGGTTTAAACTTGACAAGATAGACTCATTTTATGCCTTGCATGACCCCTGCCATATAAACTTGCACTCATTTAATCTCTTGCACTATAATTTGTTTGGCATTGCATAACGGTAGATTGTCACAAAGGGGAACCCACCTCATGAGAAGGAGACTTGTTTGAAATGCAATATCTCGACTCATATAAGGTGGAAAGAACAAAATGTTAGGTACGTTAATGCCTAGAGGAACATGCTTCATTGAGATAGTAGTCTTCATACTCTACATCACAAAGCATGGGCCTTACATTTTATTTGAATATTTTTCCTCCATTTTTTCTTGGTGTTCCGTTTGTGTTAAGGACTAGCCAAGCTATTGGCATATTAGCTTCTAGAGGGGTAAAGGGTTGCCCAAAAAGTCCTAAGACATGTGTTTCTTCTCGATTGTTTGTTTGGTCAAAGGACATATATGGGATGTTTTCGCTCTGTTGTCATCGGATTATCTGATGCCCCTGTCAATCCCTCATCGGTCAAATAGGTGTTCAATCCTCAAAGCCCAACTCTGTCAGAACCTCAAATGATCCGACGCGTTCATCCTGGAAAACATCGGTCCATCCGATGTTCACTCTTCTGGAGCTGTGAACTATTCAACCGATGTCTACCTCCCTCTAACGTCGGATCATCCGGTGTCAATATCACCCGGTTGAACATCCTTACTGTGCTATTCGACCGATGTTCAAAACCCTAATCATCGGTTCATCCGATGTCAACAGCAATTCTTGAATATCCTTACTGTTGCAATTGACCGATGTTCACTGCATCTATCATCGGTCCATCCGGTGTTTAAAAAACGGCTAGGGTTTGGGCCCCACTATTTAAACACCCGCGCCGCCGCCGTTCGCTCTCTCTCCCCGATCCTTCTCTCTCGCCGCCGCCGCTCGCCCTACTCGCCGCCACCTCCGCCGCCGCACCCAAGCACCGCCTCCCTAGGTGCCGCCGCCGCCGTCCCCGGCCGCCGCCGCCCACAGCGCCGCCGCCCAGCACCGCCACCATTCGCAGCGCCGCCGCCGCACGCCCGCGCCGCCTCCTCCACCCTCGCGCCCCAACATCACCGCCGCCACTCACCACCGCGCTCAAGCCTCGCCGCCGCCCTTCTCCACCACCAACGTGCGCCATCTCCGGGCCATCTCCTCCTCGCTAGGGTTTCTCGGCCCGGTTGATCATCGTCGCTAAGGTGAGCTTCGTGCCGCGCGACGTCTCTCGTTGCTTCTCTCGCCGTTCTTCCTTCATCGTCGCCTAACCCTAGCTCTCCGTCGTCTAGATGGGTCGCGACAGGAAGAACAAGGGCAAGGCCATCGCGAAGCCCGCCGCGAAGAAGCGAAAATTATCGAAGGATGAGAAGAAGGCCTTGATGGCCGCTCGCGCCGCCGAGGAGCGTGAGCGTGGCCGAGGAGGGTCCTTGAGGATCCGTGAGGCCCGTCCGAGACCGCCTCCAGTGGTCGACGACTCCGACGCCGAAGAGGAGCCAGTTGAGCCCCTCGTCCGCCGGCGCTCAGCCCGGACGCGTGGGGGTCACGCCGAGGCTCCTCCTCGTCCGAGACCGACGGCTGCCGACCGTCGTGAGGACAGGGAGGCTGAGAGGGACATTCATGAGATGGACACGGCCGTCCGGGTCGGTGAAGGAGTCCGTCTTGTGGACTACCGGAAGATGAAGGCGAAGCAACTCCGGAAGCTCAGATGGAGTGTTCTTCTTGAGGAGTGGTTCCCACAGCCCCGAGAGCTTCTTGTTGACAGCCGCTTCTGGACTGTCACCCAGGCGTCTCTCTATGAGACCTATAAGCGCCGGGGGCACAAGCTCTTTCAGCACAACCACTTGGACTGGAGGCAGCTTGCAGTGGCAGCGGAGACTGATGTCCGCCCCTTCTTTGAGCGATACAGAGGCTTGGTTGAGCTATTGGATTATGAGAGAAGTGCGTATGTGGAAGAATGGGCCCGTGTCTTCTACGCGACCCTGTACATCTCAGAGGGCAGAAGATCAATTGCTTTCATGTTTAATGGTCAGCACTACCATCTCTCGAGGCAGACTCTGGGGCACATTCTTGGTTTGGACCTGCACGACACCAGCATACACGAGAAGGTCTATGGGCAGGCAGATCCACCGAGGAGGCCACTTACTGGAGGGGTAGCACCACAGCTGGACGAGATCAGGTCTTTGTTTGGCCCCGCGTTTTCTCCAGACCAGCCTAGAGTTCCAGCCCTCCTGACCCCAGCTGCGCGCATTGTGCACCTCGCCTTGCGCCGCACGCTCCTGCCGAGGTCAGGTTACTTGGAGGGGTTCACGAGTCTCCAGCAGACCCTCCTGTTCTACATAATGAATGGGATGGATTTTGATATAGTGGACATACTCCTCTGCGAGATGGAGGACGTCATTACAGATGGAGTGGGCATGATGAGGCAGCTAGCATACGGGCACTGGATCAGTTATATTTGCTCTATGGTGGTGCCAGCAGGACATACAGCACAGGCCCGGCTTGCTGACGAGAGCGTGACCCGCTTCGGCCACTACCGTGCGTCCGCTCCTGGAGACCGCCGTCTTGGTCGTCCAGTTGAGCGCCAGGTCAGGGCCCGCTTGACTGAGGAAGACTGGTCCGACCTAGAGCGGGAGGACGAGAGACTTGCCGAGGCCGAGGCTCAGGGGGAGGACTTGCAGCACGTCTGGTCCGAGAGCGACACACACGACAGTGTCGAGGAGTACTTCCCTCCTCCTCCACCTTCACCGAGGCAGCACGACGCCGAGGCCGGAGGATCAGCTGCTCCGCCACCAACGCCACCTCCTGTGTCCGAGGCGCAGGTGTCACAGCCGTCAGAGCTGTCGGCACTACTCCTGCAGATGATCGAGCAGCAGCGCCAGGACAGGCTCGCTGCTGAGCAGGCCAGGGCAGAGCAGGCTGCTCACCTGGCACAGCTGCAGCGGCATCAACAGGAGCTCCAGCTGGAGATCGCCCGTCAGAGGCGAGAGGATACGGACCGGTTCACCAACCTGGTCGATCAGATGCACCGCCGTACCCTCGACCAGCAGCAGCAGACCCAGCAGGCCATGATGGGGATCCTAGGGTTGATCACCAACCTTTACACTCAGACCGGGATCGCCCTTCCTTCACAGCAGCCTGGACTGGGACTGGCTCCAGGAGTTGCTCAGGTGCCCACTACTCCTATCCCTTCCATCAGCATGTCACCACTTCTGGCATCTAGCGCACCGATTCACTCACCACTGCCGGCGACGACCTTGTTCCAGCAGACACCGGCGTCCGTGGTGAGCGCTCCACTTCCTCCAGCTCCTCCAGCACCTTCAGTACCTGCTTCCTCTCCTCCAGCACCGGCAGCGGACCCTCCAGCTCCCGCCGCTCCGGCAGCTCCTTCGACCGGCGACTCCAGCTCCGACGACGGCGACGGTGCCCAGTTCGTCCTCGCGCCCAGCTCTCAGGGTCCGTAGGCGTTCTGATCCCTTTTTGGTGTCTTGATGCCAAAGGGGGAGAAGATGTAGTAGAGTCAGGGGGAGTGGTAGTCTCAGGGTCTCAGGGGGAGTGTAGGGAGTGTGAGGAGTGTGAGTGTGTGTGCTTATCTTTTGTATTCATGCTTGAGTACTCTTTTGTAATTTTAATTAAGCACTCTTTCACTTGTCTCATTTGCTTATGATTTTAATCGATTGAGTTTTTCGCCCACAAATCTCTTATGCGCTTTACAAGCTTAATGTGTCCTATGCTGTATTCATTGCATATATTCTTGAGTATTTTCATCAAATTCATTATCATTGCGCTTTTAAATATTGTGTTGTCATCAATCACCAAAAAGGGGGAGATTGAAAGCATCTAGGCCCCATGAGGTACGGTTTCGGTGATTAATGACAACCATTCGATATTACTAATGAATTTGTGAATGCAAGGTCTCAATGACACTCAATCAAATGAAATCAAAATTACATTGGAGACCCATATAAAATCAACGAATGAGATCAAATCAAAACATATGATGACAAGAAGTGAAAGCTCTAACTTGATATCATTCCATGCTTGAAGACAATCAAAACAACACTTCAAACAAATGTCAAAGAGGTCACAAGTTCAAAATTCCAAAAGAACAACTCAAAACAACTCGAAGTCAACAAGTTGAACACACCGGATCATCCGATGGTCTTGAAGTTGACTTCATCGGTCGAGTTGGTTTAACTGAAGAAGAAGACCTCAGACAAATGCACTCACCGGATCATCCGATGTGAGTGGCTCAGTGCATCGGTCCATCATCACAGATTGCAATACCATTGGACCAAGAGAAGCACCGGATCATCCGATGTGCAGAATTACACACATCGGTCAATCACTCCAGTGAGCCTCAAGATCAAGCAAAATTCTGGAGGAAGAGCCACCGGATCATCCGATGAGTAGAGAGATCAACATCGGTCTAACAACGGTCATATCTGACACAGTGACATCAGCTAATTTGGCTTTGACCGATGACAACTGAAGGGGAGACATCGGATCATCCGGTGTTCGCAGAGAAGTGATGTCAGCCTACTTTTCCAACGGCTATCTCGTGGAGGCTGGCTATTTATACCCCTTCAACCTGTCAAATCGACAAGACTTGAAGCCCAGACATACTCTACACATCCTAGAGCATTCAAGCAATAGAGCAACCACTTTCACATCATTTGTTCATCATTTGTACACCAAGAAATAGGCTAGAACTAGCTAGAGATAGTGCTTGGGTGCCTCCACTCTTGGTGATTGGAGTCTCTAGTGTAGTGAGAGCCCAAAGGGAGTGACCCTTGGTGTGTGCAACTTCCGGAGCTTGCCAAGAGGATTGTGGAAGCCCGGAGGATCCCAAAAGTGTACAAGGTTTGAGCTCCACCTTGCCAAGGTTGGCGAACGGAGAAGAATAGTGAAGAAGCCCCTAGTCTCGGTGACTTGGGAGTGGCAAAACCCTTCGGTGGGTGCCACAACGTGGACGTAGGAAGATCCTTGTGATCTTACCGAACCACGGGATAAACTCCGTGTCCCTTCGAGCGTTTGCATCCCTCTCCCTTTTACTCTTATGCAATCTTCATTCCGCAACTTTAATTTACATTGATTGCATAGTTTAATTGCATAGGGAATTGGGCTTTAAGTTGTAAGTGTTTAATTGTCTTAAAATTTGAAAGAAAGCCCAATTCACCCCCCCTCTTGGGCGTTTCGATCCTTTCAGCTTGGTTTGGGTGTTTTACTATTTATTAGTTCACGCTTAGCCATGCTTAATTAAATATGGTCCATTTAACTAAATGATATGTTTATTTTACTATGCTTCATGAAATGTTGGTAAATATGAATTTAGTAGATAGCAATCTCATAGGGGGTTTGGTATGGATTGGTGCATGCGTGCACAAGACCTTGGTATGGGGCTTGACACCTATCGCATTCTAAGGACCGGTTTATGGAGGAAGTTGCGAAGCCTTTTAGTATCACTACAGAATTGTATATGGGACAACTTGGTTTAGTAATTTGGTCTCTCTCGATGTAGCATAGGTAATTGAACGGGCGGGGAATTGGTTCAGAACTCTGCCTTGGGATCCGCATGGCTCAAGAGGGGGCTTCTCCTGGCGGAGGGAAAATAGACTCCAGGTGCCGGAGCGGTGAAACCTTAGAGTACCCATTGCAAGTCGGGAGAACCATCGGAAACACCTCGTAGTGATCTCCTGGCCACACACCTACGGAAGTGTGTAATGTGGTTAGCTACCACGAGCATCAGGGAGGTTTACCTTAGTCCACCTGGCAATAGGAGATGAAATCACGAACTGTGGGTCAAGGATACACACTCTGTAGAGTCTTGTCAAACTGTCTAGACAACCGTGCTCACGGACAGGAGTGGCTTGGAACCAAATTCATAATTAGCACATAGTTACATAATGGATGGTTTGGGCTTGAACTTACCTGGTTATTTTGGGATGTTGGTTGGGATTTCACCTAGATGTAGGTGCTTAACAACATTAAGAATAGGTTGTAATTGCTATAGTGCTTTACCGACTATTTGCCATCCTTGTTATGAGCCTCATGTCATAACTTCCCAACTTGCGAGTACTGTTGGTACTCAAGGTTGTTAGTTGCATACCCCCCCCCCCCCCCAGTCGATGAAGACGAAGAGGTGGAGAACCAGGACTTCTATGGAGATCCCGATGAGATGTTTTAGGCTGGCGCTCCCTCGTGCAATGCCTGTACTTAGAGCCCTTATATTTGATTTCCACTGCTTATGGACTTTTCTTTTAGACCTGGAAGGTCATTTATGTAATAAGGTGATGTACTTGAACATGACATTATTTATGGTATTTCACTTTTGTCTGCACATGTATGAGTTTAACTGATCCTGGCATACATGTGGAAAGCATCTGATTGTATTTTTAATACCAGGTGTGACAAAGTGGTATCAGAGCCTTGTTGCCCATAGGATGCAAGCCTAGATAGAAAAGGATGAATTAAAGACTTTACTATTTCAAATGCAATTAATTGTGAAAATTTCTTTGTATTCTTTACCTTGTACTTGTTTTACTTACTCCTTAATTTGTTTTATTACTGACCCTCCCCTGTTTCAAAATTATAGATGGCCAATGTCAGGAGGACTGCCCGTATGTCCACTGGAGGATACGTACCCCACCGTAGGATTGCTGCCCACCGCACCCCACTCAACGACCCCCGACATGCCGTGGTGATTCACACTGATGGAAGGGTCGCAGGACGACTTCGATTTTGACTTCGAGCTATACTACGTGATGCTATCTATAGGCCCGAGGGGCTATCATTCACCTATCACTCAATCGGGATGCAGCGCCCTTACAGGATAGAGTGGTCATGCAAGATGTTCATCTACTATGGAGATGAGTTACTCAAGATACATCGTACACCTGTCGCAAGGAGTTACCGTCGTTATGCTGAACAAGATGCTAGCTGGGAGGCCATCACTTTCTGGAGTCACTCCTACTGGTACTAGTTGAGGAACACTGTGCACGCCTTCACACTCCAACATCCAAGTGGTACAGGCAACTTCGTCACCAGGTTCGTGGAGGGACCACTGGACCTTCAACAAACTCACCAGGCGGTGGATGATGTGGAGCGCCTCAACATCCGACTCCACAAGGCTCAGCAAGAGATACAGGATGTTCGTGACCTCGCCACGCACTATGAGAGGATGGTGAGGAGGTATCATCAATTCATTGACGAGGACCCAGATGGCTATGCTTCTGACACCTCCACGTGGATCCCGGACTCCCTAGACCGCCGTGTCGGTCGAGATGATACTCATTCACTGGACCAGACTTTAGATGAGGAGTCACCTTAAGAGGAGCCTTCCGTGCCACAGCCGCCCGCCAACTCTCCTGCACGTGGCAACGAGTCCCATGGAAGCAACCCTGGCTATGATGGAGATGATGATGAAGACCCAGATGAGGACCCTGAGGAGGAGGACCCTGAGGAGCACGAGTAGACCTTGGCCTTCCATACAACTCAAGATTAGGCAGTTACCCATCTTTTGTAATAAGAGCGAGTAGTGACCTATTTATGCATGCTTGAGTTGTATGTCTTTCTTGAGAACTTGTTTACTTATGTTGCATTTGCTTTAATGAAATAATTTTCAGTTCTGATATTCCTTATTGATGCATATAGTGGGAAAATCGTATACACTAGTTTCTCTCTTGCCTTCTTGTTCTAAATCAACACCCCAACCTCAGATGGCAGGAGGAGGAAGAGGACGTGGACATGGTGCGCCACCCAACAATCATAACAATGAAGTCCCATTACCTCAATGGAATGGAAGAGGTGCCCGTGGAGCACCAGCTGCAAACCAAATGCAACAGATGATGACAATGCAACTGCAAATGATGCAAAATCTGACGCAGATTGTGAATAATATGCAACAGGCTCAGCATGCTGTGGGGACTGGAATCCCGACATCCGAGGATCTCATTGGGTGGTGTCGTGCGATGCGACACCCAATAGCTATACAAGAATAGAACCTGAATAAGTACAACATGAAGTCTTTTATTTATCATACATATATATCATAGCTACGCTCTCAGCACTAGCTATGCAAAAGCAAAGTTATCCATGCCTTGGATACTTTGCACTAGCAACACTCAATTACGGCGGCGTGCAGGGTTCCCATTCGGCTGTACACCCTGGAGGAGGTGCAACCTCATCATCAAACCCTTCATCAATTCTATAACCTGCAAAAACTCGTTAACTGCAAACGTGAGCATAAGGCTCAACAAAACTAACCCGTCTCACTAGACATATGCAGGGTGAATACTAAGCATAGGTAAGGAATGGCATAAAAGACTCACCTACAAGTGGATGCTTATAATCATGTTTCAAGTAGAAAATGACATTCTCCAAGCACGGCACATCATGGGTTCCACAATCAAACAAGAAACGCTTTACCGATGATATGACATGCTCAGAGCACATAATGCTATTACAGCTAAAGTATGGGGAAATTGTAAACTTTTAATTGTACTATCTCTAAATCATACAAGGTTGCAAAGTAATTATAATTCAATACAATATGATTTTCTGGCTTCTTTAGTATTTACTACGTCACGACATAGTGAACAAGTGGTACTCTATTACTGCGAGGGACAGTGATTGCAATCATGACACACCCGGACAATACGACACATATGCACTTTCGGAAATGCCAGTTTTAGAGAAGAAACTGTGTCCAAAAATTTTAAACAAATGTCTCCAAAATGATGGCAAGCAATTATCTTCCAAAAATTTTAGAGAAGAAACTGTAGCTTGAACTGTAAAACCCCACTTTTATGGCATGTGAATCCAGTTATGAGTTTTGTGATCAACTATATTAAAGATCCAATATAGTGGTACACATGAACTTAATATCCTCCAAACCTTTCTTGCACTCAAGGTTAAATGGTATTAACATGAGTAATGGACTTCACCACTATTCTAGAATGATTCTATTCACCCCATTTTAAACATTAGAATTATTTGAATGAAGTTAGTAAGGCAATTCCAAGAGCAGTACTAAATGGGCCCTGCCAGAAACATTCAAATTAGAGGCTCTAAATTTTTTCATTGCCTTCTAATATTCTCAATAGCTTGCCTGCAAAATTTCAAGATTTTAGGAACTCATTTGTTATTTTATTTGAGACGCTCAGCGAATTTGAATCAAGTTTAAATTCAAATTCAAAAACTGGTCAAAATATACTTGAACATAAAGATCTAAACACACCATTGTGTTCATCACAATTTTCTTGACTTAGCCCTGAAGTTTCATGATTTTTGGGGTTCATTTACTATTTTTAAGTGAATTACTAAAATAACAGTAGCTGTGGGGCTGACTGGCGGGGCCCTCCAGTCAGCAGCCCAAGTGCAGCCGCATTTCAACGCGCGCTGCGCGCGCCACTGCGACGGCGTGCATGCCCAGCGCGACAGCAGCACTCCACCGCAGGTTGAGCTCTATAAATGGCGCCCTGGCTCTCCCTTATCACTTCCCAGTCGCCCTTATCGCCTCCCCTCTCGCTGAGCCGACGGACTGCACCGTTTTCGTTCCGCGCGCGAGCTTCCGACCGCCGACGCCGCGCGCCCGTTGCTGGCCAACCGGAGACCTCTCGCGCCAAGCCTCCAACAGCTAGGTTGTTCCTCTCTTCCTCCTCTGTCCTCTGGATCGATCATTTCGTTGCATAGTTGACTTTTTGGCCGATAATTTGAGACTACACTGATGGTCACCGTCGTGTTCACCGCGCGCCATCCCTGCTCCACGTTGCCAAGCCGCTGGACGCGGTTTCGTGCTTCGACCTCCATAGCAAACTGGTGCGCCGGGACACGCTCTACGCAACGGTGAAAGCCGTTCCTTGTTTACATAAGTATCGAGCAAGTTAGCTAGGTTTATCTCTGGGCCGAAGCTTATGAACGCGCTCAGTTTTTCATTCAATTCAAGTTCCACACTTAATCACTCTCCACAATTGCTAGCAAATAGTTTCTACACTTCTTTGCGCACCCTCTCGAACTGGAATCACCAAAAATGATCGACTGTAGCTCAAGAATCCCGAGTTCTCCCCACCGCCGTTAAGAAGTGCCTCTGTCGCCGTCGACATCTGCTTTGCCGACCGTTACACGACGATATCACCTGCCCATCACGTTCCTCGCGGTTCCAGGAGACTTCCCCAGCCTTTTTAGAAGGGTTTTAGCCACGGAGCGGCAGTTCCGACATGGCCGGAACCTTAGCGGCCGCCGCCGCCGATGCGCCGTTGTTTCCGACCGTCGGCAGACCTCCCCGACCCCACCATCGTGCTCAGCGCGTGATTTTACGGTTGGGTGCCCAAGGGTAGGAGCTGCAGTGGCCGGGAACTTAGATTCGGTGAGGCTCGCCGGAGAGCGCCGCTGCGGGAGCCCCGCTTGCGCCCGTGTCGGGAGGTAGAAGACGACGCAGTGGGTCCCGCATGTCAGCGTCTATCAACCCCGTCGGATCAGGTGTGGCCACGGGATCGGTTGTGGCTACGCGGTGTATATCTGTGGTCTCCCGTGTGGTTTAAATGCAATTGGTCCATTTTAAATCGGTGGAGCCCACGGTTTAATTCAAATTAGAAATTAATTCCAGATTTGGCTCCAACTTAGAAAATCCATAACTTTCTGTAGGAAGCTCCAAAAATCTTCAAACAGATTTTGTTTTGAAATCCCTTGAGCTCTAGTTTCTGTCAGTACCAATTAGGTTCTGTGAAACTCAGATTTTAATTCTGTAGCAAATAATCTTTCCAAATGCAAATACAATTTTTCCAGACAAGGTATCCACTGGAAAAATCCCCAAAATTCACATAAAACTTTCTGTCCTGTTCTGGACCACCAGCAAAAGTTTGGGAGCCATTGCACCTGTTTAAACCTCTGTATAGTTCAATTACCTTCTTCAGTTATTGAATTTTCACAGA
Organism: Tuctoria greenei; assembly: GCA_036927565.1. Classification (NCBI taxonomy): domain Eukaryota; kingdom Viridiplantae; phylum Streptophyta; class Magnoliopsida; order Poales; family Poaceae; genus Tuctoria; species Tuctoria greenei. Next base: position 121,830,327 of record JAYESD010000012.1, on the reverse strand, counting down.
TGTTTAGTTGCTTTACCATGTCTCAAATTTGGACTGAACCTTCCATTTGTCATATACTAGTTCCTGTAAAAATCTTGGATTTAATTGACCTAATATCATAGTCCTAATCCAGTTACAAACTGACTATTTATTTAAAAGCCAAAAATTCAAATATAAATAATTCCAGAAATTATTGCCAACTTAGAAATTCAATAACTCCTTCACCAAAGCTTAGAAAATTATGAAACAAATTTTGCTAGAACCAAGACAACTTCCTCTATCTTGAGCATAAACTGTTAGCTAGGTTCAAGCTACACTTTCCTCTCTAGAATTTTTGGAATTTGATTGCTTGCCATAATTTTGGAGACCACAATCTACTTTGATCATCTCCTGTTCTTTGCAAGAGCTTTAATCATATTCCCTAGTATCTACCCTTGAAGTTCCAAAGCCAATTAAGGTCCCTATCCTAAAATGATCACCATGGATTAAATTATGGTCTTGGTAATAATTATTTTTCAAAGTCATTTATATACATGTTATATGCATATCGTATAGTAACCGAAGTCGAGGAGGAGTCAGAAGCCTTGGAAGAGCACCTTCCAATTTTTAACTCCGACTCTGACCTGCAACAAGGCAAGCCCCGGTTTGCATTAAGTCGTTTATAAAATTTTGCTTTATCACTATGATGAATAGTATATGAATTGTGCATTAAGTTTAGGATGATTGATACTCCACTTGCATGACCAAAAATCCCAGGAATTGGTTGGAACGAGTTACAGTTTGACCTGTAGTAACTGCCTTGCTAATGCATAGGAAATCTGGTAGAAGTCGAGTAGTTGGAATCTACTCGCGAGAGATGTAGGACATATCTCACATGATTGGTTAGATAGAAAATGGCATAATATAATGAAATGGAGACCGGGCAGGGAATGGATAGGAAGCGGCAAGAATTGAGTCTCGGTCGCATAGCCCTGCCTGTGTCGATTAAGGCCCGTCTGTATACGGCCCCTTCGGACAAGCTTGAATTGTACCGGCAACATAATGGACATATGGAATCCAATAAACTGACGTAACTCGATAACTGGGGTGTCGAGGCCCATTAACTCACCATCAATAGGGGTGGGTTGAGGACAATAAGGTGTAAATCGGTCGGCGGACACATGAGGTGTTTCGTGCGGAGACCTTCTGTTCGCGGAGGTGAGACGGGTTCGACGTTCGAGTTTCTTGTGAAAGGTGGCCATATACGCCTAGTATTGAAGTGTTATGTAGGTACAGGTGTGCTCGCTGACACTTCCAAACGACGTATGTGTCGTGTTGTCCGGGTGTGTCCTGATTGCAATCACTGTCCCTCGCAGTAATAGAGTACCACTTGTTCACTGCGCCGTGACGTAGTAAATACTAAAGAAGTCAGAAAATCATATTGTATTGAATTATAATTACTCTGCAACCTTGTATGATTTAGAGATAGTACAATTAAAAGCTTACAATTTCCCCATACTTTAGCTGTAATAGCATTATGTGCTTTGAGCATGTCATATCATCGGTAAAGCGTTTCTTGTTTGATTGTGGAGCCCATGATGTGCCGTGCTCGGAGAATGTCATTTGCTACATAAAAACCTGATTATAAGGATCCACTTGTAGGCGAGTCATTTACGCTTCACCTCACCTATGTTTTAGTGTTCCCCTTGCATATGTATAGTGAGACGGGTTAGTCTTGCTGAGCCTTGTGCTCATGTTTGCAGTTAACGAGTTTTTGCAGGTTATACAGTTGATGAAGGGTTTGATGATGAGGATGCACTCCCTCCAGGGTGTACAGCCGAGTGGGAACCGTGCACACCGCCCTGATTGAGTGTTGCTAGTGCAAAGTATCCAAGGCATGGATAACTTTGCTTTTGCATAGCTAGTGCTGACAGCGTAGCTATGATATATCTATGTTTCTTTCCTTATGCTAGTATTGTAAAACTTCCGCTGTATGATAAATAAAAGACTTCGTCTTGTACTTATTCAGGTTCTATTCTTGTATAACTGTTGGGTGTCGCATCGCACAACACCACCCAATGAGATCCTCGGATGTGGGGATTCCGGTCCCCACATGAACATAGCTATCAGTTGATAATCAAGATAGAGGAAATTGTCCTGGTTCTAGCAAAATTTGTTTCATAATTTTCTAAGCTCTGGTGAAGGAGTTATTGTATTTCTAAGTTGACAAGAATTTCTGGATTTATTTTATAATTGAATTTTTAGCCTTTTACTCAATATTCAGTTTGTGACTGAATTAGGACTAGGATGGTAGGTCAATTAAATCCAAGATTTTTACAGGAACTAGTGTATGACTAATGGAAAACTCAGTCCAAATTTGAGACATAGTAAAGCAACTGAACATATGTGAAAATTCAATAACTGAAAAAGGTAATTGACCTATACAGAGGGTTAAACAGGTTCAATGGCTCCCAAACTTTTTCTGGTAGTCAAGAATAGGACACTAAATTTTTGTGAATTTTGGGGATTTTTCCAGTGGCTATCTTGTCTGGAAAAATTGTATTTGCATTTGGAAAGATTATTTTCTACAGAATTTAATATTAAGTTTCACAAAACCTATCTGGTACTAAAAGAAACTAGAGCTCAAGGGCTTTCAAACAAAATATGTTTGAAGATTTTTGGAGTAGTCTACAGAGAGATATTCAATTTAGATTTTTGGCCAAACTCGCTCAAACTCGCCGCCTGGGGGTTTTTGGAGTCGCTGAGCATGACGGTGAGGTCGGTGGGACCAGAAACTCGCCGGAAATGGCCGTGCGACGGCGGCGTTGGCGATGAGCACTCGGGCAACCTGGAACTCGCTCCAGAGTAGCTCAAACCACTCGGGATTTTCTTCAAAACCTTTCTGGGACGATGCAGATCAAGGAACTGGACGTGGAAGAGGGGGAAACAATCGGAAACTATGAGCTCGACGGCGAACCAAGGTTTCCTCACCGGTGGCAAGCAAAACTCGATTTCCTCGGCCGTTGCTCGATAACTTTTAGGGGTTTTTGCTCAGGTAGGAGCGCTAGGACCTATAGAAACTATCTCTAAACAATTGCATAGAATAATTACTTGTAGGAACGTAATTGAAACGGAAACCGAGCGAGCTTCCTCACGTCGGCCGGAAAGAAGAAGAACAATAACTTGCTCATTTCTCAATGAAAAGGGAAACGGTTTGCACCGCGAGTTAGAGCTCAACTAGGCGCACCTTTAAGCTGTTGGGATCGTGGGCTTGAAACTGCGCGAGACGGCGGCACACCACAGAGCAGAGGCGAGCGGCGACGATGGCGCGCGGCAGCGAAGAAGTCGCGAGAGGGGGAACCACCGATCGGGGAAGGGGAAATATCGGAGCGGCGACCGGCCTTTTATAGCGCCGCGGTAAGCAAGCAAGCAACTCGCTGGAGCTTGCATGCGCGCGCACTGTCGAGCGGGCGAGCGCCGGTGCAGAGATGGCAGGCGGCCGACCTGACCCGTTCAGCAGAGGCTGACCTGTGGGGCCCACAGGTCAGTCAGACCCCAACAGTAAAGTTAAAAATTCATTTAAAAATGGAATATCAACTCCAAAAATCATGAAATTTTGTGGAGATGGTAAATGAATTATTCTGAACCCAATGGTGAACTCAAATATTATGTTCAAAGAAGCTGGAAAAGAATTTAAAATTCAGATTTGAATTTGATTCAAATTTGCTAAGCGCCTCAAATAAAATAGCAAATGAGTTCCTAAAATCTTGAAATTTTGCAGGCAAGCTATTGAGAATATTAGAAGGTCAAGGAAAAATTTAGAGCCTCTAATTTGAATATTTTTGGCAGGCCAATTAGTAGTGCACTTTAAATTGCCTTAATAAACTTCATCCAAATAATTCTAAAATTTGAAGAGGGGCGAATAGAATCATTCTAGAATTAGTGATGAAGTCCAATACTCATGTTAATAAAATTTAACCATGAGTGCAAGAAAGGTTTGAATGGTATTAAGTTCATGTGTACCACTATATTGGATCTTTAGTATAGTTGATCACAAAACTCATAACTGAATTCACATGCCATAAAAGTGGGGTTTTACATTTCTCCCCCCTTAAAAGAATCTCGTCCTAAGATTACAAAAGAAGGCAAAAGGAACAGATCTAATGAACATATGCCGCTAACAAGTTCGGATAGTTCGTTCTAAGATACTCCTCGCTTTCCCACGTGGCTGCTTCAGCACTGTGGTTGCTCAACAAGACCTTGTAGAAAAGCAAGGTGCGGCTTCTTGTGGTGCGAGTCTTCTCATCGACGATCTGAGTTGGATGCTCGGAATAAGTGAGATCTGGTTGGAGAGCTTCCAAATCTTCTATACGAACATCAGCGGGAGTTTTAAGACATTTTCGTAACTGGGAAATGTGGAATACATTGTGAACCCCTGAAAGTAACAGCGGTAACTCCAATTGATATGCCACAGGTCCGCATTGTTCTAGGATTGCAAATGGCCCAATAAAACGTGGAGCTAGCTTCCCCTTTACTCCAAATCGATGAACCCCTTTCATCGGAGACACACGAAGATAGACAGGATCCCCCACGTTGAAGTGAAGTGGTCGACGTCGTTTATCCGCATAGCTCTTCTGACAAGACTGAGCAGCTTTGAGATGGGCTTGAATAGTGAAAACCCGCTCCTCGGCTTCATTCATCAAGTCGATGCCATACACCACTCGTTCACCGGATTTACACCAGTTTAGAGGTGTGCGACACTTCCGTCCATAAAGAGCTTCATATGGCGCCATCTGAATGCTAGCCCGATAACCGTTGTTGTACGAAAATTCCGCCAATGGTAGATGATCATCCCAATTCCTACCATGGTGGATGACACAGGCGCGAAGCATGTCTTCTAGCACTTGATTCACTCGTTCGGTCTGACCATCGGTCTGAGGATGATAAGCCAATCAACTTGGTTCCCAGCGCGTCGTGGAGATGCTCCCAGAATCGCGAAACAAATACAGCTCCACAATCTGAGATGATGGTGCGGGGTATTCCGTGGAGGCATACAATTCTGGCAATATGTAACTCCGCGTACCTTGATGAATGATATTTGGTATTGACGGGAATGAAATGCACTGTGTTAGTCAGTCGGTCAACTATCACCCAGATTGAATCGTGCTTTCGGAGAGTGAGAGGTAAACCCACAATGAAATCCATGCTGATATCCTCCCATTTCCATGCCAGGATGCTTAAGGGTTGAAGCTGTTCGGCTGGCTTCATATGGTCGACCTTCACTCGCCGACACGTATCACACTCGGATACGTATTTAGCTACTTCCCTCTTCATCCGAGTCCACCAGAATTTATTCTTCAAATCCTGGTACATCTTGTTGCTTCCCGGATGAATGGAATACTTGGACAAATGAGCTTCATCCAGTATCTTCTGTCTAAGCTCCATGTTTCGTGGTACCACTATACGGTCTTTGAACCAAATGGTACTTTCATTGTCACATCGGAAACATTTCATCTCCCCCTTTTCCATTCTTTTCCGAACGTGTGACATTCCTTTGTCTTCCTTCTGAGCTGCTACAATATCCTCCCTGATGGTAGGAATGAGAGCGAGATTGTAGAGTGCCCCATATGGAACCAAGTAGAGACTCGGTTCTTCTTCTTCCATTGAGTTGATGGAAAGACTGTTGACATGGGACTTGCGGCTCAGTGCATCTGCGACTACATTCGCCTTGCCTGGATGGTAGTGGATCTCAATCTCACATTCCTTGATCAACTCTAACCATCTCCGTTGTTGCATATTTAAATCCTTCTGGGTGAAGATGTATTTCAAGCTCTTGTGATCATTGTAGAGGTGTACTAGATTACCCAGTAGATAATGTCTCCACATCTTCAATGCTAGTAGCACAACAGCGAGTTCTAGATCATGAGTCGGATAGTGCTGCTCATGGTTCCGAAGCTGCCGTGATCCATAAGCGATCACTCGTCTATCCTGCATCAACACACATCCCAAACCAATTCCCGATGCATCACAATACACGTCTAAAGATTTGGTTGTGTCTGGTTGAGCTAATACTGGTGCCGTTGTGAGGTGTTTTACTAATGCTTGAAAACCTTCCTCACATGCCTCAGTCCATACATACTTTGTCCCCTTCTTCAGAGGTTCTGTCATTGGTTTAGATATTTTGGAGAAACTGGAAATGAACCTCCAGTAATACCCAGCTAAACCTAGGAAACTTCAAACTTCATGTACAGACTTTGGAGACTCCCATTTAAGAACTTGCTTGATCTTGCTTGGATCAACTGCAATCCCTTCTGCTGATATGATGTGGCCTAAAAATGGCACTTGGCTAATCCAGAATTCACACTTGCTGAACTTAGCATATAGCTGGTGGTCCCGTAATCGTTGAAGCACAGTACACAAGTGTTGAGCATGTTCTTCCTCGTTTTTTGAATACACAAGTATGTCGTCAATGAAGACTATGACAAACTTGTCCAATTCAGGCATAAACACCGAGTTCATGAGATACATGAAATGAGCCGGTGCGTTGGTCAATCCGAAGGACATAACAAGGTACTCATACAGTCCATAAGTCGTTGAGAATGCTATCTTGGGTATATCTTCTGGTCGGATCCTAATCTGATGATAACCAGAATGAAGATCCATTTTCGAAAATACTTTAGCACCCAACAATTGATCGAAGAGAACATCAATGCGTGGCAGTGGATACTTGTTCTTGATAGTGATAGCATTAAGTGGACGATAGTCTACACACAATCTCAATGTCTTATCTTTCTTCTCTACGAACAGTGTAGAACAACCCCATGGTGATGAACTTGGACGAATGAAACCCTTGTTCTAGAGTTTGGTTAACTGCTCCTTAAGTTCTGCAAGTTCCTTGGGTGCCATCTTGTAGGGGGGTCTTGAGATTGGCACTATTCCTGGTGCAAGTTCAATCTTGAACTCTATATCTCTTTCAGGGGGCATACCAGGAAGATCATCAGGGAATACATTGGGGTACTCACATACTACCGGAATATCCTCAAGTCCAATAACTTCGGTATTGTGAGTAGATGGGTCCAATGGAATGATGTTCTCAAGATTGAGAACTTGGGACAGATGGAGCGGAGAGTTTAGATAAATTTTTCGAGGAACGATATCAAGAATAGCACCATGGTATTGCAACCATGCCATTCCTAAGATGACATCTAGTTTTTGAGTCTCTAAGATAATGAAGGAGGTAGGATAGATGTTCCCATCTAGGTCAAGAGGTACCCTATGGACCATCTCATATGTTACTACCCTCCCTGCTGGAGTGCGAATCATATATGGAGTTTTGGTGGAGATAACATGCAGCTGATTTTTAATGACAACAGATTTACTAATGACATTGTGGGAAGCTCCAAAGTCAAAGAGTATGACTACGGATTGATCATAGATAGAGAACATACCCGTGAGCACGGGCGCGCCTTCCGGAACGTCCTCGAGGGTGAGGTGGTGGACGTTGCCAAGTCTAGGAACTGACTTCTTGGGCTGGTTGCGGGGTTGGTTGGCCCCCTGGTAGGATGATTGCCCTCCGCTTTGTCGATTCTTCGGACAGTCCTTGGCGAAGTGCCCCGTGCGCCCACACGTGAAACACGTGTACGAGGTTTGGCCAGTACGAATGGGAGGACGGAATCCCGGTGCACGTGGTGGAGGTGGAAGTGCACGTGGGATCATCCCCTGTTGTTGCTGCGGTGGGAATCCGGAGTTGTTGAACTGGCGACCACTGAACATTGGTGGTCGTGATGGCGGTTGCCACCACTGGCCGGATGGTGATCGATACACCATATGGTACTTCTGAGGAGCACCACCTCCGCTGCCCTGCGGAGCACTCCTCTTCTTTTTATCTAAGGACAGCTCGCACATAGCGTCCTCCTGCATGATAGCGGCATTGACGATGTCGTTAAAGCTGCCGCGGTTGAACAGGACAAGCTTGTCCTTCAACTTGGGGTTCAAACCCCGGTAGAAGCATTCGCGCTCCAATCTTCGGTATTCACTTGGTCCTGAGCGTATTGGGCCAAGTGGTTGAATGATTTGGAGTACTCTTATGCACTCCTTCCTCCCTGCCTTAGCTCCAAGAACTCTTGAAGCTTCCTCCTCATAATCCCGGGAGGGATGTGGTAGGCGTGGAACGCCTCCCGAAATTTGGCCCAGCTTACGACATGGCCCGTGGGGCGTGCGGCAAGGTAATTGGCCCACCATGCGCCAGCAGACCCCTGCAGTTGCTGCGCTGCAAACAACGTCTTCTACTGTTCGGTTACCTCGAGTAAACCGAACTTTCCTTCAATGGTGCGGAGCCAATTATCCGCCTCCAACGGTTCATCGGCCTCTCTGAAGACCGGTGGATGTGTCGATGAGAAATCAGAGTAGGAACTCTGATATTGCTGATGCGGTCCATCATCCTGTCGTCCCCCTTGACGGGACGAGCGCTGCACCAGAGTCCGCAGTAGCTCGGTTTGCTCATCACGCGAGCCGAGTACTACAGCGAGAACCTCCGCGAGACTTCTGGGAAGTGTGGGTGGAGGTGGTGGAGGTGGTTGTGTTTGAGGTGTATTCTGTCTCGGGGGTGGTGTGTCATCCCCCTGACCTCCACTGGAACCTTCCCCATCTTGACTTGTACGAGTACGCACCATACTGCAATACAACGATTCATACCATAAGTCTCATTGCCTCAAGTTCATCCTTCCATATAAATAGTAATGCGGTAGATAACAATAGATGATGCATAACATTCACATATATTGATAAAGGACAAACTTTATACAATCTATATTATCTTGGGCCCAAGTTTACAATAGATCTCCAAAAATAGACAGACTTCATCTAAAGAAGTTGTCTCATCTATGCTTGGTCACCACAAGTCGTCATGTCCATGTCATCGTACACAGACCTCGCTACTATTTACAACAAGACTCATAAAGTCACAAAACACACGTGGTGTTTACTACACATCATTACACTCGGCCTAAAGTGATAAGTACATCAACACTGCCCTCTAATCATAAAACTCGACCTCCTGAGGATCTTCTTCTTCCTCGTCATCCTCAGGATTAGGCACCACTGGTATGGGTGCTGGAGCAAAAGATGATGCCTCGTTCAAAAGCGACGTCTTTTTGGCAATCTTAGCTTGCCAATCTGTCTGTACCATAAACATCCTCCAGGCCTCGTTCTCTTGCTGAGCCTGCTCACAGCTGGTCTTCCAGCTCTGAGCCTCCACTCTGGACTGATCCCAATTTGCAGTCACCGCGTTCAACTGGGTGTCCCGCTGGTGTCCATAGAGTAGGCTCGCCTCCAACTCAGTTTTCATCTCTAGAGTCTCCTGGCGAGACGCGGCTAAATCCATAACAGCGTCATGCCATTGATTCTCCCTGAGGTTCAAACGATGGTTGAGAGGAGCCATCATATCCCTAAGTCCTTCATTTGCCCACTCAAAGTGATCCGCTCGAATCATGGCTTGCTTCAGATTGTTCGTCAATTCTTTTACGCATGCCCTTTGATTACCCTTCTCGCGATGTGATGCGGATGCATACACCGCTAAGGCTGTCGCGGATGTTTCATCGTGATTGTCCACCTCCGCAAGCAAGCGGGTTGCCCAGGCTTTAGAAGCCCTGCCGGTAACTAGAAAGAACTCATACGGAGTACCCACCAGATTACTGTAATGGAGTTTGCAAAACCTCCCTATGGCAACACTTGCGGCGTAGCTCCATGTTTCCTCTAATATCAACCCTTTGATCTTGATGGAGTATGGAGCACATCCGAAGTGCGATGGACCAGCAGGCACATCGACGTAGATGGTGCAACTCCATATACCGCTTTCCTGGAACTTCTTGCCCCAATAGCTAGGCAACACCAGGTAGCCAAACTGGCAGAGCAACCTAACAAACACGTCCGGGAAACCGGCTTGCCCGGTGCACGTTGAGAACACCCATCCATTAGACAACTGAATTCTTGGTGCTGCCATCTGTGGACAAACATACCCGGATGTCAATACACCGTATAAGTATTCCACTCAATCAATGATAATGTTGGACAAAAGAAAATATCCATAATCAATTGATCCAAGAAAATCTGCAAACTGGAAGCGATCACAGTTCTGATTCAGCTGACCTTCCTGTATCAACCCAAAAGTTTCATACAGTAAACGCCAGAATTAAGAGTTAAGTTTAATATAAACGTTGTAGTACACTTCAAAACCTTCCCAGATTGTACTCATACAGCTCCAGGTGAACTAATATGAAGAATCTATACAGGTTTTAAGTTGACTCAAGTTTTCTGGAAATTTTGACAGAACCTCCCCTGTATATGGGTTTATCTCCACATTCTATACAGGTTTATAATGATAAGATATTGAGGTAATGACAAAATACACATTGTATAACATCACGTTAACAATCCAGAAATAAAAGAGTTCCACCCTGAAAACTTTGTTATACAGGTATCGCGCACAAATTCGCAACCCTGTGCAAACTGTTCCAAGTTCGGGACTGCACGAACCAAGTTTGCGACAAATGGAATTAGGCATAGATACACCCATATTAAGGTCAGGAGTGACAAATAAAGTTGATAGAGGACTTCCTAAGGTTTCCAGAAATGTATATATGTGACCATGTCACTATTCTGGATTAAGAGCTATAACTATCTGAACTTAACAGTTGAACTGACTGGTTTGCACCAGCAGTTCTGCAGTTCACTGTGTTGACTTCCCAATTTGGTTTAACTCCAACCCAAATCAGGAAAAACCTCCCATAACAAACTTGTAAAGCTCCTCCTACCCTTTCCAAAAATGTATCACAATAAGGCAGTGGACTCTTCTACAGAAAGTTATGGCAAAAATACCGAGACTGGTACAATGGCAAGGTCATCTGGAGCAGTTACAATACACCCCAGATTTCAACAGATTATCAAGCTTTTCTGTCTTTATGGTCAACAGAAAAGTTGTATAGATCTTCACGAGCTTTCCATCCATATATGATACTCCTATACTATCTATTAAATAACTAAGATTACAATCCTGCAAAGTCAAGCCAACTTCTGCCAGAAAACAAGAATCTTGATTCTATTTATTCTATCGAGTCGGAACCCTTTTTGCGGAGTCCAAACCTACCAGCACCTGATAGTCGGACTTTCCAAAACACAATGCAGCCATTCTGTCGGTGGGGTTGGTCTAGTATCATATTTGATACAGACGGTACTACGTGCCTCACGAAAGAAAATGCTATCCGGTGTATCCGGTTGCGTCTATAGGTGGTTCCTATATCGTTCTCTCGCAAACGGTTTCTACACGGTCTTCTACCGTAGTTAATGCTGCAAAAGACAAACAATCCCCTTTCACACCTTCACACCTCAAGGGCGGCACGGGGAAACACTACAAGCAGTCACAATAATATATATGAAAATAAATGCATACGACTCTGGTGTGAGTCGTCCTCAGGCGAGGTCATGTCTCGAGGTACATGGCTGTAAATACGTCTGTACAGCAATGACTCCCGTACGATCCGGCTTATACACGCTCGGGCATACGTGTTTCGCATGCTCCCATAGAACATGAATAGTTCTAGAGAGGCATACTATCGGGTTATACACCACCCGATGGGGGCTCCCACTAACTTTGAAGCACGCTGGGGTACCGCGTGTCATAGGTTCTCAGAAACATTGAAAGCTTTAGAGACTCCTATTGACTTCCCATGCCAAGCCACGGAAATTTCACATACCACTCCTCGTATGCTGAGCTTACCGAGATTGATCCGCTCTCGGTGGCGTACCTTACCTCTTACCTAACGTCGGGGCATCGTTGCAGAATATAATAACACATAGTTAGTTTACCACCTTTATATCTTATACTAATAATACTCATAGAGGCATATAGCTAATTCCTCACTCAAGTCCTATTTTTTTTTGAAAATATGTTCTTTCCAAGTACACTGTTCCCAATGATGCTCTGATACCATGTCTGTGGGGACCGGAATCCCGACATCCGAGGATCTCATTGGATGGTGTCGTGCAATGCGACACCCAACAGTTATACAAGAATAGAACCTGAATAAGTACAAAACGAAGTCTTTTATTTATCATACAGCGGAAGTTTTACAATACTAGCATAAGGAAAGAAATATATATATAAATATATATATAAATATATATATAAATATATATATAAATATATATATATATATATATATATATATATATATATATATATATATATCATAGCTACGCTCTCAGCACTAGCTATGCAAAAGCAAAGTTATCCATGCCTTGGATACTTTGCACTAGCAACACTCAATTACGGCGGCGTGCAGGGTTCCCATTCGGCTGTACACCCTGGAGGAGGTGCAGCCTCATCATCAAACCCTTCATCAATTGTATAACCTGCAAAAACTCGTTAACTGCAAACGTGAGCATAAGGCTTAGCAAGACTAACCCGTCTCACTAGACATATGCAGGGTGAATACTAAGCATAGGTAAGGAATGGCATAAAAGACTCACCTACAAGTGGATCCTTATAATCATGTTTCAAGTAGCAAATGACATTCTCCAAGCACGACACATCATGGGTTCCACAATCAAACAAGAAATGCTTTACCGATGATATGACATGCTCATAGCACATAATGCTATTACAGCTAAAGTATGCGGAAATTGTAAACTTTGAATTGTACTATCTCTAAATCATACAAGGTTGCAAAGTAATTATAATTCAATACAATATGATTTTATGGCTTCTTTAGTATTTACTACGTCATGACACAGTGAACAAGTGGTACTCTATTACTGCGAGGGACAGTGATTGCAATCAGGACACACCCGGACAACACGACACATATGCACTTTCGGAAATGCCAGCGAGTACTTCGCGCAGTACCTACGTAACACTTCAGTACTAGTCGTATATGGCAACCTTTCGCGAGACACTCAAATGTCGAACCGGTCGATCCGTCACGAGCAGGAGGTCCCTGCATGGGGCGTACTCTGACGTGCCCACCAGCGGATTTACACCTTGCTGCCCTCAACCCACACCTATAAAACAGAACGATATGCCTCGACACCCAAGTGACCAAGTTACGTCAGTTTATTGGATTCCATATGTCCATTATATTGCCGGTACAATTCAAGCTTGTTCAGCGGGGCCGCACACGAAGCAGGCCTTAATCGACACAGGTAGGGCTATGAGACCGAGACTCAATTCTCGTCGCTTCCTATCCATTCCTTGCCCGATCTCAATTCCATTATATTAATACATTTTCTATCTAACCAATCCTGTGATATATGTCCTACATCTCTCACGAGTAGATTCCAACTACTCGACTTCTACCGGATTTCCTATGCATTAGCAAAACAGTTACTACAGGTCAAACTGTAACTCGTTCCAGCCAATCCCTAGGATTTTTGGTCATGCAAGTGGAGTATCAATCATCCTAAACTTAATGCACAATTCATATACTATTCATCATAGTGATAAAGCAAAATTTTATAAACGACTTAAATGCAAACTGGGGCTTGCCTTTTTGCAGGTTAGAGTCTGAGTTAATATTTGGAAGGTGCTCTTCCAAGGCTTCTGGCTCCTCCTCGACTTCGGTCACTATACGATATGCAAAGAATACGTATATGAATGACTTTGAAAAATAATTATTACCAAGACCATGATTTAATTTATGGTGTCCACTATGTGATATGGATCTAATTGGCTTTGGAACTTTGAAGGTAGATACTAGGGAATATGAGAGATGCTCTTGCAAAGAACAGGAGATGATCAAAGTAGGTTGTTGTCTCCAAAATGATGGCAATCAATTATCTTCCAAAAATTTTAGAGAAGAAATTGTAGCTTAAACATAGCTATCAGTTGATAATAAAGATAGAGGAAATTGTCCTGGTTCTAGCAAAGTTTGTTTCATAATTTTCTAAGCTCTGGTGAAGGAGTTATTGTATTTCTAAGTTGGCAAGAATTTTTGGATTTATTTTATAATTGAATTTTTAGCCTTTTACTCAATATTCAGTTTGTGACTGAATTAGGACAAGGATGGTAGGTCAATTAAATCCAAGATTTTTACAGGAACTAGTGTATGACTAAAGGAAAACTCAGTCCAAATTTGAGACATAGTAAAGCAACTGAACATCTGTGAAAATTCAATAACTGAAAAGGTAATTGAACTATACAGGGGGTTAAACAGGAGCAATGGCTCCCAAACTTTTTCTGGTAGTCAAGAATAGGACACTAAATTTTATGTGAATTTTGGGGATTCTTCCAGTGGCTATCTTGTCCGGAAAAATTGTATTTGCGTTTGGAAAGATTATTTTCTACAGAATTTAATATTAAGTTTCACAGAACCTATCTGGTCCTAAAAGAAACTAGAGCTCAAGATCTTTCAAACAAAATATGTTTGAAGATTTTTGGTGTAGTCTACAGAGAGATATTCAATTTAGAAGTTTGAACAATTTTCTGGAATTAATTTAATAACCCATTGGCGCCAGAATTCAAATTCAATCGGGAGGGTCCCATGGGCCACGTGGCATGCTCTGGTCGATGCAACACTGTGGTCTACAAATTTATTCGTGCGCAGCCGCACGGAATCCCAGCCGCACCGTGGTCCCGCAGCTACTGGCAGGTGGGGCCCCCCGGGTTGTCTTCTACGTCAGGCCAACGCCCGCGCGAGGCGGCGCCCGCGGCGGTGAGTCGCCGACGAGCTCGCCGCCAGCTAAACCGACGGGCCAAACTCGCTCAAACTCGCCGCCTGGGGGTTTTTGGAGTCGCTGAGTATGACGGTGAGGTCGGTGGGACCAGAAACTCGCCGGAAATGGTCGTGCGACGACGGCGGCGGCGGTGAGCACTCGGGCAACCTGGAACTCGCTCCAGAGTAGCTCAAACCACTCGGGATCTTCTTCAAAACCTTCCTGGGACTATGAAGATCAAGGAACTGGACGTGGAAGAGGGGGAAACAATCGGAAACTATGAGCTCGACGGTGAACCGAGGTTTCCTCACCGGTGACAAGCAAAACTCGATTTCCTCAGCCGTTGCTCGATAACTTTTAGGGGTTTTTGCTCAGGTAGGAGCGCTAGGACCTATAGAAACTATCTCTAAACAATTGCATAGAATAATTACTTGTAGGAACGGAATTGAAACGGAAACCGAGCGAGCTTCCTCACATCGGCCGGAAAGAAGAAGAACAATAACTTGCTCATTTCTCAATGAAAAGGGAAACGGTTTGCACCGCGAGTTAGAGCTCGACTAGGCGCACATTTAAGCTGTTGGGATCGTGGCTTGAAACTGCAGAGACGGCGGTGCACCATGGAGCAGAGGTGAGCGGCGACGATGGCGCGCGGCGGCGAAGAAGTCGCGAGAGGGGGAACCACCGATCAGGGAAGGGGAAATATCGGAGCGGCGACCGGCCTTTTATAGCGCCGCGGCAAGCAAGCAAGCAGCTCGCTGGAGCTTGCATGCACGCGCGCTGTCGAGTGGGCGAGCGCCGGTGCAGAGATGGCAGGCGGCCGACCTGACCCGTTTAGCAGAGGCTGATTTGTGGGGCCCACAGGTTAGTCAGACCCCAACAGTAAAGTTAAAAATTCATTTAAAAATGGAAGATTAACTCCAAAAATCATGAAATTTTGTGGAGATGGTAAATGAATTATTCTGAACCCAATGGTGAACTCAAATCTTATGTTCAAAGAATTTGGAAAAGAATTTAAAATTCAGATTTGAATTTGATTCAAATTTGCTAAGCGCCTCAAATAAAATAGCAAATGAGTTCCTAAAATCTTGAAATTTTGCAGGCAAGCTATTGAGAATATTAGAAGGTCAAGGAAAAATTTAGAGCCTCTAATTTGAATATTTTTGGCAGGGCCAATTAGTACTGCACTTTAAATTGCCTTAATAAACTTCATCCAAATAATTCTAAAATTTGAAGAGGGGTGAATAGAATCATTCTAGAATTAGTGATGAAGTCCAATACTCATGTTAATAAAATTTAACCATGAGTACAAGAAAGGTTTGGATGGTATTAAGTTCTTGTGTACCACTATATTGGATCTTTAGTATAGTTGATCACAAAACTCATAACTGAATTCACATGCCATAAAAGTGGGGTTTTACACACGCACCACCACCTCCCTCTCCACCACCACTGCCCCCACCTCTGAGGTCTTGCTTAAGAGACTTCATGAACACTCAACCTCCGCGCTTTTCCAATGCAGTGGAGCCTATGGATGCTGACGACTGGATTAAGACAATTGAAAAAAAAACTGAGGATTGTTCAATGCGAAGGAAGAGAAAGGGTACTACTAGCGTCGCAACAGCTCACTGGACCTACAGATGATTGGTGGACTGCTTTCACAGCAGCCCATGCTAATCCAGACAACATCACATGGGAGGAGTTTAGAGAAAATTTCCGCAATCATCATGTACCTGAAGGAGAAATCCAAGCAAAATGTCTGGAGTTCCTAGCACTGAAGTAAGGGAACATGAATGTAAGGGGATATTTAAATAAGTTTACACAGCTGTCTCGATATGCCCCTGGAGATGTGGACACGAACGCGAAGAAGCAATTCTGCTTCAAAGAAGGATTGGACAAGGAGATACAATTGATGATGTCCTCCAGTGATTATGCTACCTTCCAACATTTGATAGACAAAGCATTTACTGTGGAAAGGAAGAAGAAAGAGTATGACGGAGAAGATCGCAAGCAGAAGATGATGATGGGACAATCTTCAAGCAACAACCGTCCTCGCTTCAACCCACAGCAGACGGGACACATGAGTCGTCCCATGGGTAATAGTCAAGGTGAGCGATACTCCAACAACTCTTCATTCAGACCTCAAGCACAGTATGCTCGCCCACAGTACCAGCAAATGCAACCACAATGCCCCCAAATGTATCAACAGGGCCCAATGTCTTCAAATCCTTGACCAATTTGGCAACCGCAGCAGAATCAACAAAGAAACAAAGCTCAAGACACCAGTGCTCGAGGAGCTTGTTACATTTGTGGTGACAAGGGGCACTACCCCAACAATTGCCCGAAGAAGCCATCGCAGCAGAACCAATCCAGAGGGCGGGTTAATCATGTTGTTTTGGAGGAAGCCCAAGACGCATCAGATGTGGTGATTTGTACATTCTCTGCTGATTCCCATCCTTCTACAGTATTGTTTGAGTCTAGTGCAACACATTCATTCATAGCAAAAGAATTCATAAGAAGACATGGAATGACTGTTACATTAATGACTCAAGTATTAGTAGTCAACTCTCCTAGAGGAGAGATGCTGACAAGGCAAATATGCCCTAATGTAAGCATAAGCATTAGGGGGTATCATTCTTAGCAAACCTTATAGTGTTGGAGTCACAAGGAATAGATATTATTCTGGGAATGGATTGGTTAACCAAGTACAAAGGGGTGATTCATTGTGCTACCAGAACAGTGTGCTTAACTCATACAGGTGGTACAAAGGTTGAGTTTCATCCTCATCAAGCACCAGTTCAAAAGATACCACTCAATCAAGTTGAGGGAGTAGAGGATATTAAAGTGGTTTGTGACTTTCTCGATGTGTTTCCTGAGGAATTACCGGGTATGCCCCTTGACAGAGAAATTGAATTCATCATTAGATTAGTGCCTGGAACAGCTCCAATTTACAAGCGACCATACATGATGGTTGATGGATGCTAAATAGTTGGCAGAATTGAAGGATCATATCAATGAGTTGTTAGAAAAAGGATACATTCATCCTAGTTCCTCACCCTGGGGAGCTCTAGTGATATTTGTACCCAAGAAGGATGGTACACAGAGGTTGTGCGTGGATTATCGCGCTCTCAACGTAGTGACTATCAAGAACAAGTATCCTCTACCAAGGATTGAGGATTTGTTTGACCAGTTGAGAGACGTTTGTGTGTTCTCAAAGATTGATCTGCGTTCATAGTGGTGAGGAAGTTAAGTGTAATCAAGCTTTAATAGTTTTTGACCATGGAAGAAATGATTAGTATATAGTTAATAAGTTGTCAGTGATCCAGTTAACAAAGGGCGAGTGGTTCATAAGCTTGACCTATTACCTAAAGTCTCCAACTCTGATACCTGCTAGTTTGCTATTTATATATGCAACATTACTTCATTTGAAACTACAGCATGCTTCCTTCTTTTGTCTGCAATACCAAAGACCACTTAATGTGAAGCAATCCAACTCTAACAATTATCACTGATGTTCTTGGACTCTGATGTTATCACTGAGTTGACATTGATGCTTACTAGTGATTATGTTTCTTTTGCAGGGTTCGGGAACGCGCCGAGAAGATCCCGGAGGCTGTGGAGGGGCTAGCGTGTAACCCGGTGGATGTTTTGTTGTTGTTGATGTTTTGGAACTTAATTTGCAACTGTTTTGCTGTGTATATGTTCTGTATATTATCTGTGTTCTCGCCATCGAGCGAGGTAGTCAGTTTCTGTTTTTAAAAAAAATTCAAAAACTTAACTTAGGTCGGCTATGGTCGTGCCGACGTAAGTTAGCCCAGTATAACTTACGTCGGTGTGTCCTGACCGACGTAAGTTAAATAACTTAACTTACGTCGGTTAGGTTCAACCGACGTAAGTTATACCACTTAACTTACGTCGGCCAGCTGTGGCCGACGTAAGTACTCCGGCCCAGCCCGTGGCCCATCCCGGTTTGTAACTTATGTTGGTTGTCGCAGACCGACGTAATTAATTAACTTACGTCTGCAGCCGACATAAGTTACCTTAATTACGTCCAATCTGCTTCGTCAGCCGGCCACCGACGTAATTAAGTAACTTACATTGGTTTAGGCCGACGTAATTGATCGATATTCCTGTAGTGTTTGTATATATATATATATATATATATATATATATATATATATATATATATATATATATCCATCTTCATCCATCTTAGATATGAATAAATATTCCTACTATATGAGGTGATATCGACATAGCCCTGGAGTCGTAATAAACCCATATGTCTTAGTTGTCAATATAAAATTTCAGAATAAATGTGGCGATATCCGAACCACCATAAAAAAAATCTTCTCTTATGTTGCTCCTATCCTAGTTGGATACCTTGGTAATAAATAACTAGTCGAATAAAAGAACCACTTATAATTAGAAGGATGCTACCCCACCCCTACAAATAGAGCCATCAGGATTCAAACACATCGTACAAGATCTGTCTCACATAAATCACAATTAACAAGAAAAATGGCTGGTTGCAAAGCAACAGGGGCATACCTGTTCGTCCTTGCCTTGGCAACCATCTTTTCTTCCTCCTGCTCGTACCAAGTGCAGGACATGAAAGATGATATCATGACACACTGCAGGTTTTACATAAACAAGAATCTCGGTACTGCAGATCCCGCAGAGCACAGTGTGTGCTGTCAAAAGATTAAAAGTGCTAACGTCGAAGAAATTTGCCAGCAGTTTACCCACGCAGACAAGGAGAAAATTGAAGTGCATAAGTTTGTCAAGTGTGCGAAATTATGTGGAAATGCTTTGCCCGTAGGGCATGTTTGTGCGGGTTACAAAGTCCCGCCTTCTGCATCTGTAGTCTGAATATCTGATGTAGGATGGCAGCTCAAGCTACCATATATATTATATATGATAGAAGAATAAATGAATGAATTTTAGCTTAATATTGCATATATTATATAAGAAAAGTGTTTGGTGATAAGGCTTGAGGAGTCTACTGGTGCCTCTTTGTAAGTTTCATAGCAGTCTCTTCATTTTCCCGCTCATCATAGGAGGTGGTAGACCTAAAAGATAACATCTTATACCTCTATAAGCACAATATAGTAAAATATGTCTATACGCACTGGGATGCAACATTGAACTGCTGCGAGAAAGTTACAGACATGAACATTGAAACCATTTGCCATGACTTAACTCAGGACGACAGTTTATGGATATAGGCTGAAGATAAAAGACATCATGGGAATATGTTGACCGAGGGGTTTAAATTCTCAGGTTACATTGTTCCGCCCCATCATGATTTGATGTAAGTCTTTTTTTTTACTGGTGGTCACTTGATGTAAGTCTTGTAACTTGATTGAAGCAATAATGAATGCATCGCAAAATCTTCATGTTTTTTATCAGTATCAGCAATATGTGTGCAGTGTACCACAACTTTTGTAGTGCAACTAGCCTATCACAGCAGTTAAAGAAAATAATAATTATTTCAGGTTGTTTTATGTGACCTGGTCGTTTTGCTGACCAAATGTTATAAAGATCAACCAAAGAGCAAACAACACAATCCTATGTAATAGGGACCAAAAGTGACAACCATATCTGTACACTCTTAACTTCAACCATGTGGTCCGCTTAGGATCACATTTTGGTTTTAATTTTCCACCACTCACAGCTCGGTTCGGATCCAGGTGTTGATAGTAAGGAACCGGCTTCTCTTTGTCTTTTTATACAAATACACACAACTCTCTTGCGTATTGGAAAAAAAGAGGTGTGGTTTAGAGGAAAACCTGCACAATAGCCAAGCAATGAGCATAGAGGCACGTAGCCACAAGTGAAAACCCAATACGACATGAAGAACACGTGTCATTGTGGGAAACTGGACATGTATGCCAAGATAATCTTTATTCAATGGTTAACATAAAAATATGAACCCAAATGTACTAACCAATAAATGAGAAATCAAGTCGTTGTATATACTTATATATATATATATCCATTTTAGTGTTATGAATAAATGTTCCTACCATATGAGGCGATATCCACATAGCCCTGGAGTCGTAATAAAACCATATGTCTTAGTTGTCAAATAAAATTAAAAATAAATGTGGCGATATCCGAACCATCATAAAAAAAACTTCTCTTATGTCGCTCCTATCCATGTTGGATACCTTGGTAATGAATAACTACTCGAATAAAAGAATCACTTATAATTAGAAGGATGCTGCCCCTCCCCTATAAATAGAGCCATCAGGATTCAAACACAGCATACAAGATCTGTCTCACATAAATCACAATTAACAAGAAAGATGGCTGGTTGCAAAGCAGCAGGAGCATACCTGTGCCTCGTCCTTGCCTTGGCAACCATCTCTTCTTCCTCCTGCTCGTACCAAGTGCAGGACATGAAAGATGATATCATGACTCATTGCAGGTTTTACATAAACAAGAATCTCGGTACTGCAGATCCCGCAGAGCACAGTGTGTGCTGTCAAAAGATTAAAAGTGCTAACGTCGAAGAAATTTGCCAGCAGTTTACCCATGCAGACAAGGAGAAAATTGAAGTTCATAAGTTTGTCAAGTGTGCAAAATTATGCGGAAATGCTTTGCCCGTAGGGCACGACTGTGCGGGTTACAGAGTCCCGCCCGCTGCATCTATAGTCTGAATATCTGATGTAGGATGGCAGCTCAAGCTACCATATATAAATTTTATATGATAGAAGAACAAATGAATGATGTTAGCTTAATATTGCATATATTATATAAGAAAAGGTTTTGGTGACAAGGCTTGAGGAGTCTAATTGTGCCTCCTTGTAAGTTTCATAGCAGTCTCTTCATTTTTCTGCTCATCATAAGGTGGTAGACCTAAAAGATGACATCTTGTACCTCTATAAGCACAATATAGTAAAATTTGTCTATGCGCACTGGGATGCAACATATATTGAACTGCTGCGAGAAAGTTACAGACATGAACATTGAAACCATTTGCCATGACTTAACTCAGGAGGACAGTTTATGGATATAGGATGAAGATAAAAGACATTATGGGAATATGTTGACCGAGGGGTTTAAATTCTCAGGTTACATTGTTCCGCCCCATCATGATTTGATGTAAGTCTTTTTTTTTACTGGTGGTCACTTGATGTAAGTCTTGTAACTTGATTGAAGCAATAATGAATGCATCGCAAAATCTTCATGTTTTTTTATCAGTATCAGCAATATGTGCGCAGTGTACCACAACTTTTGTAGTGCAACCAACCTATCACAGCAGTTAAAGAAAATAATAATTATTTCAGGTTGTTTTATGTGACCTGGTCGTTTTGCTGACGCAATGTTATAAAGATCAACCAAAGAGCAAACAACACAATCCTATGTAATAGGGACCAAAAGTGACAACCATATCTGTACACTCACTTCAACCATGTGGTGTTCTTAGGATCACATTTTGGTTTTAGTTTTCCACCAGTCACAACTTGGTTCGGAGTCAAGTGTTGATAGTAAGGAACCGGCTTCTCTTTGTCTCTTTATACAAATATACACAACTCTCTTGTGTATTGGAATGTGTATTGGAAAAATAGAGGTGTGGTTTAGAGGAAATCCGACACAATAGCCAAGCAGTGAGCATAGAGGCATGTAGCCACAAGTGAAAACCCAATAGGGCATGAAGAACACGTGTCGTTGTGGGGAACCGGACATGTAAGCCAAGATAATCTTTATTCATTTGTTAATCTAAAAATATGAAATCAAATGTACTAAAAATAAATGAGAAATCGAGTGGTTGTATATATTTATTGTTAGAACATATATCCAACGCACACACATACACACACACACACACACACACACACACACACACACACACACACACACACACATATATATATATATATATATACATATATATCCATCCTAGTTATCAATAAATGTTCCTACTATATGACGCGATATCCACAAAGCCCTGGACTCGTAATAAACCCATATGTCTTAGTTGTCAATAAAAAATTCAAAATAAATGTGACAATATCCGAACCACCATAAATAAAATCTTCTCTTATGTCGCTCTTATCTGTCGAAGCGTACTAACGACACTTCCTCTGGTACTACTAAACTGTAGCCCACGGAGATTCTTGTATCGGTTTGGGCGCGCGGAGATTTTAAACGAGATGATGACAAGGAGGATTTACGTGGTTCGGGCCGCCTGAGCATAATATCCTACTCCACGAGGTGTATGTTGTTGTATTGAGGATTGTCGTAGTGCTTGTGTGCGTATTTGCTTGGATGTTTTGTATCGAGCAGCACATCCCTTTTATAGACCAAGGGGTGGCTGTTCCATGGGTTGCCTGGCCTGACATGTTGCCCCGACGGTTACTATTTCCTAATACACGGTCTAAATGTGCTTAAGCGCCTTAATAGTTTAATAATGCGCTCTAATAGCGGCGTTACCAATATTAAGGGTCCTCTGATCGTACGCCATTAATATTGTATTAATGGCGCATAATCACGACTTGTAACTGTGACGGTAACTGTCCTTTGAATGTCTGTGCTGTTTGGAGATCCGTCAGTATTCACGTTGGTTTTGTAGGTCCGGAGGCTCCGCACGTGGCAGCTCCGGAGCTTCCCCTCACGGTGAGATGGGTCCGGAGCTATTATACACGTGGTGGCACTGGAGCTTTCCTCTACGGGGAGTTAGATCCGGGGTCATTATACACGTGTCAACTGTGGAGCTTCCCTATGTTGGGAGTTTAGCTCCGGTCTTACATTACACGTGGCAGTCCCGAAGCTACCCATATGAGGGAGGCGGGTCCAGTGCCGTGTGACATGTGGGGCCTGAGGAAGCCTTCAACTCTGACAGGTGGAACTCTCTTGAACTTCTTGCGGTATCATGAGGTACCCGGTACGCTGGACACCGACACTATCCATGTTGGATACCTTGGTATTGAATAACTACTAGAATAAAAGAACCACTTATAACTAGAAGGATGCTGCCCCACCACTATAAATAGAGCCATCAGGATTCAAACACAGTGTACAATATCTGTCTCACATAAATCACAATTAACAAGAAAGATGGCTGGTTGCAAAGCAACAGGAGCATACCTGTGCCTCGTCCTTGCCTTGGCAACCATCTCTTCTTCCTCCTGCTCGTACCAAGTGCAGGACATGAAAGATGATATCATGACACACTGCAGGTTTTACATAAACAAGAATCTCGGTACTGCAGATCCCGCAGAGCAGAGTGTGTGCCGTCAAAAGATTAAAAGTGCTAACGTTGAAGAAATTTGCCAGCAGTTTACCCATGCAGACAAGGAGAAAATTGAAGTGCATAAGTTTGTCAAGTGTGCAAAATTATGTGGAAATGCTTTGCCCATAGGACATGTTTGTGCGGGTTACAAAGTCCCGCCCGCTGCATCTGTAGTCTGAATATCTGATGTAGGATGGCAGCTCAAGCTACCATATATATTATATAGAAGAATAAATGAATGAATTTTAGCTTAATATTGCATATATTATATAAGAAAAATGTTTTGGTGATAAGGCTTAAGGAGTCTACTTGTGCCTCCTTGTAAGTTTCATAGCAGTCTCTTCATTTTCCTGCTCATCATAGGAGGTGGTAGACCTAAAAGATGACATCTTGTACCTCTATAAGCACAATATGGTAAAAGTTGTCTATACACACTGGGATGCAACATTGAACTGCTGCGAGAAAGTTACGAACATGAACATTGAAACCATTTGCCATGATTTAACTCAGGAGGACGGTTTATGGATATAGGCTGAAGATAAAAGACATTATGGAAATATGTTGACCGAGGGGTTTAAATTCTCAGGTTACATTGTTCCGCCCCATCATGATTTGATGTAAGTCTTTTTTTTACTGGTGGTCACTTGATGTAAGTCTTGTAACTTGATTGGAGCAATAATGAATGCATCGCAAAATCTTCATGTTTTTTATCAGTATCAGCAATATGTGTGCAGTGTACCACAATTTTTGTAGTGCAACCAGACTATCGCAGCAGTTAAAGAAAATAATTATTTCAGGTTGTTTTATGTGACCTGCTCGTTTTGCTGACCCAATGTTATAAGGATTGACCAAATAGCAAACAACACAATCCTATGTAATAGGGACCAAAAGTGACAACCATATTTGTACACTCTTAATTTTAAGCATGTGGTCCGCTTAGGATCACGTTTTGGTTTTATTTTCCGCCACTCACAGCTCAGTTCGGAGTGAGGTGTTGATAGTAAGGAACCGGCTTCTCTTTGTCTCTTTATACAAATATACACAACTCTCTCGCATATTGGAAAAAAAAAGAGGTGTGGTTTAGAGGAAAACTGGCACAATAGCCAAGCAGTGAGCATAGAGCCACGTAGCCACAAGTGAAAACCCAATAGGGCATGAAGAACACGTGTCATTGTGGGGAACCGGACATGTAAGCCAAGATAATCTTTATTCATTTGTTAACATAAAAATATGAATCCAATGTACCAAACAATAAATGAGAAATCAAGTGGTTGTATATATTTATTGTTAGAAGCTAACCAAAGCACATATATATATATATATATATATATATATATATATATATATATATATCCATCTTAGTTATGAATAAATGTTCCAACTATATGAGGCGATATCCACATAGCCCTGGAGTCATAATAAACCCATATGTCTTAGTTGTCAATATAAAATTCAAAATAAATGTGGCAATATCCGAACCACTATAAAAAACACTTCTCTTATGTCACTCCTATCCATGTTGGATACCTTGGTAATGAATAACTACTCGAATAAAAGAACCACTTATAATTATAAGGATGTTGCCCCACCCCTATAAATAGTGCCATCAGGATTCAAACACAGCGTACAAGATCTGTCTCACATAAATCAAAATTAACAAGAAATATTGCTGGTTGCAAAGCAGCAGGAGCATACCTGTGCCTCGTCCTTGCCTTGGCAGCCATCTCTTCTTCCTCCTGCTCGTACCAAGTGCAGGACATGAAACATGATATCATGACTCATTGCAGGTTTTACATAAACAAGAATCTCGGTACTGCAGATCCCGCAGAGAACAGTGTGTGCTGTCAAAAGATTAAAAGTGCTAACGTCGAAGAAATTTGCCAGCAGTTTACCCATGCAGACAAGGAGAAAATTGAAGTGCATAAGTTTGTCAAGTGTGCAAAATTATGCGGAAATGCTTTGACCGTAGGGCATATTTGTGCGGGTTACAAAGTCCCGTCCACTGCATCTGTAGTCTGAATATCTGATGTAGGATGGCAGCTCAAGCTACCATATATATTATATATGGTAGAAGAATAAATGAATGATGTTAGCTTAATATTGCATATATTATATAATAAAAGCTTTTGGTGACAAGTCTTGAGGAGTCTACTTGTGCCTCCTTGTAAGTTTCATAGCAGTCTCTTCATATTCGTGCTCATCATAGGAGGTGGTAGACCTAAAACATGACATATTGTACCTATATAAGCCCAATAAAGTAAAATTTGTCTATACGCACTGGGATGCAACATTGAACTGCTGCGAGAAAGTTACGGACATGAACATTGAAACCATTTGCTACAATAAGCCTCATCTCAGGCGGCTCCAAACGTATTATCACACGCGGTTTCTAAAACTGCCTGAAACGAAGAGGCTATGATAATCTGCAATTTCACAGAAGGAGAAATGAAATCGCCTATGATAATGGTATTATCACAGGCGGTTCTTTACTTATGACTAGCCGCCTGTGAAGACACATTATTACAGGCGGGTTGTGCAGTATATACATGTGATAATGGTGTTATCACAAGCAAATCTTTACCTATGACAAGCCGCCTGTGGAGATAATTTATCGCAACCGGTTTATACCATAACAATAACCGCTTGTGATAATGAGGTTATCACAGATGGTTCTTTACCTATATCTAGCCACTTGTGATAATGATATTTCACAGGCAGGTCTACCCGTAGGTAAATAACCGCTTGTGGTAAGGTATACCCTATGCAGTACTACCTGCTGTTATTTCCATTTTCCAGGTCAACTCAACATAATCACAAAAGTCAACAATATAATCACAGAAGTAAACAATATAATCACACAAGTCAATTTCACTAAAACAATATACATATGTACAAGTTACACATATAATTCATCTCATAGTTTACAAGTTTCACTAAAAATTGTTTCTATCGTCATAGTTGCAAAGTTCTTGCACATCAGCTTTTACACCATCCTCATCAAAGAACACCCCTATTTTGTGCAAAATTTTGCAATGCACGAATTGACACAGTTCACCGGCAATCTTGTCCGCTCCTCGACCAGGCATACTTCTACAAACCGGTCATTCTTCGTTCACATTCTTCGTATGCTGCAATGAAACACATAACAAGATTTAGAATGTGTTGGTTTGAACAATCTCAAAGTATAGATCAAAGTGAGAGTATACAGGAATTTATTTGATATTTTTGGAGCAGTTGTACTATGAGCAATTGAATTTTGAAGTTGGAATCAAAATATGAAAATAATGTTTCTGGTAATACTGAACAGCAGAGAATATAAGTATTAAAATACGCTAGTTACAATAAAAATGAAACTCAAAAGTAAGAAAAGATATCGACATTAAGGAAAAATTACATCCTCACGATTCACTCAATATTCGCTGGCGGTCCGAAGATGCTCGCATACATAATACCCGCATAAGACGCTCCCAGCAGGCTGCTTGGGACGAGGATAATATGTTTTAATGTCTAATACATTTGTATTAGGAGGTCTCTGACCGCCAAGATTTTCGGCGTAAAACCGCCAAGCGCTGTAATACAAGAAATGTCATATAAAACTTGTCAACACATTCTAAAAGTGTGTAAATTAAAAGTATTGAATAAACATACAATTTCAAAATGGAAAGGAAATCTTTGTAACGATCTGGTGGGTAATCGGCTGAGTCCAAAACTGTTGCCAAACCCTGCGTTGGCTTGATGAAGATAAGTAGTGTTTACTGCACACGTACAAACACACGTGTTAAGTTAACAATTAGCAATAATTGATATTTCAATGTCATGTGTGAAAGTGCATCTAGGAATCCCTTGTGGGTTTTGGATGATTTATGACAAGCAAATGAGATCCTAACCACTTTGTTGAGATGAGCAAATGTTTTAATGTGAAAATAAGCAAAGTGCCAAAAACAAGGGAGAATGAGGAGCAATGTGGAGAAGAGCTCAAGGAACAAGTGTAGTACATCATTGTGTATGGAGTGTGTTAAGGAAACACACCCCAAGAGCTCAAATACAAATAAACACACACATTGCACAAATTTATACAGGACCGGACTAGTCCAATATCACCACGGACTAGTCCGATATCTCTTTGAATAGAATCGGACTAGTCCTCCCCAGTGCGGACTAGTCCTCAAAACACTTCACAAGTTGCAAAAAATCGGACAAGTCCGAGCACACCACGGACAAGTCCGATATCATTCTGATCTAAATTGGACAAGTCTGATATTGGCACGGACTAGTCCGAAAATCCTCCGACCTGAATTGGACAAGTCCTCCAAATGCGGACTTGTCACCCAATTCACTTAGGGTTTCACTGATCCGGACAAGTTCGATGATTATCGGACTAGTTTGAAGATTTCCAGAAGCAAAATCAGACAAGTCCGCTCCTAGCCGGACTAGTCCGATATTTTGGACACTTAGGGTTTGCTACAAACAGCACACCGGACTAGTCCGGTGTCCACCACGGACTAGTCCAATCTTCCTAAACCCTAACGGTCACTTTTAGAAACCCCATATAAATAGATGTGCACGGCCCAACTTTAATCTCTCTTGAACCCCTGCGCCGTCACACCTCCCAAGAGCCTCAAAAACACATCTCTCCATGAAATCAAAAGCCACAAAGATCAATCCCTTGAGGATACACTTTGGAACATTGGAGAGACACGATTCATCACTCTTGAGCTCTTGGTTTGTTTCCCTAACACACTCTTGTGATTTTCATTGTAATCTTTTGAGTGTGTTCTTGGTGGAGTTCTTGTTGTAATCTAGGGGAGCCCTCAACCTGTGAGAAGGCCCCTTGAATTTGGTTATTTACCCCTTCGTGATAAGTGAAGAGGATTGGCCTTCGTGGCGATCCGACGAGGGTAGGGTTGGAGAAGACCCGGTCCTTTTGTGAACTCCTCAACCTGGATGTAGGTTGCCTATGTGGGAACCGAACCACAGGATAAATTGCTTGTGTTCTTGCTTTGTGTTCATCGTTCTTATTCATCATATCAATCTAGAGTTTTAATCAATCTTACTTACTTTACATTGAAACATCAAATATAAGATTGACTTGTGCTATACCCTAGTTCATAATCTTGCAACACCTCAACTATAAGTATATTTTCGCTGCATACATCCTAGAATCAAATTAATTGATCAAACTTGATTAACCTTGTTGGTACACACCGTACTAGTCCGCACTTGACCGGACTAGTCTGATATCTCGAGTTTTGATCTGTTTGTTAAGTGTTGCAGCTTCCGACAAAATTCAAAAAGGCCTATTCACCCCCCCTCTAGGCCACATTCAATTGGTATCAGAGCAGGGTTCTTCAAGAAGGAGACCAAACACTCGAAGAGATCATGCCGGACATGAAAGACGTAGACAAGAGCAACAACCAAGAGAAGGTTGATGAAGACAAGAACCAGAAATTGGAGAAGCTTCTCGAAGCCATTCAAGACTTCGAGGATGACGATGAGGAGACGCTAGAACTAAAGGCGCTCCTAAGAAAGAAAACTCTTTCCAAAGGGAAAGTAAAGATCGAAGATAATAAGAAGAAGAAGAAGAAGAAGGGGAGTAGTCACACCGACTACTCTCGATATCCTTTCAACTATGATCGTCTTAATTCTAGCAATAATCATTATTTGTCTATCCCTCTAGGAAAAGCCCCACACTTCGATGGAAGTGATTACTCAATGTGGAGGCAAAATATGAAAATGCATCTAATTTCTCTCAATCCAAGTTTGTGGCATATTGTGTGCACAGGGATAGATATCCCGTAAGACGACGAAGAGCTCACACCAAGCCAAGAGCAGACAATTCATCGAAATGCTCAAGCCGCGGCAGTCATTACCTCTTCGCTCAGTCGGGACAAGTTAACCAAGGTGGATGGACTCGATATTGCAAAGGAGATCTGGGACACATTGCAAACTGCACATGAAGGTGATCGTTATGTGCGTGAAGTGAAGATTGAGATGATCGAAGGCGAATTGGGAAGATTTGCTATCGAAGAAGATGAGTCGCCTCAAGATATGTACAACCGACTGAATATGCTCATCAACAAGGTTCGATCATACGGAAGCAAGAAGTGGAATGACCACGAGGTGGTGAAGCTCATCCTTAGAGCTTTCATGCCTCGCAGCGTCTCCTTATGCTCAATGATTAGAGAAAGCCTTGGATACAAGAAAATGACTCCGGATGAGCTACTTGGAAAAATCATCAATTTCGAGATAATGGAAAAGCAAGCAAAGCATGTCAAAGAAATTGCCGACCTCACCTCGGGAAAGAAGAAAGGGGTTGCTTTGAAGTCCACCCTCAAGCCCTTATCTAAAGAACCACGAGAAGCTCAATTAGAAGAACACGGTGACGATGAGAGCAGTGACTTGGATGAAGATGACATGATATTATTTATGAAGAAATTTAAGAAGATGATGAAGAAGAGACAAGGTGCTAAATCAAGTGAAGGAAAATACAAGGAAAGATCAAAGCCAAAGTTGAGGCGGGCATGCTATAATTGTGGTAAGTATAGCCACTTTATAGTTGATTGCTCATATGAAGAGAACAAGAAGAAAACTAAAGAAGCAAAGCCTCAACCAAAGAAGTTCTTCAAGAAGAAGAAAAAAGCCGAACAAGCACACATAGGGAAAGAGTGGGACTCAAATGATGAGTCCTCATCATCATCAGAAGAAGAGATGGCTAGCATAGCCATCGAAAAGACATCCAAGAAGTCCACTCTCTTCCCTACTCTCAGCGCATGGAAGGGGAACGGCACTTGCCTCATGGCAAAGGAAGGTAAACGCAAGGTAACAACAAAACCCTCTTCCATGCGTTCCTATTCTAGTGATAGCGACATTGCTAGCGATAATGAAGATATACTCATTGGACTAGATAAGAAAACTACCACAAAAATGAAATTTTTACTTGATCAACTTGTTGAGAAGGAGGGGTTGATACATCGTCAATAAGAAATGATTATCTTACAAAAGGAGGAATATGTCGAACTTGACAAGCTTCTAGAACTTGGAAAGGAGCGAAACAAATCACTAGAGCTTGAATTAGGTTCAAGCAAGGAAACTTGCTTGGAGTTGAGCGACTCAAATGCTAGAATCAAGGAAGAACTTGCTAACCTAATCAAGGTTAACAAGATCCTTGAGGTGCAAGTTGAGTCACTCAAGCAAGGTGACCCTTCATCCTCTTCAAGCTCACCTTCTCAACACATTAAAACTGAAGTTGCATCTACTTGCACATGTGGTAAAGTTGACAACAGTTTGAAAGACAAGTCAACCTCTATCAAGGACAAGCATCCTGCACAAATGGCATATTTGACAAGGAGAAGATCAAATATGCACGTAGTGCATACTTGGTCACAAGACCTCCAAATGTCAAATATGGCATTGGTTACTCTTATGGTGAAAAGCAACATGCTAGAAGCCATAAGAATAACAAGGGGAGCAATGTTTTTGTAAAGGGAAGACTCTCTCAAACTGGAAAATCCAAAATTAATGAATACAACACGCATAACCACCGGACTAGTACGGTCGGGATCCGGACAAGTCCGGTCTCCCAGACTAGTCCTATGTATAAACAACAACAGTTACTATATCGGACTTTTGATTCATCTTATGTCTTAATGAGAAGTAATTATGGAAAAGTTTATGCTCATTATGTTGGGCCACGCCATGGGAACACCAAGTCTCATGTGTGGGTGCCCAAATCCCTTGTGACTAACTTAAAAGGACCCAAGCAAGCTTGGGTACCTAAAACCAAGGCATAATTTGTTTTTGCAGGCCTATTCCTCCGGTGGATCCAAATGGGTGCTAGACAGTGGCTGCACCAACCATATGACCGGAGAAAGAAGGATGTTCCTTGAATATGAAGCAAATGAGGATCCAAGCGAGGGCATCTATTTTGGAGACAATAGTCAAGGAAAGGTGCTCGGTACCGGTAAAATTGACATATCACCACAACACACTCTTTCTTGTAAAAGCCCGCTTTTCGGAAGAACAAAAACACAAAAATGCGAACTTAAAAATTTTGAAAATAGACTTGGAAATCCAAACTCACATGAACCATATGAGTTAACCAATGTTCACTTAAAATAGGGACTTGTTAAAATTTTACCTATAGAACATGGTTGATAATGTATTTGGAACTTAAGGTGTGAAATCCTTAATTTCCAAGTCTTCACATTTTCATTGAAAAATTAAAGGAGAAAAGAAAACAAAATAGAGGGAAAGAAAAAGGAATTATTCCAACCCTAAAATGGGACATTCAAAAATATTCAAATCTCATGCCGTAAATTTTTCCATGACCTTCTAATATTCCAATTAGACTCTCGGAAAAGTTTCAAAATTTTTGAAGCACGTTTCCCATTTCTTGGACACGTACTGAGAGTTTAATCAACGTCGACTTCAAATTTAAACTTCGTGCTCAACCTTGTCCAAATCAACTCCAAATTTTTCCTGAGGTCCCTTATGGTTCAAAAAGGTTAACTTCAAAGTTTCAAGAATTTTGAACCTCATCTACTATTTATTTCCTTGAGTCAAGTATCACCACTTGAATTCAAATTCAAACCTGAGTTCAAATTCAACTTGCTCAGTTTTGAAATCTGATTGCACCATAAAATTCTCCACATTTTATTTAGTCACTTGGCCAATGTTGACTATTTTTGAAGCTTGTTTGCTAGCTCCATTTGAATTTTGGAAAGAGAAGGAAGAAGAGAGTGGGACCCACATGTCAAACTTATTCTCAGTACTAGGGAAAAGGTGGACCCCACTGGTAAGCTGCTCAATGGATGAGCTATTTTGCATCTGAAATGAAGGGGATAAGGAG
Source organism: Tuctoria greenei (assembly GCA_036927565.1). Taxonomy (NCBI): domain Eukaryota; kingdom Viridiplantae; phylum Streptophyta; class Magnoliopsida; order Poales; family Poaceae; genus Tuctoria; species Tuctoria greenei. The sequence goes on along the minus strand of JAYESD010000012.1, from coordinate 121,797,577 downwards.
AAGGGAAAAATGGGGCCCACATGTCATATCTATCCTCAGGGCCACAAAAGCAATTTTGCTTCTTCCTCTCCCTCCCTTATCACTGCGTCGGTTCCCGACCGCAGCACCCCCGGCGCTTCCATCCCAGCCAGCCCCTGCCTCGCCCGGCTCCTCCTCGTCGCCTGGCCGCCGGCTTACCCCGCCCCACGCCGGCCGCCGCTCGGCCCGGAGCCGCACCATCGCGCCGCGACGCCGCCCATGGTGCCGCCAGCTCGCGCCCCCGCTGGCCCGCATCGCCTGCTCCTTGGCCGGTGCTCCACCTGCGCCCCACGCCGGCCGCCTCCTCGTCGCCCGCGCGCCATCTCCCTGGCGCCGCTTCGCCGCCAGGCCGAGCCGTCCCGAGCGCCGCACCTCCTCCACGCCGGCTCGCGCGCCGCCCCGCCTCTGCTCCGGCGCCCCCCCCCCACCAGCCGCCGGCCTGTCTGTCCGCGCCCACGCCCGGAGCCGCACCACTCCGGTCGCCTGCAGCGCCGTGCCACGCCGTTCCCTGACCTCTGCGACCGCCTGCAACCCCGTGCCTCGCCCCCGCCTCCAACCCAAGACACGGCCTCACGGGACGCCGATCTTGTGCCATGGTTGTGCCTCCCTGCAACTCTATGCGCCACTGCTCCCCACCATGCCGACCTCCCAAGCCAGCAGCAGCGCCCTTGCCACGCGCTGCACGCCCCTGCTCGCAAGCACACTTCACCGTTCCTGCCAACGCCATCGCCCTGCGCGCTTGCAGCATCGTGCTACTACGACACCACCTCCTGGCTGCCACCTGCGACATGCCGTGCCCGTTCCTGAGTCCGCATGCGCTCGCCGCCCTCGGTACATCGTCACGATGTTCCGCGCCATGGTTGCACCAAACCAGCAAAGCGAGGGATGTATGTGATGGAGGATATGCAGGAACACGTCGTTGACACACCGGCATCGACAACTGGTCGAAGGTTGGCTCTGACTTTGCAAGGTTCATTGGACCAGTGACTGCAGCCAAGGTGTTCGATGAAATGGTTACAAGGCGAAACTAAGTGTGTTGCTGTTCAATGTTGGTATATGGATGTAGGTTTGTTGTGGTGTGGCAAACCGACAAGCCTAAGTGCCAAGATGCCCTTTGAACGGTGATGAAGCGACGGAACTCAAGTACACACCCAAGACGTTCGGCGAAATGCCTACAAGGTGAGCCTTACACTGAAATACCTTGCTTGACATCACCAACGTCCGTTCGTCGTGATCGCTAAGGTTACTCATGTGTCGTCAAGTCGTACGTCCAGTTTCCGCATTGATATCATTCCTATAGGAGTCCCTAAGTTGACCTCTTTTGTCGTTTGTATCACGTTGACTTGTCCGTGCGTGCTCGTGATGTTCCACCATGAGCCGCGTCAACGTCGTTGACCACATGACATGGTCGTGACATTCTGAACCATCATCGTGTCCTGGCATCGAAGTGAAGGATGCATGTGATGTACGTGGTACTAGGACACAACCACGACCCATCAGTCGATGGTCGTTTAGCCAAATTAGGGTTTGGTCAAGGCGAGACTCGTCGAGTCCTAGGTGTAGCCTAGATGCTAGATGATATGCCTTCTAGGTCAAACCGAGTGTATTGGTGACCACCGATGACCTAGGGTAGAATACTGCGAGAACGTTGCGACCGACGAGGAGAACTAGTCCAAGTGGAACCTTGGATAAGAATTTCTTAGTCGTGTCGAGGACGTTTCCTTTCCGCTCGCAGAATTGCTTACCTAGGTGTACCTCTTCATCGACGGTAGGTTCGTCGAGTCTTTTGTCGACAACTAAGTCGAGTCCCTAACTCTTCGACTCATGAAGTGGTGTTCGGGATTCCGCTCACCCCCTTTGACGAGTCTGGGTCGATGTGGACGTGGCTAATCCGATCTTCCCGTGATGGCAAAGCATGACCTTCACGACAAGGTCTCGCATCATGTTCGAGTTCCAGGAGTTCACCGAACTCATCTGGACAATCTTGCAAAGGACACTGCAATAGTGTCACGTAAGCACTTGAACGATGCTCAAGAAGCTTGCCGTAGAAACTACTTTACCTAAAGGTCATTTGAACGTTGTCTCGGTATTCACGTCAGGTTAACAAGGCTCATTATGATGTCTTATGTCCAAAGAATGTTGACCTCACTTCACTCCCAAGTGTCGCTAGGGTTTCACCCTGGTTCATCCTTATCAGGACCCTGCGACCACACTTGTCACGTAATTAGGTTTACTCCTTAATGAGTTTGTGTAACTTCATTGGTCGACTTCTAAGTCACAACCTCTTGTTGCACAGTTCACTCATGCCTTAAGCTTTCAATGCTCCATCTTGATCGCTTAGTCTTCCTTACATCACACAGCCCAGCAATACTTCTTCACCATTCTACCTTATCACTCTTTGTGCGGCATAGCTCCAAGTGTCGAGTGCTAAATTGCGATGTGTCATTACATTGCACCTTTCAGTGCTTATCTCGACACTACTATGCCACCTTGACTCTTAGGTCATCCTTACACTACCAGTCCAACACTTCCACACCATTCAGCTGTATCGTCCTTGAGTGGCATAGCGTCGAGTGTTGAGTGCCAAGTTGCAATGTGTGCTTACATTGCACCTTTCAATTCACATCTCGATACTACTATGACCACTTGACTTCATCCTTTGTTCATTCACACAACAAAGGCATATTTGTCCTTCCTAGTTGAACTCCTCATTCTTAGAGTTTACACAACCCCGTGGAGTCTTTTCTTAAATTACATAATTACTTAATTACTTATATGCATATCATGTCGATAGGAACGTGCTGATAGGTGATCGACAAGAAGCTTCACTTGGAGGAGAAGGCCAAGGTGTTTCCATTGAGGTTCCTTGGCAGGTCCTCCGGAGGAAGATCGAGCCCTAACAATTGACATTTGTTCAGTCGCAAACTAAGGCAAGCCCCGGTTTGCATTTAAGTCGTTTATGAGCTTTTGCTTTATCACTATGATGAATAGTATATGAATTGTGCATTACGTTTAGGGTGATTGATACTCCACTTGCATGACCAAAAATCCCAGGGGTTTGTTTGGCACGAGTTACAGTTTGACCTGTAGTAACTGCTTTGCTAATGCATAGGAAATCCGGTAGAAGTCGAGTAGTTGGAATCTACTCGCGAGAGATGTATCTCACAGGATTGGTTGAAAAGAAAATGGTTTAATATAATGAAATTGAGACCGGGCAGGGATTGGATAGGAAGTGGCGAGAATTGAGTCTCGGTCGCATAGCCCTGCCTGTGTCGATTAAGGCCCGTCCGTATGCAGCCCCTTCGGACAAGCTTGAATTGTAACGGCAATATAATGGACATATGGAATCCAATAAACTGATGTAACTTGATAACTGGGGTGTTGAGACCCATTAACTCACCATCGATAGGGGTGGGTTGAGGACAGTAAGGTGTAAATCGGTCGGCAGACACATGAGGTGTTCTGTGCGGAGACCTTCTGTTTGCGGAGGTGAGACGGGCTCAGCCTTTGAGTTTCTTGTGAAAGGTGGCCATATACGCCTAGTACTGAAGTGTTATGTAGGTCCAGGTGTACTCGCTGACACTTCCGAACGACGTATGTGTCGTGTTGACCGGGTGTGTCTTGATTGCAATCACTGTCCCTCGCAGTAATAGAGTACCACTTGTCTGTCGCAGTCGCGACGTAGTAAATACTAAAGAAGTCAGGAAAGTCATATGATATTGAATCATAATTACTTTGCAACTTTGTTTGATTTAGAAATAGTATAACTAAAGATTTACAATTTCCCCATACTTTAGCTATAATAGCATTATGTGCTTTGGGCATGTCATATCATCGGTAAAGCATTTCTTGTTTGATTGTGGAGCCCATGATGTGCCGTGCTCAGAGAATGTCATTTGCTACTTAAAACTTGATTATAAGGATCCACTTGTAGGCGAGTCATTTATGCTATTCCTTACCTATGTTTAGTGTCCCCTTGCATATGTCTAGTGAGACGGTTAAGTCTTGCTGAGCCTTATGCTCACGTTTGCGCTTTAACGATTTTTGCAGGTATTAGTTTTATTTCTGCTGTTCAGGTTGTACATGAGACTCGAGGCGTCGAGATAAATCTCATGTGAGCCACGCCGCTGCTGTATGTTCTTCGTGTTGCTAGTGAGAATCGTCCTAGGGCATGGACGTCTTCTCTCCTGCTTAGTTAGGTGAGATTTTGAGTATGTATTCTCCGCTGCGTGTGTACCCTTGTTGTACACTCTTTTGTAAACTCTTCTTATTATGAAATGAAAACTTTATATGTTTTGGTATCCTTTTTGTGTGTGCTGTTAGGTGCCGCATCGCACGGCACCACCCAATGAGATCCTCGGATGTGTGGACTCCGGTCCCCACAGACATGGTATCAGAGCTTCATTGGGAATAGCACGATCGAAAAGAGCCTCTTTTCGAAAACTCCGAAGTAGTCGAGTGAGGTTTAGCTATATGCCATTAAGGACTATTACTAGTATAAGTTATAAAGGTGGTGAACTAACTTGTTATATTATTCTGTAACGACGCTCTGTCTTCAAGGTAAGAGGTAAGGTACGCTGCCGAGAGCGGATCAATCTCGGTAAACTCTGCATACGAGATATGGTATGTGAAATTTCCGTGGCTTAGCACGGAAAGTCAATATGAGTCTCTGAAACTTTCCATGTTTCTGAGAACATATGACACGCGGTACCCCAGCGTGACACAAAATTACTGGGAGCCCCCGTCGGGTGGTGTATAACCCGATAGTATGCATCTCTAGAACTATTCATGTTCTATGGGATCATGCGAAACACGTATGCCCGAGCGTGTATAAGCCGGATCGTACGGGAGTCTTTGCTGTACAGACGTATTTACAGCCATGTACCTCGAGACATGGCCTCGCTCGAGGGCGACTCACACCAGAGTCGTATGCATTTACTTTCATATATATTATTGTGACTGCCTGTCGTGTTTCCCCGTGCCGCCCTTGAGGTGTGAAGGTGTGAAAGGGGATTGTTTGTCTTCTGCAGGTACACTAACTCCGGTAGCGACCCGTGTAGCAAACGTTTGCGACTGATCGATATTAGGACCACCTATAGACGTATCCGGATATACCGGGTTAGACTTTTCTTTTGGTAAGGCACGTAGTACCGCCAGTATCCCACTTGATACTTTGACCATCCCCCACGAAAGAAATGGCTTCATATTCATATTAAGTCCAAGTATCAGTTGCTGATATCTTGTGGACGAAGTAAAATGTTTCTTTTCAAGAGTAGGTGAACCAATGTCCTTTGCTCCTAGCGAGAGTTTAGCTCGACTTCGCCGGAGTAAGACTTTGGTTAAGTTTGAAGATCCATAGTGATATGCTATGGATAAGAAGGTCGTCAAGTCTCTTTTAAGATTCCATTTGGTTCTAAAGGAAATGATTAGTTGTGAATCAAGTTCTAGCCATCGGACTTGAGTTTTGAGCTAAGTTTCAAAAATTTGAGTTTGTTCCCAAATTCTTGTATTTCGAAGCCGGTGAGTTCTGTTTTCGAACAGAATTGACCCGACTTTGAAATTCCATATCTCTTCAACCTGGAGGGCTTTGGAGGCAAGTGAATACTTTTTGAAAAGCTTTTGAAGTCTTCTAATAGTTTCCTATTGACCTCCAAGCCAAAAGATGCTTTTATGGTGATGAAAATGCACCATTATCACAGCAGCTGCTGTTCTGAAACTACACGGACCAGTATCTGAACTTTTGTCATAATTCCTTGAAGAAAGCTCTTCTATTCCATTATGATACATTTCTGGAAAGTGGAAAAGCTATTCTACAACTTTGTTATTCAGTGATACCTCAAATTCGGCTTATAACTAATTAGAAAACAGAGTTGAAGATAATACATGTATATAGGTGCTATCTGAAACAGTCAGAAAAATTCTGAACTTTGAATGGACATAACTCTTAAACTAGAAATGCAAACTATGCATGTTTATACATGCCTGGAAAGCTTAAAGAGTCCTCTATCAACTTCCTATTCAACACGAAGGCTAAAACTCGCAATAACCAAGTCTAAATTGAAGTATCGTTTAAGGTGTCGAAACAGTTCAGAATATGGACCGTTACCTATTCAGTTACTATTTCGATTATAATTCCTAGTAGAATTGTCGAATGGGTTCGTATTTTACATTTCTGGAATCTTGAGAATGTATGCAACATGTTTTCTATGTATTACTTTTGCAAATATTGATGTTTGTATATCTGAAATTTGTGGACAAAATCAGCCTTAAACAAAAGAGGTGCTGTCCAAATTTTCAGAAAAACTGTCAACTTGCAAATGCCGTATCTTCTCAACCAGAAATGCTACGAGGGCAAGTAAATACTCTTTAGAAAGGTTTGGAAGTCCTCTACATGTTTTCTGTTCAGCACCAGACCAGAATCCTTTTCTAAATGGGTGAAATTTGGATAATCGCAGAGACTGTCCAGGCATACCCAAGCTGGACAGCAATCTGTACACCTCTGAATTTAATCCATAACTCGCAGACCCTTGATCTAATGGTGTCACGCGAGTAACCGTTGGAGAGTTTAGAGAGTCAGCTACAATTTTTGCAATTGGCTCCAGACCTGAATCGGTCATCTACCTATTCCAAATCGAGTTTGAATACAGAGTGGTCAATCTGAACTGAATTCAATTCTGAATGCTGAAATTTTACCCAACTTCAAAAATTCATATCTTTTGAACCAGAGCTGTTATGAAGACAAGTAAGTACATTCTGGAAAGATTATTACATTGGCTACAACTTTGTAAATAAGAATATTTCCAGATTTCCATCAGAACAGCGTGAAAACTTTAGATCAAAACTGCTACTGTTTAAGCAGATTCTGCTGAAAGTGCAGAGAAATCTGCTAACTTTAAAATTGCATAACTTGCAAACCAGAGACGATCTAGAGTCAAACCAATACTTTTTAGAAAGGTCTTGAAGTGTACTTTAACTTTGTTGTTCACCTCAAGACCTGATTTTGCCATTTACTTGGCCAAAATCGAAGTTGCGTTCAAGCTGTTCATCCTCCACCAGGATTTAACCGGGTGATGACCCTTTAGGGTGTTTATGGATTTGGTTCTCGAGTCCAACTCGAGGAGTTCCATAACATCCCAGGTGTTGCGACCCAACAATATTTGCCATTAGAGTTGAGTATTACACTAAGGCAAATCCCTTTTGCTCGGATGCGCATGCTAGTGTTTTGACGATGCAACCTTGCATCTCACACTCTAATTGTGCATTGAGCATGTATGACACTTCCTTTAGTTGGACGACCCTCCCCATAAATATTGCTTGGAGTAAGTTTCTTGCTCACCTAGCTTGAATCTTAAGGGGGAAGGAGTTCATCTAGTAATTGAAGTGTTACGTTCACCTAGGTGTCATACCAAGGTACATCGACACCGAACCAACGTGCTGGGAGCAATGCTCAAGTAAGTAGGACCGAGTACAACATTGACTCATTAAGTCAATGCGAAGCTTAAGTAACGGATCACCTTGAACCCCGTTTCTTGTGGAACTCGATCAACGAGTTAAAGGAGTCAGTTGATTCTTCACGCTAAACCACTCCTTTGCTTCAGTCTTTGAGACGAGAAGCCATAAGTGAGTAGTATGAGCTGGAAATTCTTTAGCAAGAACGTGGATTACTAACCAAGGTCGTGCCTAGCACAGTACCTTGTCAACCACCTAGTGCAACCTACGGAAGTGAGGAGAACCTTACTCTTCAAAGGTTACTCTCTTTGCCACTTCTGAAGGCAACCCTACCGCACATTTTAAGGGGTAGACATAATACTTTAAGAAAACTACGAGATGAAAAACCTGACCTTTGTTAAGGAACCACAATTACCTGTAAGTTGTGATTAACAAGCTTTAGGGAACTTCCGATCAACAATGAGTCAATCACTTTGTTCCATTTTGTACACTCCGTTGCCTTGAGATGAACCCCACCATTCCTTGCTAATACTTTTACCTTGAAACCATCGAACTTGGTCGAGATATGAAAGTAGCAAGTCTTTTCTAGCGCCTTTCATGACCAAATTTAATCAATCTTCCTGTATTTGGGATACTTCTGACTGTGTTTGGATTGTCTTACCTATTTTTGCTCAAAACATAATACTGAATGCACCATACCTTGCATAATTATCCGCGGAGTTGCATTGTGTCTGCATAACATCATCCGGTTTGTGATGCATCATAAAACGTAATTACTAATGAGTTTTGAGCAAGAATATGTGACCCCGTTCAGATACTTTAGTAGTGCCTAACATTTTTGAGTTGTGATCAATTTTATCGTTCGCAACGCCTTCGACTGGTTTCATTATCTTGAGTAGCACAAGGGACACCTTGTGATTAAAACACAGTTGAGTCCTTGTCCTTGACTTGTTGAAACTCAAATCGCCTTGAGTACTTGCAACTAAACAAACACTTGGACTTCCATCCTTGACTTGTTAGGTTCAAGTACCTTGATTGTTGCAACTATACCGTTCGTCATCGAGTAGTCATCAGTTCGATGATCAACCTTGTAAAATCCATGAAATCTCCTTCCTCGCGAGGATACCGTTCGTTTGTCAACCTCGTGAAACTCTTTGGGTCCATCTAAGATCTTATGTTGTTATATGGTAACCTTGCTATACTAATTACCTTGTAGTTACCATATGATTGAGTTCTTTGCTGTGTTGAAACATATGAGGATACTGAATCCTTACATCCTCATGTGCCACCGCAAAAAGGTCTTCATCTTCTGCTTCTATTGTTTGAAGACGTTGATATATCCAGAAACCTTGTAGTCGTCATATCTTCAATATTCCTGCTGTTTCGATTACATAAGGGTGTTGAGTGTCTTGCTACTCTTATGCTACGGCTAAGGAATCCTATGGTTGACTAAACATCAAACGAGATTAATGATTGTTGTTTAACCTCGTAAACCATCTTAACTCATGTCAAGGGAAATACCACATTAAGTTGAAAGGACCTATGCAAAACCAAGCAAGCAACCAAGAATCAATGCAAGAAAAGTTTCAAACTATCAAGGTGACCTAGAGAAGCAAAGAACAAGTGCAAATTCTTCAAATCAAGACTAGGACAGGACAAAATGTCATGTCAGTGCAAGAGTACAACAATAAAAGATCAGTACCAGACGTGAGAGCTTTACGATGTGATATTGTCATGTCGAGCATCCTGTCAAGTCTATCAACCTAAAGACTGGAATCTCCTGAAGCAGACTTTAGAATTTCTTAAGATGCCTGAAGATAATCACTATTTCGTAGAACCCAAGTTTTTAAGGGCATTACCATTTTCCTTAGTCAATGACCCTCTTTTACGGATCGTTCCCTCATCGTTCTGTTATTCTACCTGTTAGAATCTCGGGACGAGATTCCTTTAAGGGGGAAGGATTGTAAAAGCCCGCTTTTCGGAAGAACAAAAACACAAAAATGCGAACTTAAAAATTTTGAAAATAGACTTGGAAATCCAAACTCACATGAACCATATGAGTTAACCAATGTTCACTTAAAATAGGGACTTGTTAAAATTTTACCTATAGAACATGGTTGATAATGTATTTGGAACTTAAGGTGTGAAATCCTTAATTTCCAAGTCTTCACATTTTCATTGAAAAATTAAAGGAGAAAAGAAAACAAAATAGAGGGAAAGAAAAAGGAATTATTCCAACCCTAAAATGGGACATTCAAAAATATTCAAATCTCATGCCGTAAATTTTTCCATGACCTTCTAATATTCCAATTAGACTCTCGGAAAAGTTTCAAAATTTTTGAAGCACGTTTCCCATTTCTTGGACACGTACTGAGAGTTTAATCAACGTCGACTTCAAATTTAAACTTCGTGCTCAACCTTGTCCAAATCAACTCCAAATTTTTCCTGAGGTCCCTTATGGTTCAAAAAGGTTAACTTCAAAGTTTCAAGAATTTTGAACCTCATCTACTATTTATTTCCTTGAGTCAAGTATCACCACTTGAATTCAAATTCAAACCTGAGTTCAAATTCAACTTGCTCAGTTTTGAAATCTGATTGCACCATAAAATTCTCCACATTTTATTTAGTCACTTGGCCAATGTTGACTATTTTTGAAGCTTGTTTGCTAGCTCCATTTGAATTTTGGAAAGAGAAGGAAGAAGAGAGTGGGACCCACATGTCAAACTTATTCTCAGTACTAGGGAAAAGGTGGACCCCACTGGTAAGCTGCTCAATGGATGAGCTATTTTGCATCTGAAATGAAGGGGATAAGGAGAAGGGAAAAATGGGGCCCACATGTCATATCTATCCTCAGGGCCACAAAAGCAATTTTGCTTCTTCCTCTCCCTCCCTTATCACTGCGTCGGTTCCCGACCGCAGCACCCCCGGCGCTTCCATCCCAGCCAGCCCCTGCCTCGCCCGGCTCCTCCTCGTCGCCTGGCCGCCGGCTTACCCCGCCCCACGCCGGCCGCCGCTCGGCCCGGAGCCGCACCATCGCGCCGCGACGCCGCCCATGGTGCCGCCAGCTCGCGCCCCCGCTGGCCCGCATCGCCTGCTCCTTGGCCGGTGCTCCACCTGCGCCCCACGCCGGCCGCCTCCTCGTCGCCCGCGCGCCATCTCCCTGGCGCCGCTTCGCCGCCAGGCCGAGCCGTCCCGAGCGCCGCACCTCCTCCACGCCGGCTCGCGCGCCGCCCCGCCTCTGCTCCGGCGCCCCCCCCCCCACCAGCCGCCGGCCTGTCTGTCCGCGCCCACGCCCGGAGCCGCACCACCCCGGTCGCCTGCAGCGCCGTGCCACGCCGTTCCCTGACCTCTGCGACCGCCTGCAACCCCGTGCCTCGCCCCCGCCTCCAACCCAAGACACGGCCTCACGGGACGCCGATCTTGTGCCATGGTTGTGCCTCCCTGCAACTCTATGCGCCACTGCTCCCCACCATGCCGACCTCCCAAGCCAGCAGCAGCGCCCTTGCCACGCGCTGCACGCCCCTGCTCGCAAGCACACTTCACCGTTCCTGCCAACGCCATCGCCCTGCGCGCTTGCAGCATCGTGCTACTACGACACCACCTCCTGGCTGCCACCTGCGACATGCCGTGCCCGTTCCTGAGTCCGCATGCGCTCGCCGCCCTCGGTACATCGTCACGATGTTCCGCGCCATGGTTGCACCAAACCAGCAAAGCGAGGGATGTATGTGATGGAGGATATGCAGGAACACGTCGTTGACACACCGGCATCGACAACTGGTCGAAGGTTGGCTCTGACTTTGCAAGGTTCATTGGACCAGTGACTGCAGCCAAGGTGTTCGATGAAATGGTTACAAGGCGAAACTAAGTGTGTTGCTGTTCAATGTTGGTCTATGGATGTAGGTTTGTTGTGGTGTGGCAAACCGACAAGCCTAAGTGCCAAGATGCCCTTTGAACGGTGATGAAGCGACGGAACTCAAGTACACACCCAAGACGTTCGGCGAAATGCCTACAAGGTGAGCCTTACACTGAAATACCTTGCTTGACATCACCAACGTCCGTTCGTCGTGATCGCTAAGGTTACTCATGTGTCGTCAAGTCGTACGTCCAGTTTCCGCATTGATATCATTCCTATAGGAGTCCCTAAGTTGACCTCTTTTGTCGTTTGTATCACGTTGACTTGTCCGTGCGTGCTCGTGATGTTCCACCATGAGCCGCGTCAACGTCGTTGACCACATGACATGGTCGTGACATTCTGAACCATCATCGTGTCCTGGCATCGAAGTGAAGGATGCATGTGATGTACGTGGTACTAGGACACAACCACGACCCATCAGTCGATGGTCGTTTAGCCAAATTAGGGTTTGGTCAAGGCGAGACTCGTCGAGTCCTAGGTGTAGCCTAGATGCTAGATGATATGCCTTCTAGGTCAAACCGAGTGTATTGGTGACCACCGATGACCTAGGGTAGAATACTGCGAGAACGTTGCGACCGACGAGGAGAACTAGTCCAAGTGGAACCTTGGATAAGAATTTCTTAGTCGTGTCGAGGACGTTTCCTTTCCGCTCGCAGAATTGCTTACCTAGGTGTACCTCTTCATCGACGGTAGGTTCGTCGAGTCTTTTGTCGACAACTAAGTCGAGTCCCTAACTCTTCGACTCATGAAGTGGTGTTCGGGATTCCGCTCACCCCCTTTGACGAGTCTGGGTCGATGTGGACGTGGCTAATCCGATCTTCCCGTGATGGCAAAGCATGACCGTCACGACAAGGTCTCGCATCATGTTCGAGTTCCAGGAGTTCACCGAACTCATCTGGACAATCTTGCAAAGGACACTGCAATAGTGTCACGTAAGCACTTGAACGATGCTCAAGAAGCTTGCCGTAGAAACTACTTTACCTAAAGGTCATTTGAACGTTGTCTCGGTATTCACGTCAGGTTAACAAGGCTCATTATGATGTCTTATGTCCAAAGAATGTTGACCTCACTTCACTCCCAAGTGTCGCTAGGGTTTCACCCTGGTTCATCCTTATCAGGACCCTGCGACCACACTTGTCACGTAATTAGGTTTACTCCTTAATGAGTTTGTGTAACTTCATTGGTCGACTTCTAAGTCACAACCTCTTGTTGCACAGTTCACTCATGCCTTAAGCTTTCAATGCTCCATCTTGATCGCTTAGTCTTCCTTACATCACACAGCCCAGCAATACTTCTTCACCATTCTACCTTATCACTCTTTGTGCGGCATAGCTCCAAGTGTCGAGTGCTAAATTGCGATGTGTCATTACATTGCACCTTTCAGTGCTTATCTCGACACTACTATGCCACCTTGACTCTTAGGTCATCCTTACACTACCAGTCCAACACTTCCACACCATTCAGCTGTATCGTCCTTGAGTGGCATAGCGTCGAGTGTTGAGTGCCAAGTTGCAATGTGTGCTTACATTGCACCTTTCAATTCACATCTCGATACTACTATGACCACTTGACTTCATCCTTTGTTCATTCACACAACAAAGGCATATTTGTCCTTCCTAGTTGAACTCCTCATTCTTAGAGTTTACACAACCCCGTGGAGTCTTTTCTTAAATTACATAATTACTTAATTACTTATATGCATATCATGTCGATAGGAACGTGCTGATAGGTGATCGACAAGAAGCTTCACTTGGAGGAGAAGGCCAAGGTGTTTCCATTGAGGTTCCTTGGCAGGTCCTCCGGAGGAAGATCGAGCCCTAACAATTGACATTTGTTCAGTCGCAAACTAAGGCAAGCCCCGGTTTGCATTTAAGTCGTTTATGAGCTTTTGCTTTATCACTATGATGAATAGTATATGAATTGTACATTACGTTTAGGGTGATTGATACTCCACTTGCATGACCAAAAATCCCAGGGGTTTGTTTGGCACGAGTTACAGTTTGACCTGTAGTAACTGCTTTGCTAATGCATAGGAAATCCGGTAGAAGTCGAGTAGTTGGAATCTACTCGCGAGAGATGTATCTCACAGGATTGGTTGAAAAGAAAATGGTTTAATATAATGAAATTGAGACCGGGCAGGGATTGGATAGGAAGTGGCGAGAATTGAGTCTCGGTCGCATAGCCCTGCCTGTGTCGATTAAGGCCCGTCCGTATGCAGCCCCTTCGGACAAGCTTGAATTGTACCGGCAATATAATGGACATATGGAATCCAATAAACTGATGTAACTTGATAACTGGGGTGTTGAGACCCATTAACTCACCATCGATAGGGGTGGGTTGAGGACAGTAAGGTGTAAATCGGTCGGCAGACACATGAGGTGTTCTGTGCGGAGACCTTCTGTTTGCGGAGGTGAGACGGGCTCAGCCTTTGAGTTTCTTGTGAAAGGTGGCCATATACGCCTAGTACTGAAGTGTTATGTAGGTCCAGGTGTACTCGCTGACACTTCCGAACGACGTATGTGTCGTGTTGACCGGGTGTGTCTTGATTGCAATCACTGTCCCTCGCAGTAATAGAGTACCACTTGTCTGTCGCAGTCGCGACGTAGTAAATACTAAAGAAGTCAGGAAAGTCATATGATATTGAATCATAATTACTTTGCAACTTTGTTTGATTTAGAAATAGTATAACTAAAGATTTACAATTTCCCCATACTTTAGCTATAATAGCATTATGTGCTTTGGGCATGTCATATCATCGGTAAAGCGTTTCTTGTTTGATTGTGGAGCCCATGATGTGCCGTGCTCAGAGAATGTCATTTGCTACTTAAAACTTGATTATAAGGATCCACTTGTAGGCGAGTCATTTATGCTATTCCTTACCTATGTTTAGTGTCCCCTTGCATATGTCTAGTGAGACGGTTAAGTCTTGCTGAGCCTTATGCTCACGTTTGCGCTTTAACGATTTTTGCAGGTATTAGTTTTATTTCTGCTGTTCAGGTTGTACATGAGACTCGAGGTGTCGAGATAAATCTCATGTGAGCCACGCCGCTGCTGTATGTTCTTCGTGTTGCTAGTGAGAATCGTCCTAGGGCATGGACGTCTTCTCTCCTGCTTAGTTAGGTGAGATTTTGAGTATGTATTCTCCGCTGCGTGTGTACCCTTGTTGTACACTCTTTTGTAAACTCTTCTTATTATGAAATGAAAACTTTATATGTTTTGGTATCCTTTTTGTGTGTGCTGTTAGGTGCCGCATCGCACGGCACCACCCAATGAGATCCTCGGATGTGTGGACTCCGGTCCCCACATTTCTCATGTATTACATGTTGATTCCATAGATTATAACCTGCTGTCCATATCTCAATTATGTGACAAAGGTTATAATTGCTTGCTCACTAACGAGGGTGTGACCGTCTCTAGAAGGAGTGATGGTTCCATTGCATTCAAGGGTATTTCAAAGGGAAAGCTTTACCTTGTTGACTTCAACAAAGATAAAGCCGAACTTGACACATGCTTGATTGCAAAGACCAACATGGGTTGGCTGTGGCATAGACGGCTAGCACATGTTGGTATGAGGAACCTTCAAAAACTCCTCAAGGGCAATCACATCAGAGGTTTGAAGGATGTTGTTTTTGAGAAAGACATGCCTTGTAGCGCGTGCCAAGCCAGGAAGCAAGTTGGAGCACCTCATCTCGCAAAGAACGTCATGACTACAACAAGACCGCTCGAGCTACTTCACATGGACTTGTTTGTTCCAATTGCCTACATAAGCATCGACGGTAACAAATATGGTTTAGTAGTTGTTGATGATTTTTCTCGCTTCACTTGGGTTTTCTTTTTACATGATAAGGCAGAGACACAAGGAATACTCAAGAAGTTCTTCAAGCGAGCTCAAAATAAATTCTCATTGACAATCAAGAACATTCGAAGTGACAATGGCACGGAGTTCAAGAACACACAAGTGGAGTACCTAGATGAAGAAGGCATTAAGCACAAGTTTTCAGCTCCGTACTCCCCTCAACAAAACAAAGTTGCTAAAAGGAAGAATCGAACCCTCATAGAGATTGCGAGAACAATGATTGATGAGTACAAGACCTTAGATCGATTTTGGGCGGAAGCGGTCAACACCGCTTGCCACGCCATAAATCGACTTTATCTTCATCGACTACTCAAGAAGACATCCTGTGAGCTACTCACCGGTAACAAGCCTAATATTTCATATTTTTGAGTTTTCGGTTCCCCATGCTATATTTTAAACAAGAAGCCCAGGACTTCAAAGTTCGCTTCGAAGTCCGATGAAGGTTTCTTGCTCGGCTATGATTCGAACACTTACGCCTTTCGTGTCTACAAAAAGACCTCCAGACTTGTTGAAGTAGCACGTGATGTAGTGTTCGATGAAACTAATGTCTCCCAAAAGGAGCAAGTTGATCCATGTGTGCTATATAAAGAAGAAGCTCCTTGTCAAGCATTGAGAAGAATGGCGTTAGGCGAAGTTCGACCACAAGAGCCACCTCTACATATGCATGAGGAAAATGAACCACAAGAGGAGACCAATGATCAAGGGGGAGCTGCCATACAAGATCAACCTCAAGAAAGTGAAGATGATCAACAAGTCAATGAGGGCAACCACTTAGGGGGAGAAGAAGATGATCATGAAGATTCAAGACAACATGTACCACACCCAAGAGTACACCAATGCGTCCAAAGGGATCACCCAATCGACATCATCATCGGTGACATCCAAAAGGGAGTAACTACTAGATCTCGCATAGCTAATTTTTGTGAGCATTACTCGTTTGTGTCCTTTTTGGAACCACGCAGGGTTGAGGATGCGTTGAAAGATCCGGACTGGGTAGTGGCCATGCAAGAAGAACTCAACAATTTCAAAAGAAACGCGGTGTGGGAACTAGTCGAAAGACCCAAATCCAACGTCGTCGGCACCAAATGGGTCTTCCGCAACAAACAAGACGAACACGGGGTGGTGACAAGGAACAAGGCACGACTTGTGGCCAAAGGGTATTCACAAGTCGAAGGTTTGGATTTCGATAAGACCTTTGCTCCCGTAGCTAGACTTGAGTCCATTAGAATATTACTTGCATATGCTACTCACCATGATTTCAAGCTCTATCAAATGGATGTGAAAAGCGCCTTCCTCAACGGACCAATCAAGGAGGAGGTGTATGTGGAGCAACCCCCCAGGTTTGAAGATGAAGAGTTCCCCGACCACATATTTAAACTGCGTAAGGCTCTCTACGGCCTCAAACAAGCTCCTAGACCTTGGTATGAGTGTGTTAGAGATTTCTTAATTGAAAATGGATTTAAGATCGGCAAAGTAGATTATACATTATTTACAAAGAATTTTGACAATGATCTCTTTGTTTGTCAAATCTATGTTGATGATATAATCTTTGGTTCAACTAACAAATCTTTTTGTGAGGAATTTAGCAAAATTATGACAGATAGGTTTGAGATGTCCATGATGGGAGAGCTAAAGTACTTCTTGGGCTTCCAAGTAAGGCAACAAAAGGAAGGGACGTTCATAAGCCAAACTAAGTACACTCAAGAAGGAAGAGACATAAGCCAAAAGGAAGAGACATACTCAAGAAGTTTGGAATGGACAAGGCAAAGCCCATAAAGACTCCCATGGCAACAAATGGTCACTTGGATCTAAATGAAGATGGACCTAGCATCGATCAAAAGGTATATCGCTCCACGATTGGATCTCTACTCTATTTATGTGCATCCAGGCTAGAGATTATGTTGAGTGTATGCTTGTGTGCAAGATTTCAAGCTAATCCTAAAGAGTGTCACTTGACAGCCGTAAAAAGGATCTTGAGATATTTAGTTCATACACCCAACCATGGTCTTTGGTATCCAAAAGGCTCCAAATTCAATCTCATTGGTTACTCCGATGCAGATTACGCCGGATGCAAAGTAGATAGAAAAAGTACCTCCGGCACATGCCAATTCCTAGGTAGATCCCTAGTTTCTTGGTCCTCCAAGAAACAAAACTACATTGCCTTATCCACAGCTGAAGCGGAGTATGTTGCAGCCGGGAGTTGTTGTGCACAACTCCTTTGGATGCGACAAACTCTAAGGGATTACAGTTACAATATGAACCGTATTCCACTCCTTTGTGATAATGAGAGTGCCATTAAAATTGCCCACAATCCAGTTAAGCACTCTAGAACCAAAGACATAGACATCCGACATCACTTCTTGAGAGACCACTCCATGAAAGGAGATATAGCCATTTCCCATGTCAACACCAAAAAGCAATTGGCCGACATATTCACCAAGCCACTTGATGAAAAACGCTTTTGCGAGCTTTGAAATGAACTAAATATCCTTGATGCTAGGAATGTGGATTGAAAATTTGCATACCTGTATGAATCCTTCAAAATATGTTGATTGGATTGTGAAAATCATCTCTCTCAATTTTCTCCGGAAAATTATGTCAATTACTAGATCTTGGTGAATTATGGTCATTGCTTTATTGTTGTATGCTTACTAATCATATTCATCAATACTATTTGATTTGTTTTGCCTCCCTATTTTCTAAATATGTACCTTCAAATATATATGAATGGGCTAAGAAGTTCTTCCCTGGTGACCACGGACTTGTTCGTGGTTACCCGGACTAGTCTGCCCATGCAGACTAGTCCGTAGAGTGCCGATTAGGCCGGACTAGTCTGACAGACCACGGACTAGTCCGATATAGCCTCTGGAAAAGTTCGGACTAGTCCGATCATTTTCAGACTTGTCCGATTTTTCCGTTGTCACCCGGACTAGTCCGTGTCTGTACACCGGACTTGTCCGATTTTTCTGAACTCAAACCTGACCTTTTACTTCCTCAATGCAATTCCTTGTTATCCTTTCTCACCCATACCTTGTACAATACATTCTCAGGGCATGTCTAACTCTCACGACGAAGTTTCTGACTTTGAAGCTGAGATGGAACAAGAAGCCCCGCTTTAGTCCTCGACGGACCAAAGTAAGAAGCGACCTTCCGAGCCACCCCCCTCTCCTCCTCAGTCTCAAAAGAGGGCGGCTCGATGGAAGGTGCCTGCTTCTAGGGCCTCCGCTGGTGGTGGCCTAGCTCGGCAAGTGCCCGCCAAGTCAAGGGCCACGGCAAAGGGATCGCAACGGGCCCAATTGGCCCCCTGAAGATGTCAGCTCCGAAGCAAGGTGCTTGGGACCCCACAGAAGAAAAGTTCAATGGGAAGGGCAGTATCTCAGCGGCTAAGTTCCGCAATGTTGATTGCTACAGCCATCCTGTCGATGGCAGATTTTGGAGCAATTTCCATGTAGATTTATACAAGTCTGTGTACCTCCCCATGAAGACACCTGTAGTGCACAGCCAATGGATTGATTGGGCACATTTTGAGAAGAAGGGCTGCTCACCGTTTGTTGAAGTGGTGGAGGCAGTTGAGAGGCATGGCCTGAAGGATCGCTTCGCCTTCAGGAACAATTGGAATGATGAGGTCATCGCGCAATTCTTTATGACTTGCCATTTCTCAAGTGATGATGAAGAGAGTGTTACTTGGATGACTCACGGATCCAAGTACAGTATAACTTATGAAGACTTTGCAAGCCTGCTACACCTTGACACCTGAAGCAATGACTGCTTCATCATCCACAACATAGGTGTCATTAAGAAGGACAAGATGAAATTCCTCTATGAGCCCAACTCTGTAAAACCCCACTTTTATGGCATGTGAATCCAGTTATGAGTTTTGTGATCAACTATATTAAAGATCCAATGTAGTGGTACACATGAACTTAATACCCTCCAAACCTTTCTTGCACTCATGGTTAAATTTTATTAACATGAGTATTGGACTTCACCACTAATTCTAGAATGATTCTATTCACCCTTTTTCAAACATTAGAATTATTTGAATGAAGTTTAGTAAAGCAATTCCAAGAGCAGTACTAAATGGGCCCTGCCAAAAACATTCAAATTAGAGGCTCTAAATTTTTCCCTTACCTTCTAATATTCTCAATAGCTTGCCTGCAAAATTTCAAGATTTT
The DNA here is from genome assembly GCA_036927565.1 of Tuctoria greenei. Taxonomy (NCBI): domain Eukaryota; kingdom Viridiplantae; phylum Streptophyta; class Magnoliopsida; order Poales; family Poaceae; genus Tuctoria; species Tuctoria greenei. The sequence goes on along the minus strand of JAYESD010000012.1, from coordinate 121,778,166 downwards.
AGGAACTCATTTGTTATTTTATTTGAGACGCTCAGCAAATTTGAATCAAGTTTAAATTCAAATTCAAAAGCTGGTCGAAATATAATTGAACATAAAGATCTAAACACACCATTGTGTTCATCACAATTTTCTTGACTTAGCCCTGAAGTTTCATGATTTTTGGAATTCATTTACTATTTTTAAGTGAATTACCAAAATAACAGTAGCTGTGGGGCTGACTGGCGGGGCCCACCAGTCAGCAGCCCACGTGCAGCCGCATTTCAGCGCGAGCTGCGCGCGCCACCGCGACGGCGTGCATGCCCAGCGTGACAGCAGCCCTCCACCGCCGGTTGAGCTCTATAAATGGCGCCCTGGCTCTCCCTTATCACTTCCCAGTCGCCCTTATCGCCTCCCCTCTCGCTGAGCCGACGGATTGCACCATTTGCGTTCCACGCACGAGCTTCCGACCGCCGGCGCCGCGCGCCTGTTGCTGGCCAACCGGAGACCTCTCGCGCCAAGCCTCCAACGGCGAGGTTGTTCCTCTCTTCCTCCTCTGTCCTCTGGATCACTTCTTTCATTGCATAGTTGACGGTTTGGCCGATACTTTGGGGCTACACCGAAGGTCGCCGTCGTGTTCACCGCACGCCGTCCCTGCTCCACGTTGACAGGCCGTTGCACGCGGTTTCGTGCTTCGACCCCCATAGCAAACTGGTGCACCAGGACACACTATACGCAACGGTAAAAACCGTTCCTTGTTTACATAAGTATCGAGCAAGTTAGCTAGGTTTTTCTCTCGGGCGAAGCTTATGAACGCGCTCGGTTTTTCATGCAATTCGAGTTACACACTTAGTCACTCTCCACAATTGCTAGCAAATAGTTTCTATGCTTCTTTGCGCACCCTCTCAAACTGGAATCACCGAAAATGATCGACCGTAGCTCAAGAATCGCGAGTTATCCCCTCCGCCGTTAAAAAGTGCCTCTGTCGCTGCCGACGACTGCTTTGCCGACCGTTACACGGTGATATCACCTGCGCAACACGTTCCTCGTGGTTCCAGGATACTTCCCCAGCCTTTTTAGTAGGGTTTTAGCCACAAAGCGGCAGTTCCGACATAGCCGGAGCCCTAGCAGCCGCCGCCGCTGATGCACCATGGTTTCCGACCGTCGGCAGACCTCCCCGACCCCACCATCGTGCTCAGCGCGTGATTTTACGGTTGGGTGCCCAAAGGTAGGTGCTGCGGTGGCCGGGGACTAAAAATCGGCAAGGCTCGCCGGAGAGCGCCGCCGCGAGAGCCCCGCGCGCCGCCCACGTCGGGAGGTGGAAGACGACGCGGTGGGTCCCACGTGTCAGCGTCTAAAAAAAACCCCGTCGGTTCAGGTGTGGCCACAGATCTATTGTGGCTACGCGGTGTATATCTGTGGACCCCCGTGTGGTTTAACTGCCATTGGTCCATTTTAAATCGATGGGGCCCACGGTTTAATTCAAATTAGAAATAAATTCCAGATTTGGCTCCAACTTAGAATCTTCAAACAAATGTTGTTTGAAAGCCCTTGAGCTCTAGTTTCTGTCAGTACCAGTTAGGTTCTGTGAAACTCAGAGTAAAATTCTGTAGAATAAAATATTCCCAAATACAAATACAATTTTTCCAGACAAGGTAGCCACTGGAAAAATCCCCAAAATTCACATACAACTCTTTGTCCTATTCTTGACTACCAGCAAAAGTTTGGGAGCCATTGCACCTGTTGATACCTCTGTATAGTTCAATTTCCTTTTTCCGTTATTGAATTTTAATAGGTATTCAGTTGCCTTATTATGTCCCAAATTTGGACTGAACCTTCCTTTAGTCACATACTAGTTCCTGTAAAAATCTTGGATTTAATTGACCTAATATCATACGCCTAGTACTGAAGTGTTATGTAGGTACGGGTGTGCTCGCTGACACTTCCGAATGACGTATGTGTCGTGTTGTCCGGGTGTGTCCTGATTGCAATCACTGTCTCTCGCAGTAATAGAGTACCACTTGTTCACTGCGCCGTGACGTAGTAAATACTAAAGAAGCCAGAAAATCACATTGCATTGAATTATAATTACTTTGCAACATTGTATGATTTAGAGATAGTATAATTAAAAGTTTACAGTTTCCCCATACTTTAGCTGTAATAGCATTATGTGCTTTGAGCATGTCATATCATCGGTAAAGCGTTTCTTGTTTGATTGTGGAGCCTATGATGTGCCGTGCTTGGAGAATGTAATTTACTACATAAAACCTGATTATAAGGATCCACTTATAGGCGAGTCATTTACGCTTCACCTCACCTATGTTTAGTGTCCCCTTGCATATGTCTAGTGAGACGGGTTAGTCTTGCTGAGCCTTATGCTCATGTTTGCAGTTAACGAGTTTTTGCAGGTTATACAGTTGATGACGGGTTTGATGATGAGGCTGCACCCCCTCCAGGGTGTACAGCCGAGTGGGAACCCTGCACGCCGCCCTAATTGAGTGTTGCTAGTGCAAAGTATCCAAGGCATGGGTAACTTTGCTTTTGCATAGCTAGTGCTGAGAGCATAGCTATGATATATATATATATATATATATATATATATATATATATATATATATTCCTTATTTCTGCTAGTATTGTAAAAAAAAACTTCCGTTGTATGAAAAATAAAAGACTTTGTCTTGTACTTATTCAGTTTCTATTCTTGTATAACTGTTGGGTGTCGCATCGCACGACACCACCCAATGAGATCCTCGGATGTCGGGATTCCGGTCCCCACAAACTCCAAGTTCAACCCACCCTCCACAAAGAACATGAAGCCTTTCTTTGTGGTCTTGAACAGAGTCTTGAGGAAGACAATTGCCCCCAAGGATGGGGATGCTGGGAATGTGCAGGGCTATCTCTGGACCTTGATGAGGGTCATAAGCAAGGACCACAAGTTTGATGTGGCTGGCTATATCTGGAACGATATGGTCAATATCTCTTGCACACCCAACATGTCATGTGGCTATGCTCCGTATCTAATGTTCATGATTGAGAAAGTCACTGGAATAGAGTTTGTCAAAGATGTGGAGCACCTTCCTTTGAGGCCCCAGATGCCTCAAAAGCCGAGCATCCAGGCTGCTCCATCTCCGACCTCCAGTCCTAAGGCTCTGGCAAGAGCAAGTGGAGATGCCAGGGCTGCCCCTACCACTAGGGCAGCTCCTCAAAAAGGATCTGCAAGTGGCATCTTCAAATACTTGGCTGCTATCTTTGCTTCCTGCAGAAAGGCCAAGGTGAAGGCCCACAAGCTTAACAAGAGAAGAAAGGAAGACATGAAGTATGTCAAGGCTAATGTGAAGCAAATTTGTCAAAAACTGGAGATCGAGCCCATTGGATCTCCAGTTTTCTCTGAAGATTCTGATTCTGATTACACCGAGCTCGAGCCCTTGACTCCCTCCGAGCTTGCCTATTTTGGCATTGGGGGCTCGAGTGGCTCCGTACCTCCTCCTTCTCCTCATCAGCCCGAAGATGAAGATGAAGATGATGAGAGGACCGACAGTGAGGCGTGAAGACTTTAGGTCCCTCCTCTCCTTCTTTTTGGTGTCTTGATGCCAAAGGTGGAGAGATTGAGGGGGAGTCTTAAGTCTAGGTCTTAAGTCTTAAGTTGTAGGATGTGAGGAGAGAGCTTCCTTTGTGCTTTTTGTCTATTTTGTGGGTTGTAAAACTTTTACTATGCTCTTATGATAATTTTGGTCCCGTGATGCAATGTTTTGATCTACTTGAGAAGTAATTGTTGAAATCTGTGATTTTGCTACTAGAATGACATATATGTTTGTTGTTGGTGTGTTAATGTCAATTATGTCATTCTCATTGTTTCAATGCACTTAGTTATGCATCCCACCATAAAGAATGCACATATGGATCATGTTTTCATTGCTTGATGTATTTTAGACTCATATGTGCATACTTTATGAAAATCTCAACTTTTTTGTCATATTTTGTGAAATCTCAATTAGTTGTCATCAATCAACAGAAAGGGGGAGATTGAAAGTGCATCTAGGAATCCCTTGTGGGTTTTGGATGATTTATGACAAGCAAATGAGATCCTAACCACTTTGTTGAGATGAGCACATGTTTTAATGTGGAAATAAGCAAAGTGCCAAAAAGAAGGGAGAATGAGGAGCATGTGGAGAAGAGCTCAAGGAACAAGTGTAGTAGATCATTGTGTATGGAGTGTGTTAAGGAAACACACCCCAAGAGCTCAAACACAAATAAACACACACATTGCACAAATTTATACAGGACCGGACTAGTCCCATATCACCACGGACTAGTCCGATATCTCACTGACTAGAATCGGACTAGTCCTCCCCAGTGCGGAATAGTCCTCAAAACACTTCACAAGTTGCACAAAATTGGACAAGTCCGAGCACACCACAGACTAGTCCGATATCATTCTGATCTAAATCGGACAAGTCCGATATTGGCACGAACTAGTCCGAAAACCCTCTGACCTAAATCGGACAAGTCCTCCAAGTGCGGACTTGTCACCCAATTCACTTAGGGTTTCACTGATCCGGACAAGTCTGATGATTATCGGACTACTCCGAAGATTTCCAGAAGCGAAATCGGACAAGTCCGCTCCTAGCTGAACTAGTCTGATATTTCGCACACTTAGGGTTTGCTACACACAGCACACCGGACTAGTCCCGTGTCCACCATGGACTAGTCCGATCTTCCTAAACCCTAACGGTCACTTTTAGAAACCCCATATAAATAGATGTGCACGGCCCAACTTTAATCTCTCTTGAACCCCTGCACCGTCACACCTCCCAAGAGCCTCAAAAACACATCTCTCCACGAAATCAAAAGCCACAAAGATCAATACCTTGAGGATACACTTTGGAACATTGGAGAGACATGATTCATCACTCTTGAGCTCTTGGTTTGATTCCCTAACACACTCTTGTGATTTTCATTGTAATCATTTGAGTGTGTTCTTGGTGGAGTTCTTGTTGTAATCTAGGGGAGCCCTCAACGTGTGAGAAGGCCCCTTGAATTTGGTTATTTACCCCTTTGTGATAAGTGAAGAGGATTGGCCTTCATGGCGATCTGACGAGGGTAGGTTTGGTGAAGACCCGATCCTTTTGTGGACTCCTCAACATGGATGTAGGTTGCCTCTGTGAGAACCGAACCACGGGATAAATTGCTTGTGTTTTTGCTTTGTGTTCATCGTTCTTATTCATCATATCAATCTAGAGTTTCAATCAATCTTACTTACGTTATGTTGAAACAACAAATATAAGATTGACTTGTGGTATACCCTAATTCATAATCTTGCAACACCTCAATTACAAGTATATTTCCGTTGCATATATCCTAGAATCAAATTAATCGATCAAACTTGATTAACCTTGTCGATACACACTGGACTAGTCCGCACTTGACTGGACTAGTCCGATATCTTGAGTTTTGATCTGGTTGTTAAGTGTTGCAGGTTCCAATAAAATTCAAAAAGGCCTATTCACCCCCCCCCCCTCTAGGCCACATTCAGAACTTACTCAAAGTGGTATAGAGCCTTTACGAGGTCCTTGCCATCTCCGACAAAGTTAAACATGGCATGTCCTATGTAAGCTGCAACTTCTGTCCTTCTATCCTTCTTTTTTTTTGCGATTAATTTTTCAATTTCTTTTTTTTTTCATTTGCTTGTACTATACTGAGTCTCGATCCGCCTTAACGTCGAATAGTGTCTTTGCAATCCGTGTAGGGTCAAGGATACCTGTCTTGCGTTTAATCTTTTTATCATCCTTGTATTGCATCCTATTGAAGAAGTCCAAAATTGTTATAATCTCATGAAATGTGTATGCGTGTAGTAAGAAAAGAAAACGCAAAAAATTAGAGGCACTTACAAGCACCAGACGAGTAGCAGGTTGATTTCGAACATGCCCTGATGGAAAAAGGACATGTAGATCTTCAAATAAAAGGGCTCGCTTATTTGCTCTAGTGCTCCGGAATGCATCTTTTGGCACACGAAATGTGATGCAAGAAAGATCATATTTTGTGCTGGCAGTGATGTACCACTCGTGCATTCTTGTGAGTGGGATAGGTTGTTTGCTAAGTTGTACTGATGTCATGAACGGCTTCCCATTCACATATTCAGGAGGAACATCCTTAAGCTTGTATATTGGAACTCCTGGTTTAACTAAAGCCGTCCATCGATTATACATGACACCATATTCTGCCCACTCCTCAATATCTTCTAATGCTAGCTCATGTGAAGAACGAGATGCACTTGATTTTCTAATATTTTCCTTTAGATTTTCCAAATATTTTGACCCTTGTTTAGAAGGTTTCTTATTTTCATGTGAGCTAACTTTCATAGGCACTGATGACCGAGGAGTAGTCGTCAGAAGTTGGACACTGGCTTGTTGTTTTTCACACCTGGTATTAAAAAGACGACCAGATGCTTTCCATATGTATGCCAGGATCAGTTCAACTCATACATGTGTAGACGAAAGTGAAATACCATAAATAATGCCATGTTCGAATACATCACCTTATTACATAATGGACCTTCCAGGTCTAAAAGAAAAGTGCATAAGCAGCGGAAATAAAATATAAGGGCTCCAAGTACAGGCATTGCACGAGGGAGCGCCAGCCTAGAACATCTCATCGGGATCTCCATAGAAGTCCTGGTTCTTGTCACACCTGGTAATAAGAAGACAACCAGATGCTTTCCACATATATGCCAGGATCAGCTCAACTCATACATGTGTAGACGAAAGTGAAATACCAAATAAAATACCATGTTCGAGTACATCACCTTATTACATAAATGACCTTCCAGGTCTAAAATAAAAGTACACAAGTAGCAGAAAAACATAACAAGGGCTCCAAACACAGGCGTTGCACGGGGGAGCGCTAGCCTAGAACATCTCTTCGGGATCTTCGTAGAAGTCCTGGTTCTCCACCTCAGCGTCTTCGTAGACTGGGGGGGGGGGAAGTATGCAACTAACAAGTTTGAGTACCAACGGTACTCGCAAGTTGGGAAGTTATGACATGTGTGGTTCACAACAAGGAAGGCAATTAATAGGTAAAGCACTATAGCAGTTACAACTTACTCTTAAATGTTTATTAAGCACCTACATCTAGGTGAAATCCCAACCAATATCCAAAATTAATTCCAGGTAAGACCAAACCCAAACCATCCATTATGTAACCATGAGCTAATTATGAATTTGGTTCCAAGCCGCTCATGTCCGTGAGCACGGCTGTCTAGAGAGTTTGACAAAACTCTACAGAGTGTGTATCCTTTACCCACAGTTCGTGATTTCGTCCCCTGTTGCCAGGTGGACTAAGGTAAACCTCCCTGATGCCCGTGGTAGCTAACCACAATACACACTTCCATAGGTGTGTGGCCAGGAGATCACTACGAGGTGTTTCTGATGGTTCTCCCGACTTGCAATGGGTACTCTAAGGTTTCACCGCTCCGGCACCTGGAGTCTATTTTCCCTCTGCTAGGAGAAGCCCCCTCTTGAGCCATGCGGATCCCAAGGCAAAGCCCATTCCCCGCCCGATCAATTACCTATGCTACATCGGGAGAGACCAAATTACTAAACCAAGTTGTCCCATATACAATTCTGTGGTGATACTAAAAGGCTTAGCAACTTCTTCCATAAACCGGTCCTTAGAATCCGATCGGTGTCAAACCCCAAACCAAGGTCTTGTGCACGCATGCACCAATCCATACAAAACCCCCTATCAGATTCCTATCTACTAAATTCCATAATAGTCATCAACTCATGTATCATAATATATCAAATGAAATATTGTAGATAAATAGATCATATTTCAATTAAGCATGACTAAACGTAAACTAATTTAATAGTAAAACACCCAACCTATGTTGACAAGGAATATTGTGGAAAATCTAGGAAAACATAACATAGGATTCATATTTTAATTTAGCATGCAACTAACTAAAACTTAACAAAAAGGGTGCAAGATGGTCAAGGAACTTGCCTCCAAATTGTGCCTCGGTCGACGGGAAATTGTTGCTCTTGCAGGTTAAAAGTGGGTTCTGGCCCCGACTCTAATTTACGACGAAGCAAGAAAATAACATACAATAAGAACACAATAAAATGCAAACAATTCAAATGAACGCAAATTCCTAAGCAAAAGTGATTTTGAGGTTGATTTAATTTATAGGCATAATATCAATTACTGAGAATTTAGAGTGAAATGAAATTTATTGAGTAAAACTTATTTTTAGAGATTTTTATACCATTTTTATATTTATTAGAAACCTAATATTATTTTCTAGAAATTTTTATCCTTCAAAATAAGCTTAAATTAGATTTTTAATCAATAATGTAATTTTTACAATTTTTACATTATTTTTATTAATTATTTCTATGTGCAAAACAATTTTTATGAACTAAATATAATTAAAAAGTATCTTTTGACTATTTCAGCAATTTAAATTAATTAATAACAATAATACAGAACTGAAAATAAATAAATCATATTTAAATTTGTTTCTATAATTATTTTATACAAATTAAGGACTTTTATTTAATTTCTAGAACTAACAGGGGCTTTTCTGTAAAAACAGAACTATTCCAGTGGCTAAAAATAATTTTTATTAAGTTCAGGGATTATTCTACAATTTTCCAGAATTTATTTGCTATTTTATAATATTCCAGGGGCTTAAAAACACTTTTTATTCAATTAACCAGTATTTTTCTATTTCTAGAAAGTCCAGTGGTTAGTTTAACATTTCTAGGGGTTAGACTTGAATTCCAGAGGAACCCAGGGGGTAGCCCTCAAGTTTCTAAGGACTTGGGCGCAAAACAGGCGACGGGAAAAGTGATTTGAATGTGGGCCGTTGGATTTAAAATGGATGGCCCCGATTTAATGTACCGAAGGGGTACGGGGTGTTCTAATCTCGGCCGCAGGTTTTAAATGGACGACGGGCATTGAGCCACGTCGCCCCGATTAGGGTCGGGCGGCGGTGCGTGGCGGCGGTGACGCGCGCACGGCGGCAGCTCGCCGGAGGCGGCCAAAAACCACGCCGCAGAGGCTATGGGGCATAACCAACTAGCGCAAAACGAAGAGGGAATCAAGGTGGTCTCACTGAGGGTTGTCGCGAGGCCGGCAATTGGTCGGAGGTGGGTCGGCGACGATGAACGGCGGCGGTGCTCCTCGGCGCCCAACGAAGTCGGCAACGCAGAGGCGATATCCCCCCTGAAGTTGTTCGGCAAGCTCCTGGGGATGCGGCAAAGGTGTTTGACAAGGTGTCGTGGACGGAGATTGAAAGAACCGACAGGAATGCGATTGCCAACACTGACCTAGACGGCGGCTAGGGTTTGAGATTGTCGGGGTGAGGAAATTGTGGGGGGAACGGCCGATATGTATAGGGGGTCCGAAGTAGAAACGGCCGGCGGCCATCATGGGCATGATGCGCCTCTTGATTAGGGAGAAACGACCGATAATGAAGAGGGGGAAATGAGTGGGCGGCGGGGTATAAATGCGCGGGTGCGTTACGGCGTGGGTGTGAGGAAGAATGCGCGTTCGACAGGCGGGGCCAGCTGGCAGCGGGAGGATAGAGGGGGTGCGGGCGGCTGTCGCGCGGGGCCCGTGCGGCAGAGAGAGGGGGAGGGAAAAGAGCGCGGGCCGGCTTGAGAGTGAGGAGGGGATTGGGCCGGCGGGAAGATTTGGCCCAAGCAGTTTTTCCTTTTTCTTTTCTTTTTCCTTTTCTTTTCTTTTATGTTTTGAATTTGTAACCCAAAGTTCTAGCAAATTTGAATTTTCAAAAATTCACACAAACATTCAAACATGATGCAACTTGCCTTATATGAATTTTATTCGCAAGAAAATGTTTTTATCTCATCATGAGAAATTCATTTTACAATCTTTTTTTATAAATAGTGGGTGTTACAATTCTACCCCCCTAAAAAGAAATCTCGCCCTCGAGATTTGGACGTCCTAAGAGAATAGACTGGGAAACTCCGCCTTGAGGTCTTCTTCTCTTTCCCATGTCGCCTCTTCTTCTGAGTGATGTTTCCATTGAACTTTGCACATACGAGTAACTTTATTCCTCGTAACTCGTTCTGACGTCTTGAGAATCTTAACAGGTTGTTCTCCATAGGTCAGGTCCTCTTGTACGTCTACTGCTTCCAATGGCAATTGTTCTTCAGGGACTCTTAAGCATCTCTTCAATTGTGACACGTGGAATACGTCATGTACATCTGATAAGTGAGATGGTAGTTCGAGCCAATAGGCTACTTCTCCTCTTTTCTCCAATACCTTGAAAGGACCAATATATCGGGGTGATAACTTGCCCTTCACTTTGAATCGTCTTAACACTCTCACGGGTGACACCTTGAGATACAGAAAATCACCAATCTCAAATGACAGATCACGACGTCGAGTATCTGCGTAACTCTTTTGCCTTCACTGAGCCGTCTTCAAATTCTTCCGGATTTCTTGTAATTGTCTCTCAGCTTCCCTTAACACTTCAGGCCCAAATACTTGGCTTTCCCCAGTTTGGTTCAAAAACAATGGTGTTCTGCACTTCCGTCCGTACAAAGCTTCAAACGAAGACATCTTCAAAGTGGCTTCATAACTATTGTTATAGGAGAACTCGGCATATGGTAGGTTCTTATCCCAACTCCTACTGTTTTTCAAAGCACACGCTCTCAACATGTCTTCAAGAATTTGATTAGTGCACTCTATTTGACCGTCAGTTTGCGGATGATATGCCGAGCTGAAATTCAGTCGGGTATCCATAGACTCATGCAACTTTTGCCAAAATCTGGAAGTGAACTGAGTACCCCTATCCGATATTATTTTCTTTGGCACTCCATGCAGGCATACAATTCTTGCCATACATAGTTATGCCAATCTTGAACCAGAATAGCTTTCTTTTACTGGGATAAAGTGAGCCACTTTGGTCAAACGGTCCACTATGACCCATATAGAGTCGTATCCTGACTGAGTTCTTGGCAATCCCACAATAAAGTCCATACTTATTTCTTCCCATTTCCATTCAGGAATTTTAGTTGGTTGAAGTAACCCTGCTGGTCTTTGATGTTCTGCTTTGACCTTCTGACATGTGTCACACAGAGCTACATACCCTGGCACATCACGTTTCATTCCATGCCACCAATATCGATCATTTAGATCTTGATACATCTTTGTGCTTCCTGGATGAATAGAATATGACGAATCATGGGCTTCCCTCAGTATCAGCTCTAAAATCTCCTTGATATCAGGTACACATATTTTCTTCCCTAGCCATAAAGTTCCATGTTCATCTTCTTTAAAGTTTGGTGCTTTTCCTTCTTTCATTAGTTGCTTAATCTTCTGGATCCACTTATCATTCTTTTGCCCTTCAAGAATATCCTTTTCCAAAGTATAATCTACTTCCATAGACACTACCTCAGTATTAGTCACGATACTAAGGTTTAGCCTTGTGAATTCCTCACATAACTACGGTTGTTGACCTTGTAGTGCCAAGCTATTGCATTGAGCTGATCTGCTTAATGCATCTATGACCAAATTAGCTTTCCCAGGATGATAGTTGATTCCTACATCAAAATCATTGATAAGTTCCAACCATCAGCGTTGTCTAAGATTTAGATCTGGTTGGGTGAAGATATACTTCAAACTCTTGTGGTCCGCATATATTTTAGTTCTTTTTCCTATCAGATAATGCCTCCATAATTTCAATGCATGCACTACAGCTGCTAACTCCAAGTCATGAGTAGGATAATTTCTTTCATGCTTTCTAAGTTGACGTGAAGCATAAGCTACTACATGTCCCTCTTGCATTAATACACATCCCAGTCCTTGTCCGGATGCATCACAGTAGACTGCAAATTCTTTCTGCATATCAGGCATAATCAACACTGGAGCAGTAGTCAACCTTTTCTTTAGCTCTGAAAAACTGGCTTCACACTCTGGTGTCCACTTGTATACAGCTCCCTTCTCAAGTAACTTTGTCAAGGGACGAGATATTTTTGAGAATCCTTTGATGAACCGGCAATAATAGCCAGCTATACCCAAGAAACTCCTGATTTCCCCAATATTTTCTGGTGTTTTACAATTCAGAACATTTTTCACTTTACTAGCGTCTACTGCTATTCCTCCTTGTGATATAACATGTCCCAGAAATGACACTTCCTTCAACCAGAACTCACATTTACTTAGCTTTGCATACAACTGATGTTCACGAAGTTTTTGTAAGGCCAGTCTTAGGTGCTCCTCATGTTCCTCTTCACTTTTGGAGAATATCAAAATGTCGTCAATAAACACCACGACAAACTTATCCAGATATTCCATAAACACCTTATTCATAAGGTACATGAAGTAAGCTGGGGCGTTAGTCAAGCCAAAAGACATGATTGTATACTCATATAATCCATATCTCGAAACAAACGTTGTCTTCGGTATGTCTGAGGGTCGTATCTTCAATTCGTGATACCCTGAACGCAGATCAATCTTCGAGAACACACAAGCACCTCTCAACTTGTCAAACAAATCCTCAATCCTTGGTAAAGGATACTTGTTCTTGATAGTTACTGCATTGAGTGCATGATAATCCACACACAACCTATGTGTGCCATCTTTCTTGGGCACAAATATCACTGGAGCTCCCCAGGGTGAAGAACTAGGACGGATGTATCCTTTTGCTAACAACTCATTGATATGATTATTTAATTCTGCCAATTGTTTAGCATCCATCCTATATGGCCGCTTGTAAATTGGTGTTGTTCCAGTCACTAATTCAATGATGAATTCAATTTCTCTATCAGGGGGCATACCTGGTAGTTCCTCAGGAAACACATCCGGAAAGTCACAAACAATTTTGATCTCTTGTACTCCTTCAACTTGATTGAGTTGTATTTTCTGAACTGGTGCTTGATCAGGACGGAACTCCACGTTTGTGCCATCTATATGAGTTAAGCATACTGTTCTGGTGGCACAGTGGATCACTCCTTTGTACTTGGTTAACCAATCCATTCCGAGAATAATGTCTATTCCTTGTGACTCCAGCACTATAAGGTTTGCTAAGAATGCTACCCCCCTAATGCTTATGCTTACATTAGGGCATACTTGCCTTGTCAGTATCTCTCCTCCAGGAGAGTTGACTACTAATACTTGAGTCATTAATGTAACAGTCATTCCATGTCTTCTTATGAATTCTTTTGCTATGAATAAATGTGTTGCACCAGAGTCAAACAATACTGTAGAAGAATGGGAATCAGCAGGGAATGTACCGATCACCACATCTAATGCGTCATGGGCTTCCTCGAAAACAACATGATTGACCCTTCCTCTTGACTGGTTCTGTTGCGATGGCTTCTTCGAGTAATTGTTGGAGTAGTGTCCCTTGTATCCACATATGTAGCAAGCTCCCCGAGCACTGGTGTCTTGAGCCTTGTTTCTTGGTTGATTCTGCTGTGGTTGCCCAGTTGGTCGAGGATTTGAAGTCATAGTACGCTGTTGATAAATTTGAGAGCGTTGCGGTTGCTGCTGGTACTGTGGATGAGCATACTGAGCTTGAGGTCTGAATGAAGAGTTGTTGGTGTACCGCTGACCTTGATTATTGCCCACGGGACGAATCATGTGTCCCAATTGCTGTGGGTTGAAGCGAGGACGATTGTTGCTTGAAGACTGCCCCATCATCATCTTCCTTTTGCAGTCTTCTCCTTCACATTCCTTCTTCTTTCTTTCCACCGTAAAATCTTTGTCCACCAGATGTTGGAAGCTAGCATAGTCACTGGAACACATCATCAACTGTATTTCTTTGTCCAGTCCCTCCTTGAAAAAGAATTGTTTCTTAGCATCAGTGTCAACATCACCGGGGGCATACCGAGATAGTTGTGTAAACTTGTTCAAATACCCCCGTATGTTCATGTTCCCTTGCTTCAGTGCTAGGAACTCCAGACGCTTGGCATGAATTTCTCCTTTAGGCACGTGATGATTGCGGAAGTTTTCTCTGAACTCCTCCCAGGTGATGTTGTCTGGGTTGCCATGGGCTGCAGTGAAAGCGGTCCACCAATCAGCTGCAGGTCCATGGAGTTGGTGTGATGCCAATAACACCCTTTCCCTTCCTTCGCATTGGACAATCCTTAGTTTACTTTCAATTGTATTGATCCAGTCGTCGGCATCCATAGGTTCCACAGCGTTGGAAAAGCGTGGAGGTTGAGTGTTCATGAAATCTCTTAAGCAAAATCTTGGAGGTGGGGGTGGTGGTGGTAGTGGAGGGGGTGGTGGTGCTTGCTGAGCCTGTTGCATGTTGTTCACAATTTGTGTCAAGTTTTGCATCATTTGAAGCTGCATAGCCATCCTATGCTGCATTTGATTTGCAGCTGGTGCCCCACGGGAACCCCTTCCATTCCATTGAGGTAGCGAGACTTCATTGTCTTGATTAGGTGGCACACCACGTCCACATCCTCTTCCTCTTCCTGCCATCTGAGGTTGGAGTGTTGCTTTAGAATAAGAAGATAAGAGAGAAACTATTCTATACGTCTTTCCCACTATATGCATCAATAAGGAATAAGAGAATTAAAGGTGATTTCATTAAGGAAACTCAAACATGGATAATCAAGTTCTCAAAGCAAAACCATACAACTCAAGATTACACAGATCGTTACTACATCGTTCTTATTACAACTCATGGGTAAGTGTCTTAATCTTGAGTCGTAGGGCAGGTCAGAGTCTACTCTCGCTCCTCGGGATCCTCCTCCTTGTCGGGGTCTTCATCATCATCTCTATCATATCCCAAGTTGCTGCCATGAGACTCGTTGCCATGCATAGGAGAGTTGGCTGGCTGCTGTGGCACAGAAGGCTCCTCTGAATCTGGCTCCTCATCTGAAGACTGGTCCATTGTGTTAGTTTCGCCACGGCCGACACGGCGGTCAGGAGAGTTCGGGATCCAAGTGGAGGTGTCTGAGGCATACCCATCTGGGTCCTCATCGGTGATCCGACGGTACCTCCTCACTTGCCTTTCATAGTGTGCTACAAGGTCACAGACATCCTGAATTTGTTGCTGAGCCTTGTGGAGGTGAATGCTGAGGTGCTCCACGTCATCAACTGTCTGGTGAGTTTGTGGAACGGTCAAGGGCCCCTCCACATACCTGGTGACGAAGTTGCAAGTGCCGCTTGGACGCTGGGGAGTGTAGGCGTGCACCGAGTTCCAAAGCGGTTAGCGGTAAGTGTGACCCCAAAAGGTGATGGCCTCCCAACTGACATCCTGCTCAGCATGACATCGATAGCACCTCGCGGCAGGAGTACGGTGCACCTTGAGTAGTTCATCCCCATAGTAGACAAACAACTTGCATGACCACTCGATTCGGTAGGGGCGCTGCATCCCGATGGAGTGGTAGGTGAGTGCCAGTCTCTCGTGCCTGTAGTCGACATCGTGCAGTATGGCTTGAAGTTGATGTCGGAGTCGTCCTGCAGCTCTCCCATCAGTATGAATCACCACCGCACGTCGAGGATCATTGAGCGAGGTACGGCGGGCAGCAATCCTTCAGTTAGGGACATAGCCTCTAGTGGACATGCGAGCAGTTCTCCTGATGTTGGCCATCTAAAATTTTTGAAACAGAAGAGTGTCAGTAATAAAACAAATTAAGGAGTAAGTGAAACAAGTACAAGGTAAAGAATACAAAGAAATTATATAATTAATAAAATTTGAAAATAGTAAAGTCCTTAAATCGTCCTTTTCTATCTAGGCTTGTGTCCTACAGGCAACACAGCTCTGATACCACTTTGTCACACCTGGTAATAAGAAGACAACCAGCTGCTTTCCACATGTATGCCAGGATCAGTTCAACTCATATATGTGTAGACGAAAGTGAAATACCAAATCAAATACCATGTTCGAGTACATCACCTTATTACACAAATGACCTTCCAGGTCTAAAATAAAAGTACACAAGCAGCGGAAAAACATAACAAGGGCTCCAAACACAGGCGTTGCACGGGGGAGCGCCAGCCTAGAACATCTCTTTGTAGACTGGGGGGAGGGGGGGAGTATGCAACAAACAAGTTTGAGTACCAACGGTACTCGCAAGTTGGGAAGTTATGACATGTGTGGTTCACAACAAGGAAGACAATTAATAGTAAAGCACTATAGCAGTTACAACCTACTCTTAAATGTTTATTAAGAACCTACATCTAGGTGAAATCCCAACCAATATCCAAAATTAATTCCAGGTAAGACCAAACCCAAACCATCCATTATGTAACCATGAGCTAATTATGAATTTGGTTCGCCGCTCGTGTCTGTGAGCACGACTGTCTAGACAGTTTGACAAAACTCTACAGAGTGTGTACCTTTACCCACAATTCGTGATTTCGTCCCCCGTTGCCAGGTGGACTAAGGAAAACCTCCCTGATGCCCGTGGTAGCTAACCACAATACACACTTCCGTAGGTGTGTGGCCAGGAGATCACTACGAGGTGTTTCCGATGGTTCTCCCGACTTGCAATGGGTACTCTAAGGTTTCACCGCTCCGGCACCTGGAGTCTATTTTCCCTCCGCCAGGAGAAGCCCCCTCTTGAGCCATGCGGATCCCAAGGCAAAGCCCATTCCTCGCCCGATCAATTACCTATGCTACATCGGGAGAGACCAAATTACTAAACCAAGTTGTCCCATATAAAATTCTGTGGTGATACTAAATTGCTTAGCAACTTCTTCCATAAACCGGTCCTTAGAATCCGATAGGTGTCAAACCCCAAACCAAGGTCTTATGCACGCATGCACCAATCCATACAAAACCCCCTATCAGATTCCTATCTACTAAATTCCATAATAGCCATCAACTCATGTATCATAATACATCAAATGAAATATTGTAGATAAATAGATCATATTTCAATTAAGCATGGCTAAGTGTAAACTAATTTAATAGTAAAACACCCAACCTATGTTGACAAGGAATATTGTAGAAAATCTAGGAAAACATAACATAGGATTCATATTTTAATTTAGCATGCAACTAACTAAAACTTAACAAAAAGGGTGGAAGATGGTCAAGGAACTTGCCTCCAAATTGTGCCTCGGGGTCAACGGAAATTGTTGCTCTTGTAGGTTAAAAGTGGGTTCTGGCCCCGACTCTAATTTACGACGAAGCAAGAAAATAACATACAATAAGAACACAATAAAATGCAAACAATTCAAATAAACGCAAATTCCTACGCAAAAGTGATTTTAGGGTTGATTTAATTTATAGGCATAATATCAATTATTGAGAATTTAGAGTGAAATGGAATTTATTGAGTAAAACATATTTTTAGAGATTTTTATACCATTTTTATATTTATTAGAAACCTAATATTATTTTCTAGAAATTTTTATCCTTCAAAATAAGCTTAAATTAGATTTTTAATCAATAATGTAAATTTTACAATTTTTACACTATTTTATTAATTATTTCTATGTGCAAAACAATTTTTATGAACTAAATATAATTAGAAAGTATTTTATGACTATTTTATCAATTTAAATGAATTAATAAAAATAATATAGAATTAAAAAAATAAATCATATTTAAATCTGTTTCTATAATTATTTTATACAAATTAAGGACTTTTATTTAATTTCTAGAACTAACAGGGGCTTTTCTGTAAAAACAGAACTATTCCAGTGGCTAAAAATAATTTTTATTAAGTTCAGGGATTATTCTACAATTTTCTAGAATTTATTTGCTATTTTATAATATTCTAGTGCTTAAAAATACTTTTTATTCAATTAACCAGTATTTTCCTAATTTCTAGAAAGTCCAGGGGCTAGTTTAACATTTCTAGGGGTTAGACTTGAATTCCAGAGGAACTCAGGGGGTAGCCCGCAAGTTTCCAGGGACTTGGGTGCAAAACAGGCGGCGGGAAAAGTGATTTGAATGTGGGCTGTTGGATTTAAAATGGATGGCCCCGATTTAATGTACCAAAGGGGTATGGGGTGTTCTAATCTCGGACGCAGGTTTTAAATGGACGACGGGCACTGAGCCACATCGCCCCGATTAGGGTCGGGCGGCGGTGCGCGGCGGCGGCGACGCGCGCTCGGCGGCGGCTCGCCGGAGGCGGCCAAAAATCACGCCGCAGAGGCTATGGGGCATAACCAACTAGCACAAAACGAAGAGGGAAGCAAGGGGGTCTCACCGAGGGTTTTCGCGAGGCCGACAATTGGTCGGAGGTGGGTCGGCGACGATGAACGGCGGCGGTGCTCCTCGGCACCTGACAAAGTCGGCGATGCAGAGGCGATATCCCCCAACGAAGTTGTCCTGCAAGCTCCTAGGGACGCGACAAAGGTGTTAGACAAGGTGTCGTCGACGGAGATTGAAAGAACCGATGGGAACGCGATTGCCAACACTGACCTCGACGGCGGCTAGGGTTTGAGAGTGTCGGGGTGAGGAAATTGAGGGGGGAACGGCCGGTATTTATAGGGGGTTTGAAGTAGAAACGGCCAGCGGCCATCATGGGTACGATGTGCCTCTTGATTAGGGAGAAACGACCGGGAATGAAGAGGGGGAAATGAGTGGGCGGCGGGGTATAAACGCGCGCGTGCGTTACGGCGTGGACGTGAGAAAGAATGCTCGTCTGACAGGCGGGGCCGGCTAGCAGCGGGAGGAGAGAGGGGGTGCTGGCGGCTGTCGCGCAGGGCCCGGGCGGCAGAGAGAGAGGGAGGGAAAAAGGCGCGGGCCAGCTCGGGAGTAAGGAGGGGATTGGGCCGGCGGGAAGATTGGCTCAGGAGCAGTTTTTCCTTTTTCTTTTTCTTTTCTTTTATGTTTTGAATTTGTAACCCAAATTTCTAGCGAATTTGAATTTTCAAAAATTCACACAAACATTCAAACATGATGCAACTTGCCTTATATGAATTTTATTCCCAAGAAAATGTTTTTATCTCATGAGAAATTCATTTTACAACTTTTTTTATAAATAGTGGGTGTTACAATTGTCCACCTCTTTGTCTTCATAGACTGGGGTGGGGGGGGATATGCAACTAACAAGTTTGAGTACCAACGGTACTTGCAAGTTGGGAAGTTATGACATGAGGCTCATAACAAGAATGTCAAATAATAGGTAAATCACTATAGAAATTACAACCTATTCTTAATGTTGTGAAGCACCTACATCTAGGTGAAATCCCAACCAACATCCCAAAATAACCAGGTAAGTTCAACCCCAAACCATCCATTATGTAACCATGTGCTAATTATGAATTTGGTTCCAAGCCGCTCGTGTCCGTGAGCACAACTGTCTAGACTGTTTGACAAGACTCTGCAGAGTGTGTATCCCTTACCCATAGTTCGTGATTTCATCCCCTGTTGCCAGGTGGACTAAGGTAAACCTCCCTGATGCCCGTGGTAGCTAACCACATTACACACTTCTGTAGGTGTGTGGCCAGGAGATCACTATGAGGTGTTTCTGATGGTTCTCCCGACTTGCAATGGGTACTCTAAGGTTTCACCGCTCCGGCACCTGGAGTCTATTTTCCCTCTGCCAGGAGAAGCCCCCTCTTGAGCCATGTGGATCCCAAGGCAGAGTTCTGAACCCATACCCCGCCCGTTCAATTACCTATGCTACATCGGGAGAGACCAAATTACTAAACCAAGTTGTCCCATATACAATTCTGTGGTGATACTAAAATGCATAGCAACTTCCTCCATAAAACGGTCCTTAGAATCGATAGGTGTCATGCCCCATACCAAGGTCTTGTGCACGCATGCACCAATCCATACCAAACTCCCTATCAGATTCCTATCTACTGAATTCATATTTACCAACATTTCATGAAGCATAGTAAAATAAACATATCATGTAGTTAAATGGACCATATTTAATTTAACATGGCTAAGCGTGAACTAATAAATAGTAAAAACAACCAAACCATGCGACAAGGAATTATTGGGAAAAACTAGGGAAACATAGCATGAGATTCATATTTTAATTTAGCATGCATCTAACTAAAATTTAACAAAAAGGGTGCAAGATGGTCAAGGAACTTGCCTCCAAAATAAGCCTGGTGGTCCACGGGAAACTGCTGCTCTTGGAGATTGAATGTCGGTTCTGATCTCGACTCTAGATTACAACGATGCACAAAAATGATAACATACAATAAGAAAACATATAATGCAAACATTTCAATCAAACATAAATTCCTATGCAAAAGTGATTTTATGGGTAATTTAGATCATATGCATAAACTATTTATTTGAGAATTTAGAGTTTAAATGAAATAACTTAATTAAAACTTATTTTAGTAACTTTTATACAATTTTTATATTTATTTGATAACTATTACTATTTTTCTAGAACGTTTCTCATGCAAAAATATTCTTAAAATATATTTATAACATAAAATGTGTATTTTAAAAATTTTACTCTATTATTAATAATTATTTCTAGGTGCAACTCAATTTTTATGAATTAACTATACTTATATAGCATTTTATGATTAAATCAGTAGTTTAAATTAATTAATATAAATATACAGAGCTGAAAATGAATTAAAAGCATTTTTAAATCTATTTTTATAATTATATTTGTGAGGACCGGAATCCCGACATCCGAGGATCTCATTGGGTGGTGTCGTGCGATGCGACACCTAACAGTATACAAGAATAGAAACTGAATAAAATACAAGACAAAGTCCTTTGATTATAATACAGCGGAAGTTTTACAAAACTAGCGGAAGGAAAGAAACATATATATCATAGCTACGCTCTCAGCACTAGCTATGCAAAAGCAAAGTTATCCATGCCTTGGATACTTTGCACTAGCAACACTCAAATTACGGCGGCGTGTAGGGTTCCCACTCAGCTGTACACCTTGGAGGGGGTGCAGCCTCATCATCAAACCCTTCATCAATTGTATAACCTGCAAAAACTCGTTAACTGCAAACGTGAGCATAAGGCTCAGCAAGACTAACCCGTCTCACTAGACATATGCAAGGGGACACTAAACATAGGTAAGATGAAGCATAAATGACTCGCCTACAAGTAGATCCTTATAATTAGGTTTTATGTAGCAAATGACATTCTCCAAGCACGGCACATCATGGGCTCCACAATCAAACAAGAAACGCTTTGCCGATGATATGACATGCCCAGAGCACATAATGCTATTACAACTAAAGTATGGGGAAACTGTAAACTTTAATTTTACTATCTCTAAATCATACAAGGTTGCAAAGCAATTATAATTCAATACAATATAATTTTCTGGCTTCTTTAGTATTTACTACGTCACCGCTCAGTGAACAAGTGGTACTCTATTACCGCGAGGGACGGTGATTGCAATCAGGACACACTCGGACAACACGACACATACGTCGTTCGGAAGTGTCAGCGAGCACACCTGTACCTACATAACACTTCAATACTAGGCGTATATGGCCACCTTTCACAAGAAACCCGAATGCCGAACCCATCTCACCTCCGCAAATAGAAGGTCTCTGCACGGAACACCTCATGTGTCCGCCGACCAATTTACACCTTACTGTCCCCAGCCCACCCCTATCGATGGTGAGTTAGTGGGCCTCGACACCCCAATTATCGAGTTACATCAGTTTACTGGATTCCATATGTCCATTATGTTGCCGGTACAATTCAAGCTTGTCCGAAGGGGCTGCATACGGACGGGCCTTAATCAACACAGGCAAGGCTATGCGACCGAGACTCAATTCTCGCCGCTTCCTATCCATTCCCTGCCCGGTCTCGGTTTCATTATATTATGCCATTTTCTATCTAACCAATTCTGTGAGATATGTCCTACATTTCTCGCGAGTAGATTCCAACTACTCGACTTCTACCGGATTTCCTATGCATTAGCAAAGAAGTTACTACAGGTCAAACTGTAATTCGTCCCAACCAATCCCTTGGATTTTTGGTCATGCATGTGGAGTATCAATCATCCTAAACGTAATGCACAATTCATATACTACTCATCATAGTGATAAAGTAAAATTTTATAAACGACTTAAATGCAAATCGGGCTTGCCTTGTTGCAGGTTAGAGTCTGAGTTAATATTTGGAAGGTGCTCTTCCAAGGCTTCTGGCTCCCCCTCGACTTCGGTCACTATACGATATGCATAGAATACGTATATGAATGACTTTGAAAAATAATTATTACCAAGACCATGATTTAATTTATGGTGTCCACTATGTGATAATGATCTGATTGGCTTTGGAACTTTGAAGGTAGATACTAGGGAATATGAGAGATGCTCTTGCAAAGAACAGGAGATGATCAAAGTAGGTTGTTGTCTCCAAAATTATGGCAAGCTATTATCTTCCAAAAATTTTAGAGAAGAAACTGTAGCTTGAACATAGCTAGCAGTTGATAATCAAGATAGAGGAAATTTTCTTGGTTCTAGCAAAATTTTGTTTTATAATTTTCTAAGCCCTGGTGAAGGAGTTATTGTATTTCTAAGTTGGCAAGAATTTTTGGATTTATTTTATAATTGAATTTTTAGCCTTTTAGTCAATATTTAGTTTGTAACTGAATTAAGACTAGGATAGTAGGTCAATTAAATCCAAGATTTCACAGGAGCTAGTGTATGACCAAAGGGAGACTCAGTCCAAATTTGGGACTTAATAAAGCAACTGAACATGTGCGAAAATTCAATAACTGTAAAAGGTAATTGAACTATACAGAGGGTTAAACAGGTGCAATGGCTCCCAAACTTTTTCTGGTTGTCAGGAATAAGACATGAAATTTTATGTGAATTTTGGGGTTTTTTACAGTGGCTATCTTATCTGGAAAAATTGTATTGGCATTTGGAAAGATTATTTTCTACAGAATTTAACTGCGAGTTACACATAACCTAATTGGTACTGACAGAAACTAGAGCTCAAGGGCTTTCAAACAAAATATGTTTGAATATTTTTGGAGCATCCTACAGAATGATATTGATTTTCAAACTTTAGAAATGGTTCTGCACCAAAAGGGAAAATTCATCTTTTGAATTTGGCGCCAGGGCCCACTGGATTTAAAATCATCCAATCAGGGGCCAGCCACACCGGGGATTATAAATCTCTCCACGCGGCCACACGGGATCCAACGGACACAGACAGATCCGGCGCGTTGCGTTCACTGGCAGGTGGGTCCCGCGTCCTGGTCTTCTTCCACCTCGGTCCACGGCGCGGGCGGCGGCGTTCTCACCGGCGTGCGGTGGCGCTTTCGCCGGCGATAGCCTCCGGCCTACGGGAGGCCTCGGGACTCGCCGCTCCCACACACTTTCGCACGGGGAACACGATGGACTAGCTCCCGACGGCGAGGGATGACCGGAAAACAATTCCCGACGGCGGCAGCGGCGGCTAGAGTTTTGGTGCAGTGGAGACCTTCGATTCTCTAGCTAAACTTCTTGTTTGAAAGCTCGGGAAGCATCGTGGATGCATGGGGAAGGTCTTAGGAGGGTTTAGAGCTCGTGTCATCGTCGGTAATACCGAAGTCGACGGCGAACCGAGCTCCATCAATGGCGGAAGGGGAAAACTTGAAGATCTTGCTAATTAGTCGATGGTTTCTTCTGATTTTTGGAGGGAAGGTGCACTAGGCCACATAGATCATGTCCTCTAACTGGATCGAAAAGATTTCGTACATACAATCGGAATTAAACCGACGATCTAGCCTCAACGTGATAAAAGTGCTTCGGGATTTTAAAGAATACTAGAGCTAGGATGCGTGATAGGGATTCAAGCTTAACCAGATGATGCACGAGGTCATTGCGAACCTTTTTGTTACTGACTGAAGAGGATGAGGGCGCTTGTATCGACAGCGAGGTCGCGTGGCGTCGAGCGGCACTGGGTTGATCGCGGCGACGATGAAAAATGGCGCGGTGCGGTGAATGGGTGAGGACTCCGTCGACGGGGGAGGGGGGGGGGGGGCAGCTGGAGGCGACCGACGCCGACGGCGAGCTGGCACTTGCATGCATCGCGGTGTCGACCGGGGGTGAGAAACAGAGGCGTTGAAACGTTTTCACTGTCTGACTTGTGGGCCCCACCTCTCTCCCTTATCCATTCCTCTAAATTCTAGCTTAAACATTGTCCAAAAATTCCCAAAATTTACAGGTAGACTAGGAAAAATATGGGGAATTCAATTCTGCAATCAGAATTCAATTTGGACTTAGTTTGCATCAAATTAAAATTCAAATTTTAATTTCCAATTAAACCTTGTTGAATTAAATAGCATCTGAGGTCCAAAATCACTAAACTTTGAAATCGAGTTCCCTGAACCATAAAAGGCCTTAGAAAAATTTAGGGGTTGATTTGGGCAAAGTTTAGTGCAAGGCAAATTTTTATGTCGACGCGAAATGAATCCTTTGTACGTGTCCAAACAAATGGAAGATGTACTTCAAAAATCTTGAAAATTTTCTAAGAAGCTATTTAGATATTTAAGAGTCCAAGGAAAAATTTGGAGCCTTGCATTTGAATCTTTTTGGCAGGGCCTAATATGCATAGCAACATAATCAAATAACATTGGTTTTGATTTTTATATTGCTGCCATATAATTTGCCCTAGCCATTGCAATCAATAACTTCCCAAATATGTAGAAAAAAAATTTTTAGTGAGGTCAAGCTTATGTGCACCATTTTGTTGCCCTCCATTTCGTTTGATAAACCACTTGTGGTTGAACTTCTCATAAAAGGAAAAAGTGGGATTTTACAATATTATAGCAATTAGGTCTTTTATTTAATTTCTAGAACTATTAGGGGCTTTTCTGTAAAAACAGAACTATTCCAGAGGTTAAAAATATATTTCTACAAAGTCCAGGGGTCATTCTACAATTTTCAAGAATTTATTTGCTATTCTATAATATTCCAGGGGCTTTAAAACATTTTTACTTAATTATCCAGTAATTTCCTAATTTCGAGAAAGTCCAGGGTTGATTTTATAAGCTTTTGGACCTATCTATAAACAATTTAAAAAACTTAGGGGGCTATCTGTTAACGTCACCAACGGTTAGGGTTGTTTGAATGTGGGTCGTAGGATTTAAGACGGATGGCTCGGATTTAAAATACCGAAGGGGTACGGTCTGATCTAATCTCGACCATTCAACCAAAATGGACGATTGAGAAAGGGCCACGTCGCCCTGAATGACAGGAGCGGCGGCGCGCGGCGGCAACACGCGCGCCGCGGAGATCTCGCCAGCACTGACCAAAATCCACACTAGGAACGCTAAAGAGCACATCTAAATGGCGCAAAAGGAAGAAGAAAGCGAGGGAACTCACCGAAGGTCGTCGCACGGCCGGTGGAGGGGCGGGACATGGTTAGCGACGGTGAGGAGCGGCGGTTCTCATCAGCGCTCGACGAAGTCAGCGATGCACGACTCTTCTCCACCGACGAGGATGTCTGGCGCGATCCTGAGAACACGACAAAGGTGTTAGGCTAGTTTTCCATGCAAGGAATCAGGTGGAACAACGGGAACACGGTCGGCATTAACGAGCTCATCGTTGCTAGGGTTTCGGACATCGGGGTGATGAAGTCTGGGGGGGGGGGGGGAATCGGCCGGTATTTATAAGGGTTTAGTTGGGTAACGCTCGGCGAACATGGTGGGCACGATGGGGCGCTTGATTGAGGGTGAAACTGCTGACAATGAATTGGGGGCTAGTGGGCGACTCGGTGCGCGGGCGTTATGTGCGAGCGACGCGACGAGGAAGATAGTGCCGACAGGTGGGGCACGGCTAGAGGGAGAGGGGGGAAGGGGAGGCGCGAGTGCAGGCGCGGGGTGAAAACGTTCTGGCGCAGAGGGAAGCTGGGTCGGGGGCGGGGGAATTGGCCCAGGAAAGGTTTTTCCTTTTTCTTTTTCTTTTCTGTTTTGTTTTTCTTTTCTTTTATGATTTGAATTTTTAAACTGAAGTTTTCTAGCGAATTTAAATTTCAAAAAATTCACTCAATCAAATCATATGATGCAATTTGCCTTATATGGATTTTATACCAAAGAAATTATTTTATAGCTCTTGAAATTTTTATTTTACACATTTTTTCTTCCAAAAAGAGTGGGTGTTACAATTCTACCCCCCTAAAAAGAAATCGCGCCCTCGATATTTGGACGACCTAAGGAAAAATATTGGGAAACTCCGCCTTGAGGTCTTCTTCTCTTTACTATGTCGCCTCTTCTTCTGAGTGATGTTTCCATTGGACTTTGCACATACGAGTAACTTTATTCCTCGTAACTCGTTCTGATGTCTCGAGAATCTTAACAGGTTGTTCTGCATAGGTCAGATCCTCTTGCACATCTACTGCTTCAAACGACAACTGTTCTTCAGGCACTCTTAAGCATTTCTTCAATTGCGACACATGGAATACGTCATGCACATCAGATAAGTGGGACGGTAACTCGAGCCGATAGGCTAGTTCTCATCTTTTCTCCAACACCTTGAAAGGACCAATGTAACGGGGTGACAATTTGCCCTTCACCTTGAATTGTCTCAATCCTCTCACGGGTGACACCTTGAGATATACGAAATCACCAATCTCAAATGGCAGATCACGTTGTCGTGTATCTGCATAACTCTTCTGCCTTGATTGAGCCGTCTTAAAATTCTTCCGGATTTCTTGTATTTGTCTCTCAGCTTCTCTCAATACTTCAGGCCCAAATACTTGGCTTTCATCCAAAACAACGGCGTTCTGCACTTCCGTCCATATAACGCTTCAAACGGAGACATCTTCAAACTTTCTTGATAACTGTTGTTATAAGAAAATTCAGCATACGGTAGGTTCTTATCCTAGCTCCTACTGTTTTTCAAAGCACACACTCTCAACATGTCTTCAAGAATTTGATTAGTGCGCTCTGTTTGACTGTCAGTCTGCGGATGATAGGCTAAGCTAAAATTCAGATGAGTATCCATAGACTCATGTAACTTCTACCAAAACCGAGAAGTGAACTGAGTACCCCTATCTGATATTATCTTCTTTGTGACTCCATGCAAACATACGGTCCTTGACATATATAGTTCTGCCAATCTTGAACCAGAATAGCTTTCTTTTACTGGAATAAAGTGGGCCACTTTAGTCAAGCGGTCCACTATAACCCATATGGAGTCGTATCCTGACTGAGTTCTTGTTAACCCCACAATAAAATCCATACTTATTTCTTCCCATTTCCATTCAGGAATCTTGATTGGTTGAAGTAACCCTGCAGGTCTTCGATGTTCTGCTTTGACGTTCTGACATGTGTCACACAGAGCTACATATTCTGCCATATTGCGTTTCATTCTGTGCCACCAGTATCGATCCTTAAGATCCTGATACATCTTTGTGCTTCGCGGATGAATAGAGTATGACAAATCGTGGGCTTCTCTCAGTATCAACTCTCGTATCTCCTTTATATCAGGCACACATATTTTCTTCCCTAATCATAGGGTTCCCTATTCATCTTCTTTAAAGTCTGTTGCTTTTCCTTCTTTCATTAGTCGCTTCATCTTTTGGATCCACTTATCATTCTTTTGCCCTTCCTGAATATCCTTCTCCAAAGTATAATCTACTTCCATGGACACTACCTCAGTGTTAGTCACAATGCCGAGGTTTAGCTTCACGAATTCCTCACATAACTGCGGTTGTTGACCCTGTAGTGCCAAGATGTTGCATTGAGCTGATTTACATAAAGCATCTGCTACCACATTAGCTTTTCCAGGATGGTAATTGATTCCAACATCAAAATCATTGATAAGCTCCAACCATCTGCGTTGTCTGAGGTTTAGATCTGGTTGAGTAAATATATATTATAAACTCTTGTGATTCGTATAAATTTCAGTTCTTTTTCCTGTTTGATAATGTCTCCATAGCTTCAACGCATGAACCACAGCTGCTAACTCAAAATCAGGAGTAGGTTAATTTCTTTCATGTTTTCTAAGTTGACGTGAAGCATAAGCCACTACATGTCCATCTTGCATCAATACACATCCTAGCTGTTGTCCGGATGCATCACAATAAATTTCAAATTCTTTTTGCATATCTGGCATAACTAGCACAGGTGCAGTGGTCAACCTTTTCTTTAATTCCGCAAACTAGCTTCACATTTTGGTGTCCAGTTGTATACAGCTCTCTTCTCAAGTAACTTGGTTAACGGACGAGATATTTTTGAGAATCCTTCGATGCACCGGCGATAATAGCCAGCCATTCCCAAGGAACTCCTGATTTCCCCAACATTTTCCTGCTATATATATATATATATATATATATATCCATCTTAGATATGAATAAATGTTCCTACTATATGAGGCGATATCGATATAGCCCTGAAGTCGTAATAAACCCATATGTCTTAGTTGTCAATATAAAATTCAGAATAAATGTGGCGATATTCGAGCCACCATAAAAAATCTTCTCTTATGTCGCTCCTATCCTAGTTGGATACCTTGGTAATGAATAACTATTCGAATAAAAGAACCACTTATAATTAGAAGGATGCTACCCCACCCCTATAAATAGAGCCATCAGGATTCAAACACAGCGTACAAGATCTGTCTCACATAAATCACAATTACCAAGAAAAATGGCTGGTTGCAAAGCAACAGGAGCATACCTGTGCCTCGTCCTTGCCTTGGCAACCATCTTTTCTTCCTCCTGCTCGTACCAAGTGCAGGACATGAAAGATGATATCATGACACACTGCAGGTTTTACATAAACAAGAATCTCGGTACTGCAGATCCCGCAGAGCACAGTGTGTGCTGTCAAAAGATTAAAAGTGCTAACGTCGAAGAAATTTGCCAGCAGTTTACCCACGCAGACAAGGAGAAAATTGAAGTGCATAAGTTTGTCAAGTGTGCAAAATTATGCGGAAATTCTTTGCCCGTAGGACATGTTTGTGCGGGTTACAAAGTCCCGCCCACTGCATCTGTAGTTTGAATATCTGATGTAGGATGGCAGCTCAAGCTACCATATATATTATATAGAAGAATAAATGAATGAAGTTTAGCTTAATATTGCATATATTATATAAGAAAAGTGTTTGGTGATAAAGCTTGAGGAGTCTACTTGTGCCTCTTTGTATGTTTCATAGCAGTCTCTTCATTTTCCTGCTCATCATAGGAGGTGGTAGACCTAAAAGATGACATCTTGTACCTCTATAAGCACAATATAATAAAAGTTGTCTGTACGCACTGGGATGTAACATTGAACTGCTGCGAGAAAGTTACGGACATGAACATTGAAACCATTTGCCATGATTTAACTCAGGAGGACAGTTTATGGATATAGGCTGAAGATAAAAGACGTTATGGAAATATGTTGACCGAGGGGCTTAAATTCTCAGGTTACATTGTTCCACCCCATCATGATTTGATGTAAGTGTTTTTTTACTGGTGGTTACTTGATGTAAGTCTTGTAACTTGATTGGAGCAATAATGAATGCATCGCAAAATCTTCATGTTTTTATCAGTACCTGCAATATGTGTGCAGTGTACCACAATTTTTGTAGTACAACCAGCCTATCGCAGCAGTTAAAGAAAATAAATATTTCAGGTTGTTTTATGTGACCTGCTCGTTTTGCTGACCCAATGTTATAAACATCAACCAAATAGCAAACAACACAATCCTATGTAATAGGGACCAAAAGTGACAACCATATTTGTACACTCTTAATTTTAAGCATGTGGTCCGCTTAGGATCACGTTTTTGTTTTATTTTCCGCCACTCACAGCTCAGTTCGGAGTGAGGTGTTGATAGTAAGGAACCGGCTTCTCTTTGTCTCTTTATACAAATATACACAACACTCTCGTGTATTGGAAAAAAAGAGGTGTAGTTTAGAGGAAAACAGGCACAATAGCCAAGCAGTGAGCAAAGAGCCACGTACACTGCTACAATAAGCCTCATCACAGGCGGCTCCAAACCTATTATCACAGACGGCTTTTAAAACCGCCTGAAACGAAGAGTCTGTGATAATCCGCAATTTCACAGGCGGAGAAGTGAAACCGCCTGTGAAGAGTAATTATCATAGACGGTTCTTCACTAAGGATAGCCGCCTGTGAAGATCGATTATCATAGGCGGTTCTTTACTTAGGCTAGCCGTCTGTGAAAACACTTTATCACAGACGGGTCGTGCAGCATATATAACCGTCTGTGATAAAGGTCTTATCACAGACGGTTATTGAAGAATAACTAACCGTCTATGATAAGAAGTCTTCACAGACGGGTATTGAAGCATTACTAACCGCCTATGATAATTTGTATTCATAGGCGGATTTTGAAACATAACTAACCGCCTATGATAATATGTCTTCACAGGCGGGTTTTGAAGCATAACTAACCGCCAATGATAATGTGTCTTTACAGACGGTTATTGAAGCATAACTAACCCGTCTATGATAATGAAGTTATCACAGACGGAGTTTACCTATATCAGCCGTCTGTGAAGACCCTTTAACGCAGCCGGTTTCTACCATAACAGACACCGCCTGTGAAAATTAGGTTATCACAGATGTTTCTTTACTTGTATCTAGCCGCCTGTGATAATTGTTTTTCTAATTTCCAGGTCATGCAGTACTACTGCTGTTATTTCTAATTTCCAGGTCAATTCAATATAATCACAGAACAAAAAACAACAATCATCACAGAACAAAAGACAACAATATTATCATCACAGAAGTCAATTTCACTAAAACAATATACATATGTACAAGTTACAGATACAATTTCATCTCAAAGTTTACAAGTTTTCACTAAAAACTGTTTAGATTGGTATAGTCGCAAAGTTCTGGCACATCAGCTGCTGAACCTCTCTTATCAAAGAACTTCCCCGTTTTGTGCAAAATTTCGCGACGAATGAACTGACAGAGTTCAGAAGCAATCCTGTCGGCTCCTCCATCAGGAATACTTCTACAAACCGGCCATTCTTCGTTCAGATTCTTCTTGTGCTGCAATATAACACATAACAAGGTTTAGAATGTGTTGGTTTCAACAATCTCAAAGTATAGATCAAAGTGAGAGTATACAAGAATTTAGTAGGTATTTTTGGAGCAGTTGTACTATGAGCAATTGAATTTTGAAGTTGGAATCAAAATATGAAAATAATGTTTCTGGTAATATTGAACAGCAGAGAATATAAGCATTAAACTATGCTAGTTACAATGAAAATGAAACACAAAAGTAAGAAAATAAGGTATCGACATTAAGGATAACTTACATCCTCACGATTGACTCTATATACGGCGGCGGTCCGAAGATGCTCGCATACATAATACCCGCATAAGAGACTCCCAGCAGGCTGCTTCGGACAAGCATAATACGTTTTAATGTCCAATGCATTCGTATTAGGAGGTCTCTGACCGCCAAGCCGTTCCGCGTAAAACCGCCAAGCGCTGTAATACAAGAAATGTCATATAAAACTTGTCAACACATTCTAAATGTGCGTAAATTAAAATTATTGAATAAACGTACTTTTTCAAAATGGAAAGGAAATCTTTGTAACGATCTGGTGGGTAATCGGCCGAGTCCAAGACTGTTGCCATTCCCTGCGTTGGCTTGATGAAGATCATTATGTAGTGATTACTGCAAACATACAAACACACGTGTTAACAATTACCAATAATTGCTATTTCAATGCCATGTGTCCAACTTACTCGAAGTGGTACGGAGCCTTTACGAGGTCCTGGCCGTCTCTGACAAAGTTAAACATCGCATGTCCTATGTAAGCTGCAACTTCTGCCTTTCTATCCTTCTTAAGTTTTGCAATTGCTCTTTCAAAATCTTTTTTTTTCATGTGTTTGTACTGGCTTGATTCTCGATTTGCCTGGACGTCGAATAGCGACTTTGCAATCCTAGTAGGGTCAAGGATACCTGTCTTGTGCGCCAACTTTTCATTATCCATGTATTGCATCCTATTGAAGAAGTCCAGAATTGTTATAATCTCATGAAATGCGTATGCGTGTAGTAAGAAAAGCAAATACAAAATATTAGAGCACTTACAAGCACCAGACGAGCAGCAGGTTGATTTCGAGCATGCCCCGATGGAAAAGGGAAAGCAGCTCTTCAAATAAAATGACTCGTTTATCTACTCCAGTGCTCCAGAATGCTTCTTTTGGAATACGAAATGTGACGCACTGAAGACCATATTTTGTGCTGGCAGTGATGTACCACTCATGCATTCTTCTGAGCGCGACGGGTTGTTTGCTAAGTTGTACGGATGTCATTAACGGCTTCCCATTCTCAAATTTAGGAGGAACATCCTCAAGCTTGTATATTGGAACTCCTGGTTTAACTAAAGCCGTCCGCCGATTATACATGACACCGTCTTCTTCCCACTCCTCGATATCTTCTAATGCTGGCTCATGAGAAGAACGAGATGCACTCGATTTTCTAATATTATCCTTCATAGCTTCCAAATACTTTGTCACTTCTGATGAAGGTTTCTTATTTTCGTATGAGCTAACTTTGACAGGCACTGATGATCGAGGAGTAGTCGTCGGAAGTTGGACACTGGCTTGTTGTTGAACCTGTTGTTCAACTGATTGCTCTTTACTCCCAGCAGCTGGCTCTAGTACTACTTCAAGCTGTTGCTCAACTAGTTGCTCTTTACTAGCAACAGCTTGCTCTGGTACTGCTTGAAGTTGTTGTCCAACTTGTTGCTCTTGGATATCATCATCCTTGCTCAGACATAGGGGGAGTGGATCTTCCCGGACTGGGAGTGGATCTTCATGCACTTTCGCCTTAGAAGATGGGGTTGCAGTATTTGGAGATGCGACGGGGCTAGAAATTGGCTCATCGTCCAACACGATATCGCGTCGGTGCCAAAGGATTAATTGGTTGACAGCCTGCCTCAGAGTCGCGATCCCCTCAGGTGTGACGTGGTCTATTTCATAATCTTCATAATCATTATCAATGATCTGAAGAACTTGCACCACAGAATAATACAACGGAAGTGGACTCCCGTTGAAGTCACGATCAGGCTTTGCCATAGCAGTGGCAACCTGTTTGGTTTTGTTCCCTGCTCTGCCTATCGGGACAAGAAGACGACAAGATTTGTCGTTAGCAATATCATCGACAGGGAACTTATGGGCTGACCCTGAGCCTGGCACGGAACCAACGCTGCTAGGGTAGGCAGTTGGAGATACTAATTGCTCCTTTTGCACCGGAACCATCATTGTACTCGGTGCCACTAATTGTCCTGATTGTCTAAGTTGTTCCATAATTTCTTGCATATTTTCTTTGACCTTTTGAGCAATTGTTTCATCAAGTGTTTTCTTAAACTTCTCACGTCTTCTATATGTGTCTTTATCTTTAGGGAAACCATATAGCCAAGACATTTGAGAAGAGACCGCTCGAACCCGTCCGCTGTGTTCAGGGTTTCCCAAGATAGCGGTAAGTTGGTCATTCTCCCTCTTCGGCTTGAAGAGACCCTTCTGTTGCTTTTCAATTACTTCTTTCATTTTATCCTCTACTTCATTCAGAGAGTCGGGCTTTTCAAGTTTGCCCTCGCTGGTCAAACCTGACCGAGCAAAGACCCAGCGTTGAGTTCGCTCATCGCACCCTTCTAATGGGTGAGGATTGCCCTTACTAAGAATGTCGTCTATTATCTTATTCCATTTCTGGACTTTGGGGCCATATCCGGCAGACCCCAAGCGATGATGGTATTTGTTCTTTTTTGCAAGCTCTGACCTAGTTGCACTTAGAGCTTTAGCATCAGGTGTGCTCTTTTGACGAACAAACTCTTGCCACTGAGCTTGTGTGATTTTTCCCATCTTCCTCGGGCTAGGGACCTTATTGGCCTTAACATAAGCATTCATTTCACTCTTCCAGCATCGAAACTTCTTGCCGCAAGAGACCAATGTTGCTTTCTTTACAGCTTCTTCTGTGCCTTTCGGGAACTTGAATTGTTTCTTTATCTTTTCCCACAACTCATTCTTGGTCTGCTCGGGTAATTTCCTCCAATTCTCGGTTGTGATCGGCACAACCTCCCTAACAAGAAAACCGCATGCATTACGGTACTTGGTAACTGAATCCAGTGGTTCTTGGGGAAGCCCACTTGGACCGACCCTTGTTATGTACATGATGCGGTCCAATAGACCCTTATTGGGACCTCGTTGCCCTCGTTTCCGCTTGAGTGAAGCTGAGGATTCATCCATTGGTGAACCTTCTGCGGTTTTAGGAGCCGATGTCACCTCATTGTCTTCGAGATTAATCTAGGTAGAAAAAAATTATAAGACTTCGTATACTTGACAACCAACATTAACTTGAACTGCTGAAGTTAAGATTCGTGATCCATACCTCGTCGGCAGGATCATATTCCGGGTCTAGATCCACTGAAGTCTTTTTAATTTTTATATTCGGAAAAGGATCCGAAGGACTGTGATAGGAGCCTGAACTGCTGGAGTCAGTAAACTCCATATTGTCTTCTTTGTTGTTACAATCAGGACCAGTCTTCTTAGGGCTTTCCATGCTAGATCTAATAAGACAAAAAATCTAATAAATGGCATAACTAAATTTGGTCATATTTAAAACAAATTTTCTCAATTTTGGCTCAATTAAGTAAATTTAGCCAAAACACATTTTTGAAGTTATATAGGTCTAACTAAATTCTTGTATCATAGAGATCGGCATCATATGCTCAGACTCCATCGCCACACCTAGTGTTACCTAGATATGGGCGTGAGGATGCTCCTGGCATCACAAATGAGTTGGCCAGCAACTTTTGTTTGGCTTCAGAGCTAAATATAGCATAACTTTGGTAGCTCAGATTAGGTACAATTGCTAAAATGAAGCTGATGGAGCCACAAGTGCAGACATCTTTGGTAGCACAGATTAGCTACAATTGCTCAAATGAAACTTAGAGAAATAAAAGCAAACTTAGCCAAACTTAGTCTAGCATAGCTAACTCTAAGCAAAAGTAGCCAAATATAGCTAAATATAGCATAACTTAGTCAAAATTAGTCAAGTATAACTATATCTAATGTAACTTAGCCAAAATTAGCCAAATTTGGTCAACTTAACCAAATATAGCTAAATCTTGCCCCTAATAGAGAATTATGTGGCATATGCAAGGCCGATGACAGAAATAGGGAATATACTGCTGTTACTAGAGTCTAGAATCATGTTTACCACTAATGTGTCGGAACAGTTTCAGACACACAGAACCAACTACCAATTTATCGTGATATAACCATCCACATAAATCTTGCCCCACCGAACCCTAACCAAAGATGCCACCGAACTTGACAGTTTTTCGAATTCCACCGAACCCTAACCAAGGATGCCTACCATTATCTAATTCCCGAACCCTAACCAAGGATATGCAAGGCGGCAGCGAGGGCGGGGAGGGAGGCGGCACGGCGAAGGAGGATGGAAGGTCGAAGGGTTTAGGGTTTACCTTGAAGCTCGGCGGTGACGGAAATGGCTTCGCTCGGCGTACCTGGAAGTGAGGAGGGCGAAGCTCGGCGGCGACGGCGAAGCTCGGCGACGACGGCGAAGCTCGGCGACGGCGAAGCTCGGCGGCGTACCTGGAAGTGACGAGGGGGAACACTTGGCGGCAAACGAAATTTTGGCAGCCTAACGGCGTCTAAGTGTTTCGCCCGGGTTAGGTTTTTCCAATGCTGCCGAGGGGTATATATAGACTCACATTTTCTCAGGCGGATTTTAAGTACCGACCGTCAGGGAAGAATGTTATCTCAGTCGGATTTTACTTACCAACCGTCTGAGAAGATACAATTATCTCAGGCGGTTGGTTAGTAACACCCGTCTGAGAAGATACAATTATCTCAGGCGGTTGGTTAGTAACACCCGCCTGAGTTAAACATGAAGATATTTACTTCTTAATTTGATGAACGCCTACATAAAGACCCCTCACCAACCGGATTTTTTCATCTATGTGATTGAATATTACTTGTGTATCTTTTGTGTTCTTGTGTGTTCTTGTGTAAATATTGTGCATCTTGTGTGTTCTTTTGTGAGATGTGCATATTGTTAATGAATGAGTATCTTGTGTGTTCTTGAACTGTGTGAATGATTGAATATTGTTAATGGATGTAGTGTGTTCATCGTTAATTAAAATTTCACGTCTGAGAAGAAATTAATTTGATATTTACCAAAACATTACAATGTCAGCTATACAAGTTTTAAAAATATTTTGTTCATGTGGTAGATGTTAATTTTATACAAATGTAGAAGAAAGAATCATCGAATTTGGACACAATTTGCAGAATCTAAACATGTTTGAGTATTTATATTGGAATCTAAATAAAAAAGAAGCAAGGGATAAGGGAACTGAAGAACAGTATCGGGCATTATCTCAGGCGGTTGTTAAGCAATAACCGCCTGTGAAGATATTTACTTCTTCTTATTTAATATTCTTGATTAAATTTGGTCCTTTAAAAAGGCAAAAATCCACCTTCTTGTAATATTATTGATAAGTAAAGGTTACCATTAAATTTCACTTCATAAATCCTTTGAAATTGGTCAGAACATAAAAAACATACAACAAATGCTATTTTTCATTTTTCTATCTTGATGAATATAATGCTTTTTTCATTTATTTTTTCAGTGGACATTTTTAATCATCATACCAACATCTAGGAATTTTTTCATATTTTTTTATATTTTTTGGAATCAATGTGTGTTCATAATTTGATGAATGCCTCATATGAATATGAGCATTTAGTTAGAATGGTGGATAATTTGAAGTTTGACATGTTGGAATGCTTTTAAAAAAATTAAAAGAATTCATACATGTATAAATTATACAAATATGTTCATACCAACAATTTTGAGTGAAGGAACCTTTTTTTTTATGAGATACACAAATGTGAATAATATGTGAGTAGAAATTAATTTGATATTTACCAAAACATTACAATGTCAGCTATACAAGTTTTAAAAATATTTTGTTCATGTGGTAGATGTTAATTTTGTACAAATGTAGAAGAAAGAATCATCGAATTTGGACACAATTTGCAGAATCTAAACATGTTTGAGTATTTATATTGGAATCTAAATAAAAAAGAAGCAAGGGATAAGGGAACTGAAGAACAGTATCGGGCATTATCTCAGGCGGTTGTTAAGCAATAACCGCCTGTGAAGATATTTACTTCTTCTTATTTAATATTCTTGATTAAATTTGGTCCTTTAAAAAGGCAAAAATCCACCTTCTTGTAATATTATTGATAAGTAAAGGTTACCATTAAATTTCACTTCATAAATCCTTTGAAATTGGTCAGAACATAAAAAACATACAACAAATGCTATTTTTCATTTTTCTATCTTGATGAATATAATGCTTTTTTCATTTATTTTTTCAGTGGACATTTTTAATCATCATACCAACATCTAGGAATTTTTTCATATTTTTTTAAATTTTTTGGAATCAATGTGTGTTCATAATTTGATGAATGCCTCATATGAATATGAGCATTTAGTTAGAATGGTGGATAATTTGAAGTTTGACATGTTGGAATGCTTTTAAAAAAATTAAAAGAATTCATACATGTATAAATTATACAAATATGTTCATACCAACAATTTTGAGTGAAGGAACCTTTTTTTTTATGAGATACACAAATGTGAATAATATGTGAGTAGAAATTAATTTGATATTTACCAAAACATTACAATGTCAGCTATACAAGTTTTAAAAATATTTTGTTCATGTGGTAGATGTTAATTTTATACAAATGTAGAAGAAAGAATCATCGAATTTGGACACAATTTGCAGAATCTAAACATGTTTGAGTATTTATATTGGAATCTAAATAAAAAAGAAGCAAGGGATAAGGGAACTGAAGAACAGTATCGGGCATTATCTCAGACGGTTGTTAAGCAATAACCGCCTGTGAATATATTTACTTCTTCTTATTTAATATTCTTGATTAAATTTGGTCCTTTAAAAAGGCAAAAATCCACCTTCTTGTAATATTATTGATAAGTAAAGGTTACCATTAAATTTCACTTCATAAATCCTTTGAAATTGGTCAGAACATAAAAAACATACAACAAATGCTATTTTTCATTTTTCTATCTTGATGAATATAATGCTTTTTTCATTTATTTTTTCAGTGGACATTTTTAATCATCATACCAACATCTAGGAATTTTTTCATATTTTTTTATATTTTTTGGAATCAATGTGTGTTCATAATTTGATGAATGCCTCATATGAATATGAGCATTTAGTTAGAATGGTGGATAATTTGAAGTTTGACATGTTGGAATGCTTTTAAAAAAATTAAAAGAATTCATACATGTATAAATTATACAAATATGTTCATACCAACAATTTTGAGTGAAGGAACCTTTTTTTTTATGAGATACACAAATGTGAATAATATGTGAGTAGAAATTAATTTGATATTTACCAAAACATTACAATGTCAGCTATACAAGTTTTAAAAATATTTTGTTCAGGTGGTAGATGTTAATTTTATACAAATGTAGAAGAAAGAATCATCGAATTTGGACACAATTTGCAGAATCTAAACATGTTTGAGTATTTATATTGGAATCTAAATAAAAAAGAAGCAAGGGATAAGGAAACTGAAGAACAGTATCGGGTATTATCTCAGGCGGTTGTTAAGTAATAACCGCCTGAGATAAATATTTTCTTTGACGGTTATTAAATACCAACCGCCTGTGAAGATATTTATTTCTTAATTAATATAACCCATAGAGTACAACACGTTATGGGAGAACAGGTCATACTCGCGCTCAATCCTACAGTTCTCAGTACAGAAGACGGTCTCGGACCACCCTCGCCTGCCGCAGCGGGCAGGCCCCTGGTTCCCCCCTGTTGGGCAGCGGCAAACGCCATCGTCAATGTCGGGCAGTGCCACCGGCGGCGGTCCGGGAGGAGGCCTACGCAGTAACCTCCAGCTCACGAAAATGTCGAGCCTCTGCATGGCTTGATTCCGACACTGGCAACACTCATTGTTGGTCCTCTTCATCGCGACGGACCCGACCGTGTTGTCGCCGATGTGGGCCTCGCCTTCGACCTGCCGGATATACTCGAGGGCATCGCGGTCCCCGCGGTCGGCGTCGTAGCAGAGCATGGCGAGGACGTAGGCCGCCACCTTGTGGCCGTTCGCGGCCGCCCGGGCAAGGAACTGGGTGCCCTGCTGCGCCTGCGCGCGGCCGTAGTTGAAGACGAGGTCGAACCCGGTGACATAGCACGCATGAGGGTTGCCCACGTTGGCCAGGCGCTCCACGAGGGCGTCGTAGCTCCCGTTCCCGTGCCGTTGGAACCACTCCCAGCTGCTCTCGCGCTCCAGCGCCACGCGCCTGCCGACGGTGGGATCACGGCACGCTGCGTGCATGGCCTTGCAGGTGGCGCGCAGACTGGAGAGGTCGTCCATGGGCTGGGTGGAGGTTGCGGCGACCCACCCCGCGATCAGGACCGCAATATCGTGCGGCAAGGGGAACTCCATGGGCTTATCTTAGGCGATTAGTAAGTAACACCTGTCCCCGAGATAAATATATTCTCAGGCGGTTGGTAAGTACCAACCGCCTGAGAAGATGTTAATTAACTGACGCGCCGCACGAGGTCTGCGGAGAAGTTGAGAAGCCGTGGTGCAGGGACGCGTGCAAGGATCTCTCAAGATCGTCTTCCACAGTGGTTTAATGGTGCGCCGCACGAGGTCTGCAAAGAGTTCAATGCGCAATGAACTAAATATTTTGTTCAGTTGGTAGATGTTAATTTAATACAAATGTAGAAGAAAGAATCATCGAATTTGAACACAATTTGCAGAATGTAAACATGTTTGAGTATTTATATTGGAATCTAAATAAAAAAGAAGCAAGGGATAAGGAAACTGCAGAAGAGTATCGGGCATTATCCCAGGCGGTTGTTAAGTTATACCCGCCTTAGATAAACATATTTGCAGGCGGTTTATAAGTAATAACCGCCTGAGATAATCATTTTTGAAATTACAATATGTTATTTAACGGCCTGAGAAGTGTTAATTAACTGACGCGCCGCACGAGGTCTGCGGAGAAGTTGAGAAGCCGTGGTGCAGGGACGCGTGCAAGGATCTCTCAAGATCGTCTTCCGCAGTGGTTTAATTGTGCGCCGCACGAGGTCTGCAAAGAGTTCAATGCGCGGGAAACGAACCGCTCCCTCGTCTACTCCGCACAGACCTATATAAGGCGCGTCGTCGGTTATGGACAAGCACAAAACTTTTCTCCACTCCTTTCTTCTTCTCCTAGCCCGCCGCCGATTAACCACCACAGCCATGGCCAGCCTTCCACCACCTAGCCCTCCGAGTCAGCCATGCAAGCGGATACGCTGCACCTCCCCCGAGAGGGTGAATGACGACCAGCGCGTTCCACCGCCGGTGCAGCCGGAGCCACCGGTACAGCCGGAGCAATCGGCTCAGCCGGAGAAGCCGACCCTCTCTCCTGCTGCATCGTCGCCGGAGGAGGAGGAGGAGGAGGAGGACGACTTCGACGACGACGACGATGATGACGATGATGACGACGAGTCGTCCTCCGACGACGGCGACGACGAGTCGTCCTCCGACGACGGCGACGACGAGTCGTCCTCCGACGACGGCGACGACGAGTCGTCCACCGACGACGGCGACGACGAGTCGTCCACTGACGACGGCGACGACGACGACGGCGACCACCACCATGGTGACGACTACGACGACGACGACGACGAGTCGGAGGAGGACCGCTTGGCGTGGTTTGAGAAGTTGGCGGAGATGAGGGATTAGGCGGGGCCGTAGTGTAGTTTTAGTTCTTGTACATATTTCTTTTGTAGTTTTAGGAGTTCTTGTGTTTTGTAATATATTTGTGTTCATGAAGTGAATGTACATATTTCTTTAGTTCATGAAGTCAATAAATACTGGTGTGTTAGAATGAAGTGAATGTGCTCTAAATGCTCATATGTATATGAGCATTTAGTTAGAATGGTGGATAATTTGAAGTTTGACATGTTGGAGTGCTTTTAAAAAAATTAAAAAAATTCATACATGTATACAAGTTTTAAAAATATTTTGTTCAGTTGGCATTATCTCAGGCGGTTGTTAAGTAATACCCGCCTGAGATAAAAATCTTCCCTGGCGGTTATTAAGTACCAACAGCCTGTGAAGATATTTACTTCTTAATTAATAAACATCATCTCAGGCGGTTGCTAAGTAAAACCCGCCTGCGATAAAGTTAAAAACCGCCTGTGAAAAACCTACGTCTATATAAGGACCCCTCACCGCAGTCAAAACGCAACCCTGGAGAATTTATATCGACGCCGCCAGGCTGTTGAAATTTCCCCTGCGCCGCGCCGCCGCTCCGCCGCCCAGCCCATACTGCCGCGCCGCCGCTCAACCCCGCACCGCCACTTCTCCACCCAGCCGGCCCACCGTGCTGACGCCTCTGCAAGGTAAATGTAGTTTCCTTACTTTTTCTTTGTATATTTTCATTAGCTGATAAGCTGTTAGTTTTGTGTGTTCTGGTATATGGATTCTGTCCTTTTGCATGTGTAAGGACTATGGATTGTGTTCTGGTATATTGATGTATGGACTATATGGATTGTTTCCTTTTTGTACCTATTATGTGACATGAATATGATGTTTAATTAACAGATGCTATTGTAATATATATAAGATGCATCTGGGCCTTGTTTCCCGATATAACGGACTGGATCCCACCCAGACCTAGCCCATGCTGCTGGGCCTGTTTCCCCCTTTGACTCCGTCCGCCTCAAGACGTCGCCCGTCTCCTACATTAGTCGCCCTAATCATACTTGTTATGTCTCTGTAAATTCATTTTATAGAAGACCTTTAGAGAATATTTGTGGCCAAATTTTGTAAATCTGACAAAAAATTCTATTATTGAAGCATGGACCGTCGAGCGTGGATGTATAACATGCCAAGACCCGATCCTATGTACATTCGTAATGTTGCAAATTTTATTGAAGCATCCAAGAGACATGCGAAGTTGCAAAAGATAGATGACATATTATGTCCATGTATCGACTGCGAAAATAAGATTGCTTGGACGGATACTATAGTAATCCAATCTCATTTGGTGAAAAGAGGTTTCAAAAATAACTACACAATATGGACAGAGCATGGTGAGTTAGATACACATGATGTGGATAAAGATGATGAGAGAGGCTCAGATGATGATAATGTTCATATCGATGATGGTAGTGACAATCAAGCTGGTGATGATGATGATGAGTTCGATTGTGAGGAGATGTTGCGTCACATTGAACCATATGTACTGACTTCTATGGGAGCAAGCAAAGGCTTAAGTAAAATGGAGACATTGCAGAATGCGGCCACAGAGCTTTTATATGATGAATCAAACGGTTGTGATAAAGAGTTTACTACATTGCGTGCAGTCTTAGAACTACTAAAGTTGAAAGCTACGCACGGATGGTCCGATTGTAGTTTCTCTGATCTTTTAAATCTTCTGGCAGAAATTCTTCCAAATCCAAATAAACTGCCTAGAAGCACTTATAAAGCGAAGAAACTTCTTTGCCCGATGGCACTAGGTGTGACAAAAATACACGCTTGTGTGAACCATTGTATTCTGTATCGCAAAGAGCATGAGCTCGCAACTAGATGCCCCATTTGTGGTGTCAGTAGATATAAGAAGGACTACAATCACCAGTATGTTACCAACATGAAAAAGACTCAGAAGAATAAGAAGTTTATTATTGGTCCTGAAGGTGACGATGACGATACTTCTGGCGATGCAGACGGAAAGAATAAGAGAAAAATTCCTGCATTGGTGATGTGGTACCTTCCGGTAATTGATCGCTTGAAGCGTTTGTTCTCAAACCCTAGGGAGGCTGAACTTATGCGTTGGCATTCCGAGGAACGCAAGAAGAATGAAAAACATATACGACACCCTGGTGATGCAACGCAGTGGAAAAATTTTGATATTCAGTATCCAGAATTTGCGAAGGAAATCAGAAATGTGAGGTTTGCCTTGGGTACAGATGGAATGAATCCGTTTGGTGAAAAAAGGAGCATACACAGCACATGGCCCGTGGTCTTAACTATGTACAACCTACCGACGTGGTTGTGTCACAAAAGGAAATATATCTTATTATCTGTTCTTATCCAAGGTCCGAAACAACCCGGCATCGAAATTGATGTGTTCTTGGAACCTTTAATGGAAGATATGGCGAAATTGTGGAATGAAGGGGTACGTACATGGGATGAGTACAAGCGGGAGTATTTCACGCTAAGAGCAATGATATTCGTTACCGTGCATGATTATCCCGGACTGTTTACATTATCGGGACAAATGAAAGGGAAGAAAGGTTGCGTTAGGTGCGTGGATAGAACTGGATATCTATACCTCACTTCATCCAGAAAGACGGTGTACATGAGACATCGACGGTTCTTGACAGATACACACAAGTATAGGAAGATGAAAGAACAATTTGATAACAAAATCGAAAAAGATACTGCACCGAAACCTTACAGTGGAAAACTTGTGTTTGAAATGGTCAAGAACATTCATATTGCTTTCGGTAAGGGAAAAAAGAGTAAAGGAATTAAGAGAAAGAAAAGTACATCTTCGGATGATACAACTGACATGGCTTTCAAGAAACAATCAATTTTTTTCAAGTATCTTCCGTATTGGAAGAATCTGGAATGTTGCCATAGTATTGATTTGATGCACGTTACAAAGAATGTATTTGACAGCATCATTGGGACCTTGCTGGACATGCCGAGGAAGACAAAGGATGGATTAAATTCACGTATGGACCTAGTAAATCTTGATTTGAGACCAGAGCTTCATCCAGTAGAAAAGGCGAACGGGAAGCATTACCTTCCCCCAGCCAGCTACAACTTGACGCTAGAAGAGAAAAAAGCAATTTGCGAATGCTTGCGTGGGATCAAAGTTCCCACAAGTTTCTCATCCAATATCCGCAAACTAGTCTCGATGAAAGACTTGTCTTTATTCGGTTATAATTCTCACGACTGTCACATGATGATGACAGTTTTCCTTGCCATTGCAATAAGAGTAATCAAACCTGAGCATATAAAAGTTGTCATCACACGTTTGTGTTACTTCTTCAATGCAGTATCGCAAAAGGTGATAGCACGTGAAGATTTAGACTATCTGAAAACATACATCGTCGAGACAATGTGCAAGCTTGAGATGTGTTTCCCACCATCCTTTTTTGATATGCAAGTACACCTAATCATACATCTTGTTGATCAGATAAAAGCATTGGGGCCACTATATTTACATCATATGTTTTCGTTGGAGAGATATTTAGGAGTATTAAAAGGTTATGTGCGGAACCGTGCTCACCCAGAGGGTTCAATTATGGAAGGATACACCACTGAAGAAGTGATTGAGGGTTGCGCTGATTACATCAAAGATG
The DNA here is from genome assembly GCA_036927565.1 of Tuctoria greenei. NCBI lineage: Eukaryota > Viridiplantae > Streptophyta > Magnoliopsida > Poales > Poaceae > Tuctoria > Tuctoria greenei. The sequence goes on along the minus strand of JAYESD010000012.1, from coordinate 121,733,928 downwards.
GAAAATCGATAGGTGTGCCTATACCGGTACATGAGGGTAGACTACGTGGGAGAGGCAAAGTGGGTAAGAAAACTTTTATTGTTCAAGATTACAAGAATGTACACCGTGCACATTTTGGTGTACTACAACAGCTCGCAATAGCTGAGCCGTACATCGAGGAACACCAAATTGAGCTTCGTGATAAAAACCAAGACCGCAAAGAGGACTGGATCATGAAAGAGCACAGAAGATGTTTCACTGAATGGTTAATGGACAAAAATATATCATACGGAAACACTATAGAAGAGGCAACAATGAAAAAGTTAGCTTGTGGCCCATCTGCTTTGGTAACATCATGGCAAGCATATGACATCAATGGTTACACATTTTACACTAAAGAAAAAGACGGTAAGAGTGTTGCACAAAATAGTGGTGTTCGTATTGAGGCTTATGATTCGCAAGGGCAGAAGACCACATACTTCGGGTTCATAGAGGAAATATGGGAACTCGATTATGGCGAAAGAATGGTAATGCCCGTATTTAAGTGCCAATGGGTCAAACATCCTGATGGTTTGAAAGTGGACAATTACGGACTGACACTGGTAGACTTGAATAAAGTGGGTTACAAAGATGACCTGTGGGTTCTCGCCGATAATGTTGCACAAGTTTTTTATGTTCAAGATCCAGAAACTGAGAAGTTGCACGTAGTTGTTTCTGGAAAGCAAAATATTGTTGGGGTTGACAATGTGGGAGATAATGAAGAGGAATATAATCAGTATGAAGAGATGTACCTTTTCACCGAACCAGAAAACATCAAGCGCGTAGAGAGAAGCATTAAAAAGAATTTGAAACCCTATATGCGAGAAGATGTCAATGCTGGAAAAAATGTATATAGCAATGCGAGATGATATATATTGTATATATTTGTATCTTCTGAAATCAACTTAGAACAATGTTGGTATATGGATTGTGTCCTTTTGCATTTGTGTACATATGCGTTTGGACTCAATGATTTGGAAGTTTGGAAGCTTGGTCTTTCTTCAGATAATGATGTCTCGGGCGTGTAGCCGATTGAAGGAGGAGCGCTTGGCGTGGCGCAAGAACCATCCCCATGTATGTACATATGGCACACCGGTCACATGGTTGTATATACATATGTATCTGTAATGGACTGATGAACTTAACTGTAGTTTGTTTTTCCGTGTTGTTTGTTTTTGGTATTTTCAATTTCTCCGCGTAGGGTTTCTCTGCGAAGCCTGAATCGGGAGATTTATTGAAGTGGCAGTGCATCGTCCCCGGTAAAGAAGGGGTAAGTCATGAAGAACAAGCACAATATGAGTTTAACTATCGTCCTCCTATTAATAAATTTCTTTTGCAGACTGAATGGGAAGATGGTTACTACCCCCTGACAATCTCCTTCTCTGAGGACTATCCCTTGGTGCCTCCAAGATGCTCCTTTCCATTTGGGTTCTTCCACCCAAATGTCCATCGTTCGGGAGCACTCTGCATCGGGATTCTTGATCAAGAGACTGTAAGATAGACCTATTTTGTTCATGTAATTATTACTTATAATTTTTGTCGAACTTATTTGAACTGGTTTCTTATATTGCTTAAATTATATTTCGTAGGGGTGGTGCAGTGCTTTTACAATCAAAACTATACTACTTGAAGTTCAGCGTTTGCTGCATCAGCCAAATGTGCCTGATGTTGAAAATGATTGCTATAATCTACTTATCAAGGTTAGATGACACTTTGACTTAGTGACCAATGTAGGTTATTCATTCCTCCTTCGACATTTGTTAATTTAAATAATGTCAATATTTTCAGGATCCAGCGGAATATAAGAGACGTGTTCGGGAGCAAGCAGGACGGTACAATTTAGATTGATCGATGGGAGCTTCATCGTCGATCTACAATGAATGTAGCATGATTTTTGTTCAGTGTGTAAAGAAATTATCTTTGAACAATTGTAAAGCCTCTAATGGTGTATTATCACAATTAAGCCAGCCTCACTGGTGATCGAGCATTTCCTATAATGCATTACTTTACTAGTATCCGCTAGCTCATCTGTGTTTTTTTCCTGATACAATTTTGCCTGCACGACTACATGCGGCTGTGATATATAATTGCAACTACATCCCTGTAATTTCAATGAAAACCGCTTATGATAATTAAACAATGACCGCCACTGAAAATACATGATCTTCTTAGGCCGTTGTTATATAATCAAGAACCGGCTATGAAGTTCATTGCATTACAGACGGTTATTAATTAAGAACCGCCAACGAAGATCATGTATTTACTCAGACGGTTGTTCCTTAAAATCCATCTGTGAAGTTCATTGCATTACAGACGGTTATTAATCAAGAACCGCCAACGAAGATCATGTATTTAACCAGACGGTTGTTTCTTAAAATCCGTCTGTGAAGTTCATGGCATTGCAGGCGGTTAATAATTAATAACCGTCTGTGAAGATCATGTATTTACCCAGACGGTTGTTTCTTAAAATCCGTCTGTGAAGTTCGTTGCATTACAGACGGTTCTTAATTAAGAACCGATTCTGAAGATCATGTATTTACCCAGACGGTTGTTCTTTAAAATCCGCCTGTGTTGTTCTTTCATCACAGACGGTTATTATATCATTCGTCATCACAGTCGCATATTTTTAAGGACCGCCTGTGTTTGAAAAATTGAGGCGCCTGTAAAAATGCTTTTTGTAGTAGTGGTAGCCACAAGTGAAAACCCAATAGGGCATGAAGAGCACGTGTCGTTGTGGGGAACCGGACATGTAAGCCTAGATAATCTTTATTCATTTGTTAACATAAAAATATGAACCCAAAGGTACCAAACAATATATTAGAAATCAAGTGGTTGTATATATTTATTGTTAGAAGCTATAAATGTTCCAACTATATGAGGCGATATCCACATAGCCCCCGGGTCGTAATAAACCCATATGTCTTAGTTGTCAATATAAAATTCAAAATAAATGTGGCGATATCCGAACCACTATAAAAAAACTTCTCTTATGTCACTCCTATCCATGTTGGATACCTTGGTAATGAATAACTACTCGAATAAAAGAACCACTTATAATTAGAAGGATGTTGCCCCACCCCTACAACTAGAGCCATCAGGATTCAAAAACAGCGTACAAGATCTGTCTCACATAAATCAAAATTAACAAGAAATATGACTAGTTGCAAAGCAGTAGGAGCATACCTGTGCCTCGTCCTTGCCTTGGCAGCCATCTCTTCTTCCTCCTGCTCGTACCAAGTGCAGGACATGAAAGATGATATCATGACTCATTGTAGGTTTTACATAAACAAGAATCTCGGTACTGCAGATCCCGCAGAGCACAGTGTGTGCTGTCAAAAGATTAAAAGTGCTAACGTCGAAGAAATTTGCCAGCAGTTTACCCATGCAGACAAGGAGAAAATTGAAGTGCCTAAGTTTGTCAAGTGTGCAAAATTATGCAGAAATGCTTTGCCCGTAGGGCACGTTTGTGCGGGTTACAAAGTCCCGCCCGCTGCATCTGTAGTCTGAATATCTGATGTAGGATGGCAGCTCAAGCTACCATATATATTATATATGAGAGAAGAATAAATGAATGATGTTAGCTTAATATTGCATATATTATATAAGAAAAGCTTTTGGTGACAAGGCTTGAGGAGTCTACTTGTGCCTCCTTGTAAGTTTCATAGCAGTCTCTTCATTTTCCTGCTCAACATAGGAGGTGGTAGACCTAAAAGATGACATCTTGTATCTCTATAAGCCCAATAAAGTAAAATTTGTCTATACGCACTGGGATGCAACATTGAACTGCTGCGAGAAAGTTACAGACATGAACATTGTAACCATTTGCTACAATAATCCTCATCTCAGGCGGCTTCAAACATATTATCACACGCGGTTTCTAAAACCGCCTGAAACGAAGAGGCTGTGATAATCTGCAATTTCACAGGCTGAGAAGTGAAACTGCCTATAATAATGGTATTATCATAGGCGATTCTTTACTTACGACTAGCCGCCTGTGAAGACACATTATTACAGGCGGGTCGTGCAGTATATAAAACCGCATGTGATAATGGTGTTATCACAGGCGTATCTTTACCTATGTCAAGCCGCCTGTGGAGATAATTTATCACAACCGATTTGTACCATAACAATAACCGTTTGTGATAATGAGGTTATCACAGATGGTTCTTTACCTATATCTAGCCGCCTGTGATAATGATATTTCACAGGCAGGTCTACCCATAGGTAAATAATCGCCTGTGATAAGGTATACCCTATGCAGTACTACCTGCTGTTATTTTCAATTTCCAGGTCAATTCAACATAATCACAGAAGTCAACAATATAATCACAGAAGTAAACAATATAATCACAGAAGTCAATTTCACTAAAACAATATACATATGTACAAGTTACACATATAAGTCATCTCATAGTTTATTTTCCCTCCGCCAGGAGAAGCCCCCTCTTGAGCCATGCAGATCCCAAGGCATAGTTCTGAACCCATTCCCCGCTCGATCAATTACCTATGCTACATGAGGACAAAATTACTAAACCAAGTTGTCTCGTATACAATTCTGTGGTGATACTAAAAGGCTTGGCAACTTCCTCCATAAACCGGTCCTTAGAATCCGATAGGTGTCAAGCCCCATACCAAGGTCTTGTGCATGCATGCACCAATCCATATCAAACTCCCTATCAGATTCCTATCTACTGAATTCATATTTACCAACATTTCATGAAGCATAGTAAAATAAACATATCATGTAGTTAAATAGACCATATTTAATTTAGCATGGCTAAGCGTGAACTAATAAATAGTAAAACACCCAAACCAAGCGACAAGGAATTATTGGGAAAAACTAGGGAAACATAGCATATGATTCATATTTTAATTTAGCATGCATCTAACTAAAATTTAACAAAAAGGGTGCAAGATGGTCAAGGAACTTGCCTCCAAAGTAAGCCTTGTGGTCGACGGGAAACTGCTGCTCTTGGAGATTGAATATCGGTTCTGATCCCGACTCTAGATTACAATGATGCACAAAAATGATAATATACAATAAGAACACATACAATGCAAACATTTCAATCAAACATAAATTCTTACGCAAAAGTGATTTTATGGGTAATTTAGATCATATGCCTAAACTATTTATTTGAGAATTTAGAGTTTAAATGAAATAACTTAACTAAAACTTATTTTTAGTAATTTTTATACATTTTTTATATTTATTTGATAACTATTAATATTTTTCTAGAAAGTTTCTCATGCAAAAATATGCTTAAAATAGATTTATAACATAAAATGTGTATTTTACAATTTTTACTCTATTTTTAATAATTATTTCTAGGTGCAACTCAATTTTTATGAATTGACTATACTTATATAGCATTTTATGATTAAATCAGCAGTTTAAATTAATTAATATAAATATACATAACTGAAAATAAATTAAAAGCATTTTTTAAATCTGTTTTTATTATTATTTTATAGCAATTAGGGGCTTTTATTTAATTTCTAGAACTATTAGGGGCTTTTCTGCAAAAATAGAACTATTCCAGAGGTTAAAAATATATTTCTACAAAGTCCAGGGGTCATTCTAAAATTTCCCAGAATTTATTTGCTATTCTATAATATTCCAGGGACTTTAAAACACTTTTTATTTAATTATCCATTAATTTCCTAATTTCTAGAAAGTCCAGGGTTGATTTTATAAGTTTTGGGACCTATCTATAAACAGTTTAAAAAAACTCAAGGGGCTATCTATTAAAGTCACCAACAGTTAGGGTTGTTTGAACGTGGGCCGTAGGATTTAAAACAGGCGGCTCGGATTTAGAAATACAGAAGGGGGTACGGTCTGATCTAATCTCGACCGTTCAACCAAAATGGACGGCTGAGAAAGGGCCATGTCGCCCTGAATGATGGGAGCGGCGGCGATGCGCGTGCCGCGGTGATCTCGCCAGCGCTGACCAAAATCCACGCTAGGAACGCTAAAGAGCACATCTAAATGGCGCAAAAGGAAGAGGAAAGCGAGGGGAACTCACCGAAGGTCGTCGCACGGCCGGAGGAGGGGTGGAACATGGTCGACGACGGTGAGGAGCGGCGGTTCTCGTCGACGCCCGACGAAGTCGGCGACGCATGACTCTTCTCCACCGATGAGGATGTCTGGCGCGATCCTGAGAACACGACAAAGGTGTTAGGCTAGTTTTCCAGGCAAGGAATCGGGTGGAACAACGGGAACACAGTCGGCATTACCTAGCTCGTCGGTGCTAGGGTTTCGGGCGTTGGGGTGATGAAATCTAGGGGGGATCGGCTGGTATTTATAAGGGTTTGGTTGGGTAACACTCGGCGAACATCGTGGGCACGATGGGGCGCTTGATTGAGGGTGAAACTGCCGACAATGAATTGGGGGCGAGTGGGCGGCTTGGTGCGCGGGCGTTACGCGCGAGAGACGCAGTGAGGAAGATGGTGTCGACAGGTGGGGCCCGGCTGGCGGGGAGAGGGAGAGGGGGAAGGGGAGGTGTGGGCGCGGGGTGAAAACGGGCTGGCGCAGAGGGAAGTTGGGTCGGGGGCAGGGAAATTGGCCCAGGTAAGGTTTTTCCTTTTCCTTTTTATTTTCTTTTTCTTTTATGTTTTGTTTTTCTTTTTTTCTATGATTTGAATTTTTAAACTGAAATTTTCTAGCGAATTTAAATTTCAAAAATTTCACCCAATCAAATCATATGATGCAATTTGCCTTATATGGATTTTATACCAAAGAAATTATTTTATAGCTCTTGAAAATTTTATTTTACACATTTTTTTCTTCCAAAAAGAGTGGGTGTTACAATTCTACCCCCCTAAAAAGAAATCTCGCCCTCGAGATTTGGACGACCTAAGGAAAAATATTGGGAAACTCCGCCTTGAGGTCTTCTTCTCTTTACTATGTTGCCTCTTCTTCTGAGTGATGTTTCCATGGACTTTGCACATACGAGTAACTTTATTCCTCGTAACTCGTTCTGATGTCTCGAGAATCTTAACAGGTTGTTCTGCATAGGTCAGATCCTCTTGCACATCTACTGCTTCCAACGACAACTGTTCTTCAGGCACTCTTAAGCATTTCTTCAATTGCAACACATGGAATATGTCATGCACATCAGATAAGTGGGACGGTAACTCGAGCCGATAGGCTAGTTCTCATCTTTTCTCCAACACCTTGAAAGGACTAATGTAACGGGGTGACAATTTGACCTTCACCTTGAATCATCTCAATCCTCTCACGGCTGACACCTTGAGATATACGAAATCACCAATCTCAAATGACAGATCACATCGTCGTGTATCTGCATAACTCTTCTGCCTTGATTGAGCCGTCTTAAAAGTCTTCCGGATTTCTTGCATTTATCTCTCAGCTTCTCTCAACACTTCAGGCCCAAATAGTTGGCTTTCACCGGTTTGATTCCAAAACAACGGCGTTCTGCACTTTCGTCCACATAATGCTTCAAATGGAGACATCTTCAAACTGGCTTGATAACTGTTGTTATAAGAAAATTCAGCATACGGTAGGTTCTTATCCCAACGCCTACTGTTTTCAAAGCACACGCTTTCAACATGTCTTCAAGAATTTGATTAGTGCGCTCTGTTTGACCGTCAGTCTGTGGATGATAGGCTGAGCTAAAATTCAGACGAGTATCCATAGACTCATGTAACTTCTACCAAAACAGGGAAGTGAACTGAGTACCCCTATCTGATATTATCTTCTTTGGGACTCCATGCAAACATACTATCCTTGACATATATAGTTCTGCCAATCTTGAACCAGAATAGCTTTCTTTTACTGCAATGAAGTGAGCCACTTTAGTCAAGCGTTCCACTATAACCCATATGGAGTCGTATCCTGAATGAGTTCTTGGTAACCCCATAATAAAATCCATACTTTTTTCTTCCCATTTCCATTCAGGAATCTTGATTGGTTGAAGTAACCCTGCAGTTCTTCGATGTTCTGCTTAGACCTTCTGACATGTGTCACACAGAGCTACATATTCTGCCACATTGCATTTCATTCCATGCCACCAATATCGATCCTTAAGATCCTGATACATCTTTGTGCTACCCGGATGAATAGAATATGACGAATCGTGGGCTTCTCTCAGTATCAACTCTTATATCTCCTTTATATCAGGCACACATATTTTCTTCCCTAACCATAGGGTTCCCTGTTCATCTTCTTTAAAGTCCGGTGCTTTTCCTTCTTTCATTAGTCGCTTAATCTTTTGGATCCACTTATCATTCTTTTTCCCTTCCCAAATATCCTCCTCCAAAGTAGAATCTACTTCCATGGACACTACCTCAGTGTTAGTCACAATGTTGAGGTTTAGCTACGCGAATTCCTCACATAACTGCGGTTGCTGACCCTGTAGTGCCAAGCTGTTGCATTGGGCTGATCTACTTAAAGCATCTGCTACCACATTAGCTTTTCCAGGATGGTAATTGATTCCAACATCAAAATCATTGATAAGCTCCAACCATCTGCGTTGTCTGAGGTTTAGATTTGGTTGAGTAAATATATATTTCAAACTCTTATGATCCGTATAAATTTTTGTTCTTTTTCCTATTAGATAATGTCTCCATAGCTTCAACGCATGAACCACGGCTGCTAACTCCAAATCATGAGTAGGGTAGTTTCTTTCATGTTTTCTGAGTTGACATGAAGCATAAGCCACAAGATGTCCATCTTGCATCAATACACATCCTAGCCCTTGTCCGGATGCATCACAATAAACTGCAAATTCTTTTTGCATATCTGGCATAACTAGCACAGGTGCAGTGGTCAACCTTTTCTTTAATTCCGCGAAACTAGCTTCACATTCTGGATTACACTTGTATACAGTTCCCTTATCAAGTAACTTGGTTAACGACCGAGATATTTTTGAGAATCCTTCGATTAACCGGCGATAATAGCCAGCCATTCCCAAGAAACTCCTGATTTCCCCAACATTTTCCTGCTATATATATATATATATATATATATATATATATATATATATATATATATCTTAGATATTAATAAATGTTCCTACTATATGAGGCGATATCGATATAGCCCTGAAGTCGTAATAAACCCATATGTCTTAGCTGTCAATAAAAAATTCAGAATAAATGTGGCGATATCCGAACCAGCATAAAAAAAAATCCTTCTCTTATGTCGCTCCTATCTTAGTTGGATACCTTGGTAATGAATAAATATTCGAATAAAAGAACCACTTATAATTAGAAGGATGCTACCCCACCCCTATAAATAGAGCCATCAGGATTCAAACACAGCGTACAAGATCTGTCTCACATAAATTACAATTAACAAGAAAGATGGCTGGTTGCAAAGCAACAGGAGCATACATGTGCCTCATCCTTGCCTTGGCAACCATCTCTTCTTCCTCCTGCTCGTATCAAGTGCAGGACATGAAAGATGATATCATGACACACTGCAGGTTTTACATAAACAAGAATCTCGGTACTGCAGATCCCGCAGAGCACAGTGTGTGCTGTCAAAAGATTAAAAGTGCTAACGTTGAAGAAATTTGCCAACAGTTTACCCAAGCAGACAAGGAGAAAATTGAAGTGCATAAGTTTGTCAAGTGTGCAAAATTATGCGGAAATGCTTTGCCCGTAGGGCATGTTTGTGCGGGTTACAAAGTCCCGCCTGCTGCATCTGTAGTCTAAATATCCGATGTAGGATGGCAGCTCAAGCTACCATATATATATATATATATATATATATATATATATATATATATATATATATATATATATATATATATATATATATTATGATAGAAGAATAAATGAATGAATTTTAGCTTAATATTGCATATATTATATAAGAAAAGTGTTTGGTGATACGGCTTGAGGAGTCTAGTTGTGCCTCTTTGTAAGTTTCATAGCAGTCTCTTCATTTTCCTGCTCATCATAGGAGGTGGTAGACCTAAAAGATAACATCTTATACCTCTATAAGCACAATATAGTAAGATTTGTCTATATGCACTGGGATGCAACATTGAACTGCTGTGAGAAAGTTACGGACATGAACATTGAAACCATTTGCCATGACTTAACTCAGGAGGACAGTTTATGGATATAGGCTGAAGATAAAAGACATTATGGGAATATGTTGACCGAGGGGTTTAAATTCTTAGGTTACATTGTTCTGCCCCATCATGATTTGATGTAAGTCTTTTTTACTGGTGGTTACTTGATGTAAGTCTTGTAACTTGATTGGAGCAATAATGAATGCATCACAAAATCTTCATGTTTTTTTTATCAGTATCAGCAATATGTGTGCAGTGTACCACAATTTTTTTAGTGCAACCAGCCTATCACAGCAGTTAAAGAAAATAATAATTATTTCAGGTTGTTTTATGTGACCTGGTCGTTTTGCTGACCCAATGTTATAAAGATTAACCAAAGAGCAAACAACACAATCCTATGTAATAGGGACCAAAAGTGACAACCATATCTGTACACTCTTAACGTTAGCCATGTGGTCCTCTTAGGATCACATTTTGGTTTTAGTTTTCCACCACTCACAGCTCCGTTCGGAGTCAGGTGTTGATAGTAAGGAACCGGCTTCTCTATCTTTTTATACAAATATACACAACTCTCTTGCGTATTGGAAAAAAAGAGTTGTGGTTTAGAGGAAAACCGGCACAATAGCCAAGCAATGAGCATAGAGGCACGTAGCCACAAGTGAAAACCCAATAGGGCATGAAGAACATGTGTCATTGTGGGGAACCGGACATGTAAGCCAATATAATCTTTATTCATTTGTTAACATAAAAATATGAACCCAAATGTACTAACCAATAAATGAGAAATCAAGTGGTTGTATATATTTATTGTTAGAAGCTATCCAAAGCATATATATATATATATATATATATATATATATATATATATATATATATATATATATATATATCCATTTTAGTGTTATGAATAATTGTTCCTACTATATGAGGCGATATCCACATAGCCCTAGAGTCGTAATAAACCCATATATCTTAGTTGTCAAATAAAATTAAAAATAAATGTGGCGATATCCGAACCACTATAAAAAAAACTTCTCTTATGTCGCTCCTATCCATGTTGGATACCTTGTTAATGAATAACTACTCGAATAAAAGAATGACTTATAATTAGAAGGATGCTGCCCCTCCCCTATAAATAGAGCCATCAGGATTCAAACACAGCATACAAGATCTGTCTCACATAAATCACAATTAACAAGAAAGATGGCTGGTTGCAAAGCAGCAGCAGCATACCTGTACCTCATCCTTGCCTTGGCAACCATATCTCCTTCGTCCTGCTCGTACCAAGTGCAGGACATGAAAGATGATATCATGACTCATTGCAGGTTTTACATAAACAAGAATCTCGGTACTGCAGATCCCGCAGAGCACAGTGTGTGCTGTCAAAAGATTAAAAGTGCTAATGTTGAAGAAATTTGCCAGCAGTTTACCCAAGCAGACAAGGAGAAAATTGAAGTGCATAAGTTTGTCAAGTGTGCAAAATTATGCGGAAATGCTTTGCCCGTAGGGCATGTTTGTGCGGGTTACAAAGTCCCGCCTGCTGCATCTGTAGTCTGAATATCCAATGTAGGATGGCAGCTCAAGCTACCATCTATATATTATATATGATACAAGAATAAATGAATGAATTTTATCTTAATATTGCATATATTATATAAGAAAAGTGTTTGGTGATAAAGCTTGAGGAGTCTACTTGTGCCTCTTTGTAAGTTTCATAGCAGTCTCTTCCTTTTCCTGCTCATCATAGGAGGTGGTAGACCTAAAAGATAACATCTTATACCTCTATAAGCACAATATAGTAAAATTTGTCTATACGCACTGGAATGCAACATTGAACTGCTGCGAGAAAGTTACGGACATGAACATTGAAACCATTTGCCATGACTTAACTCAGGAGGACAGTTTATGGATATAGGTTGAAGATAAAAGACATTATGGGAATATGTTGACCGAGGGGTTTAAATTCTCAGGTTACATTGTTCTGCCCCATCATGATTTGATGTAAGTCTTTTTTTTTACTTGTGGTCACTTGATGTAAGTCTTGTAACTTGATTGGAGCAATAATGAATGCATCGCAAAATCTTCATGTTTTTTATCAGTATCAGCAATATGTGTGCAGTGTACCACAATTTTTGTAGTGCAACCAGCCTATCGCAGCAGTTAAAGAAAATAATAATTATTTCAGGTTGTTTTATGTGACCTGGTCGTCTTGATGACCCAATGTTATAAAGATCAACCAAAGAGAAAACAACACAATCCTATGTGATAGGGACCAAAAGTGACAACCATATCTGTACAATCTTAACTTTAACTATGTGGTCCGCTTAGGATCACATTTTGGTTTTAATTTTCCACCACTCACAACTCGGTTCGGAGTCAGGTGTTGATAGTAAGGAACCAGCTTCTTTTGGTCTTTTTATACAAATACACACAACTCTCTTGTGTATTGGAAAAAAAGAGGTCTGGTTTATAGGAGAACCAGCACAATAGCCAGGCAATGAGCATAGAGGCACGTAACCACAAGTGAAAACCAAATAGGGCATGAAGAACATGTGTCGTTTTGGGGAACCGGACATGTAAGCCAAGATAATCTTTATTCATTTGTTAACATAAAAATATGAACCCAAATGTACTAACCAATAAATGAGAAATCAAGTGGTTGTATATATTTATTGTTAGAAGCTATCCAAAGCACGCACGCACGCACACACACACACACACACACACACACACACACACACATATATATATATATATATACATATATATATATATACCATTTGTGTTATGAATAAATGTTCCTACTATATGAGGCGATATCCATATAGCCCTGGAGTCGTAATAAACCCATATGTCTTAGTTGTCAAATAAAACTAAAAATAAATGTGGCGATATCTGAACCACCATAAAAAAAAACTTCTGTTATGTTGCTCCTATCCATGTTGGACACCTTGTTAATGAATAGCTACTAGAATAAAAGAATCACTTATAATTAGAAGGATGCTGCCCCTCCCATATAAATAGAGCCATCAGGATTCAAACACAGCATACAAGATCTGTCTCACATAAATCACAATTAACAAGAAAGATGGCTGGTTGCAAAGCAGCAGCAGCATACCTGTGCCTCATCCTTGCCTTGGCAACCATCTCTCCGTCCTCATGCTCGTACCAAGTGCAGGACATGAAAGATGATATCATGACTCATTGCAGGTTTTACATAAACAAGAATCTCGGTACTGCAGATCCTGCAGAGCACAGTGTGTGCTGTCAAAAGATTAAAAGTGCTAACGTTGAAGAAATTTGCCAGCAGTTTACCCATGCAGACAAGGAGAAAATTGAAGTGCATAAGTTTGTCAAGTGTGCAAAATTATGCGGAAATGCTTTGCCCGTAGGGCATGTTTGTGCGGGTTACAAAGTCCCGCCTGCTGCATCTGTAGTCTGAATACCTGATGTAGGATGGCAGCTCAAGCTACCATATATATATTATATATGATAGAAGAATAAATGAATGAATTTTAGCTTAATATTGCATATATTATATAAGAAAAGTGTTTGGTGATAAGGCTTGAGGAGTCTACTTATGCCTCTTTTTAAGTTTCATAGCAGTCTCTTCATTTTCCTGCTCATCATAAGAGGTGGTAGACCTAAAAGATAACATCTTATACCTCTGTAAGCACAATATAGTAAAATTTGTCTATACGCACTGGAATGCAACATTGAACTGCTGCGAGAAAGTTACGGACACGAACATTGAAAACTTTTGCCATGACTTAACTCAGGAGGACAGTTTATGGATATAGGCTGAAGATAAAAGACATTATGGGAATATGTTGACCGAGGGGTTTAAGTTATCAGGTTACATTGTTCTGCCTCATCATGATTTGATGTAAGTCTTCTTTTTTACTGGTGGTCACTTCATGTAAGTCTTGTAACTTGATTGGAGCAATAATGAATGCATCGCAAAATCTTCATGTTTTTTTTATCAGTATCAGCAATATGTGTGCAGTGTACCACAATTTTTGTAGTGCAACCAGCCTATCGCAGCAGTTAAAGAAAATAATAATTATTTCAAGTTGTTTTATGTGACCTGGTCGTCTTGATGACCCAATGTTATAAAGATCAACCAAAGAGCAAACAACACAATCCTATGTGATAGGGACCAAAAGTGACAACCATATCTGTACAATCTTAACTTTAACCATTTGGTCCGCTTAGGATCACATTTTGGTTTTAATTTTCCACCACTCAATGCTCGGTTCGGAGTCATGTGTTGATAGTAAGGAACCGGCTTCTCTTTGCCTTGTTATACAAATACACACAACTCTCTTGCGTATTGGAAAAAAAAAGAGGTGCGGTTTATAGGAAAACAGGCACAATAGCCAAGCAATGAGCATAGAGGCACGTTGGCACAAGTGAAAACCAAATAGGGCATGAAGAACACGTGTCGTTGTGAATAAATGTTCCAACTATATGAGGTGATATCCACATAGCCCTGGAGTCGTAATAAACCCATATGTCTTAGTTGTCAAATAAAATTAAAAATAAATGTGGCGATATCCGAACCGCCATAAAAAAACTTCTCTTATGTCGCTTCTATCACGATAATGAATAACTACTCGAATAAAAGAATCACTTATAATTAGAAGGATGCTGCCCCTCCCCTATAAATAGAGCCATCCGGATTCAAACACAGCATACAAGATCCGTCTCACATAAATCACAATTAACAAGAAAGATGGCTGGTTGCAAAGCAGCAGGAGCATACCCGTGCCTCGTCCTTGCCTTGGCAACCATCTCTTCTTCCTCCTGCTCGTACCAAGTGCAGGACATGAAAGATGATATCATGACTCATTGCAGGTTTTACATAAACAAGAATCTCGGTACTGCAGATCCCGCAGAGCATAGTGTGTGCTGTCAAAAGATTAAAAGTGCTAACGTCGAAGAAATTTGCCAGCAGTTTACCCATGCAGACAAGGAGAAAATTGAAGTTCATAAGTTTGTCAAGTGTGCAAAATTATGCGGAAATGCTTTGCCCGTAGGGCACGACTGTGCGGGTTACAAAGTCCCGCCCGCTGCATCTGTAGTCTGAATATCTGATGTAGGATGGCAGCTCAAGCTACCATATATATTTTATATGATAGAAGAATAAATGAATGATGTTAGCTTAATATTGCATATATTATATAAGAAAAGCTTTTGGTGACAAGGCTTGAGGAGTCTAATTGTGCCTCCTTGTAAGTTTCATAGAAGTCTCTTCATTTTCCAGCTCATCCTAGGAGGTGGTAGACCTAAAAGATGACATCTTGTACCTCTATAAGAACAATATAGTAAAATTTGTCTATGCGCACTGGGATGCAACATTGAACTGCTGCGAGAAAGTTACGGACATGAACATTGAAACCATTTGCCATGATTTAACTCTGGAGGACAGCTTAGGCATATTGGCTGAAGATACAAGACATAATGGGAATATGTTGCCGTGGGGTTTAAATTCTCAGGTTACATTGTTCCGCCCCGTCATGATTTGATGTAAGTCATTTTTTACTGGTGGTCAATTGATGTAAGTCTTGTAACTTGATTGGAGCAATAATGATTGCATCGCAAAACCTTCATGTTTTTATTAGTATCAGCAATATGTGTGCAGTGTACCACAATTTCTGTAGTGCAACCAGACTACCGCATCAGTTAAAGAAAATAATTATTTCAGGTTGTTTTATGTGACCTGCTCGTTTTGTTGACCCAATGTTATAAAGAACAACCAAAGAGCAAGTAACACAATCCTATGTAATAGGGACCATGTCAGGACTCGCCTTTTGTGGGTCCACTTGTGCATCTAGTACCAATCCCTGGATTAGTAGTTGGTACGCACAACAGAAAAGATCGAGATCCATCCAACGATTATTTATTTATAATCAATAAAAGTCTTACAATCATGTTCTAAATTACATTGGATGTGGTCGGAGATGACCACCAAAATAGAAAAATCTTCAAAAACAGCGGAGCAGAACGGTGCCATGCCCAACAGGCAGACTTGGGAAGTAGGACTAGACCTAACCGTCATCCTCACACGCTTCAGCTTCCTTGTCTTCTGATAAAACCACATATAATGCAAGAGTGAGTACATAAGGTACTCTGCAAGCCCTAACACTACTCAATGGAAGGTGTTTAATGCATTGGGTCTTGTAGCAAGGAGAGGCCATACGTCTTAGTTTTGCCGAAAAGCATTTTATGCAAGGTTCTCTTTGAAAAAAGTTTTGCATTAAGAGGGAGAAGTAGTTGAATCAGTATTATTATATTTGGCGGGCCCTGGGGGAGTTTCAAACCATCCTGCCAGTTCCCTTACTTTTAGATGAGTCTCCGGACCCAAGGGCCTGACGACTCCAGCACGCATGCCAACTCTTTTCCAAAACACGGCGGCCTCGACCACCCACACACACACACTTCAAGGAGTTGTACTAATACTAATCAATAGGAGCCGAAAGCATAGTGTGCCAAGACTGTGACAATAGCTATCCGGATAGATTAAGACTCTGTGGAGTTTGTACACTTTACCCACAGGCCATGCACACCTAGCAAGGGTATGACATGACGCTCATCCCATCTTTCTTGCGTAACCCCACAATCACACCTCGGCCCGACCCAGGGGCTATTCGGGTATTACCAACCTAGCCAGACACCATACGACCCTTGGTCCCTGTGCCATTTCCTGGTCCACTGTGTCCTCCATGGCTCTTCGGGTTTTCTCTTGTGGCAGTTACCAGACAGGTAGGGGGAGTCCTGCCCATACAGGTTTTGTGGTTGTACGAAATCACTATGTTGAGGTCAAATGAACCGGTCCTTATATTGGTGAGGTGGCTCCATCCGTCCTTGGCTAGAGGACTAGTTCGGAACACACAACATCGAACTAAACTGAAGTACTCAGCACAAGGCTAGTCCGGAGAACCTGGTCATCAGACTATTACTGAAGCACTCAGCGCCAATTGGTGTATTACACCGAATACACAGCCGCAAACATCGCAGGGGTTCCTAAGCATAGTACTAACAAGGAGGTGCTCACATCGCTGCTATAGTGCAGTGATGAAGCTCTTAGGTTGTCAAGGGGTTGTGTTGTCAAGGTCAAGGAGGGGATTGTGATAGTCACTGCTATTATCGTAACTGATACAGTGTCTTGTTTCAAGCCATTGATAGCGAGTAACTTATATGTTACTGTTCATCATTGGCTAGTAGCTAACACTGATACTCAGTCATCAACATAGCTCACGCTACCACATCAAGTGGTTCATAGCATAACAATATTTTAAAATAGACATACAGTCATGCAATGAAAACAGGCCGTAGGTGCGATTGCAAAACATAGGTGAAATATGATCAAGGAGTTAGAGCTTCCCTTTACAGTGGTTTACCAAAGCTCTTGTCTTGTTCTCCATGATCCGGGTCTTGAATATCTCCTTCGCGAACTTTCCAATTACTAAGTACGTAGCTACACGAAGAAAATACGATTTATCGATGAAGATCCAAGCAATCCAAATAAAACTCCAATAAATATAGATAATCGTTCAATAACACGGTCATTAAGATTCTTATAAGGTTTATTGGAGAATAAGTCATTCTATTGGTGGCTTATTTGGAAACGTTATTATTTCGTTGGTCATCTAAATGGTTGATGAACATCCATAATGATTTTTATTGGTCCCTTAGTTTAACTGTCTAGCTCTCAATTTTGTTACACTACATGTTCTTGATAATGCCTTTAAGTTGTTACGGATGATAAGACACCCATACTTGATGTTTAGCATGATTTTCTTCAAGCTTGTAATCATTTACATGATTTATGATAATTATGGTTAACTAGTTCATACCATAGATTACATATTCTGTGGTCAACGCGTCAAACATTATTTATATGGGTATTCTATATAATTATCTTATTTTCATATTAGTATGTTCACTCAATGTCTACTAATGTAAGTCTCGCGTATTTTAGAGGTTAAGCATGAGTCCTAACGTGTTTGGACTTAAGGCAATATTTCTAGTGAAGACAAGTGTATGAACTATTAACTTATTCCATTTCTTAATTTCTTAATATACGCTAGAGGTTATGAACTTATTGTGTTTCTTTAGTGTTTGGATATTAAGACTGCAGGGAGTTACTAGGGTAGGGTTCATTCTATTCAAAACTTACATGGAGTTTCTATTGTCCATTAGCTCCCTAATTACCTTTTTACCATGACACAAGTTAGTTCTTGTCCTATATGTTATTTTGGTCAATTACTATCCTAAAGCCCTAGTAATATATTCCTTGGAATGTTTAGGAGGTCATATATTGGGAGATTATTTAGTGGGAGCTTCTATGTGTATTTAACTAACTATAATTATTCACTTGGTTTTCGTATAGGAATGATAATCAATTCCCTATCCTATATTTAATATTAGCCAGTTTCTACTGGTATTATATGGGATATGCATAGTAATATTTTCTAGGGATTTTCGGGTAATTATTAGTAGTTAAATTATTTTATTAGGGGCCTGTACGTGAATTTTAATTATTAATAGTTATTTAAATGGTTTTCCGATAATGATAATAATTACTTTACCATCACATGATTTATTTTTATGTAATTATTACTTACATTATTTTGTAGGCATAAAATAATATTTCTACAATTTTAGATAATTATTTGCTAGGTGATTTCTAAATTTGGAGACTAGAGGTGAGTCTTTTCGTAATTTCCAGATTAATCAAATGATTCTATTAGCTAACACTGAGTCTCATGTATTTTACTATTTACTTTGTCATTAGTTACTGCTTTTAGGTTATGATCATTATTATATAACTGTAGGGAACTCCAAGATAATTATTTCCTATGATGATTATCAATTTAGAGCATTAACATGATTCCTTTTTAATTTCTTAATTATTATTTCATTTTAGGTAAGCTAATGATATCTACCACAATATATACAATTAATTTCTTCTATAAGTCACTCCTATTATGTTCTACAAATAGTCCTTGATTTTTAGGTATTTTTCCATAATTTTCTAATATTAGGGAATGCAATTTATATGGTTCTCTGTACACAGTCTTGGTGTACATAGTATTTTAACGTCGAGTGGTCAGGCTGGCTGTGGGCCTGGGTGAACAGCGTGTGTGTGTTTAGCATTTTAGCGTCCATGTGTGTGTTTAGCCTAGGTGATCAGGCTGACTAGTAGGTCCAGCGGGCCAGTGTGGCAGGGTGTGCTAGGACTGGTGGTCCATGGACCAAGTGCACTTACGGTGCGTGTGCTGTGTGGTAGACCATGCTTATGTGGCGTTGACCGGGCGTTTCAGTGTGATGAGGTGGGCCTACGTGGCTGCCACGCATGCGCCACGTGAACAGTGAACTCACGTCCTCACCGAACAGAGGAGGCGGAGGAGCGTTGGTCAGGGCAGCTCGCCAGCGGCGGCTTTACACGGTATGCCTTCCAAAGGATATGTTGGGCACACATTCAAGGGGATGGGGAATCCCTCAGTTGCCTTGGCAGGGCTGGAAAGGCACCCACGACGGCCGGCGGTGAGTCGTCGCAGCGAGTTGGGGCGGCGCCTGGTGAGGGATGCGTTGGTGTGGGATTCTGAGGCGGAAAATTCACAGAGACGTGCGCTATGGTCCGAGGAACACGTCAGGTGGCTTGGTCGGGCATGGGTGGCACCGACGGCGGCCGGCGGCAGGCCGTGGCAGCCGCGCGCGGCGTCGCGCCGTCGATCTACGCGTGCGTGCTTCAATACACCAGGAAGGCTTGCCGGTGACGCGTTCCAGCATGTGATAAGGGTTTGGGGCACTCATACCGGTTGGTAAGGGTTGAACGGCGGCGGGCGACGGCCGACGGCAGCGGAGCGAACGGTGGTGCGTCGCGTCCTCACTCCCGAACGCGTTCCGCCACATAGTGTTATACCTATACTAGCCATGGACTATGGCGAGTCTAATTGGCAAGTAGAGTTGTACTGAACGATCTCCTAGCTCACCGGCGACAACGGTGTGCGGCGGTGCTGATGAGGGGCCATCGAGATCTACTCGGTAGTGTTCTATGTGGCTAAGCAATGTGTGTTCTACATGTCCTACACCATAAGGAAACAATGGGGAAGTTTAATTGGATTACCTCGCCTTCAACGTGTCAGAACGAGCGAGGTTGCCGACGGCATGGAAGAAAGGGGGAATTCCGAATTGGAAGTGGAAGGAGGGCTCCGCCGGCTGGGTTCCTTGCGCCAGTAGGTGCGTGAGTTGTTTGCGGTCTGGTTCTTGCTAAGGGACCGAGGGTGGAGGCTTGCCGACGGCGAGATTGGACAGCGGCCCCGTTTGTGGAAGGAACAGGGGAACCTCAAAATTGGGGAGCTTGGCTTGGGACTGCACATGGTGGAAATGGAGGAGCGATTCGGTGTTGCATCTGGAGGTAAAGGAGGTGCGAGCGAGAGTTTTATAGTCCCTTGGAGGCGGTGGCCGAGAGGCGGTGTGATGGGGCGGTGATGTGACACAGTGATGGGTTTCTTGGCGGGTGAGGCACGTCGGGGTGTACCGCTGGCACGGTATGTGCAGCGTCACAACGCAACGGGGACGAGACGCACGGAGTAGATGGCGCATTGGCGGAATTTGCGGAGGCACACAGCTGCCCTCGAGGAAGGCGGTGGCGGTGCTGCTTTTGGTGCGAGTGGAGGCGGTGCGCAGGGCGCTTGTTTCTTCGCCGGTGCAATGATGCCGGAGCATGGGTAGGCTTTGACGCGATGGTGGTGCTCAGCGAGGCCAGCTGCAGGAGGCCAACGGGCGACGTCACATCGCGGCTTTCCCAGGGCGATGCTTACCTCGATGAGGAACGGGAGGAGGAAGGAACGTGGGGGCAGTTCGCTGTTGGGCCAAGTCGAGCCGGGGGACGCGGAAGTGGGCCTTGTGCTTGGGAAAGGAAGGGGACAAGGCCGGGCCGCGCCGGAGAGAAAAGGAAAAGTTGGGCCGAATGGGTTTTTATGTTTCTCCTTTTTTTCTTAATTCCTTCTCATAGTTTGGATATAAACTCAAGCTTGAATTTGAATTTCATTTATATTGTATGATTCGTATTAGGGTATATTTATATTTAACTAGAGTGTCACCCATTGTATTAATTACTTTCCCATTTGATTTATTTGTTTCATTTAAATTATTTGTTGAACACATTCATATACATATGTAATATTTTATGTATCTTTTAACTATTTAACCTCAGGTCCTAGAAATGAATTAGGTGGGTTGACACCTAAACTTTTGTGTAGTAATTTTTATTTTTGTCTTGGTTTGCTCCCCTGTAATGTGGAGATTATTTAGCCTAGCAGTCTCACGCTCAATTTATTCGTGAGGTTGAGATTACTATTTTGTGTATACATATTTTTATATTTTTATATACATGTTCGACTGGTTATGCAGACCTCACTTCTATGCTCATTTTGATTTTATTTATTGTACCTCTATGTTACAGTTTGATTTATATTTTAAATGTGCTTATGTTTGTATTTTCACACATATGCGTATTGATTTTTGTTTACGGTTAATACTTGTTCAATTTTTGTTCAAAATTTTTGAATCAGAGTGACTTTTATTGTTGTTCAAAATTCGGGCTGTGACAAATCTACCCCACTTAAATAGAATCTCGTCCTCAAGATTCGAAGAATGTCTTAGGTAGGTAGTGGTTTATTTCCTAAGGTTTCCTTTACTGCCTTGAGATGGTCGTTCTTTTGAACTCGTCATCACTGTACTGTAGCTGTCCTTGTTTATCTTGTCACAATGTCGAGTATTTGTACAACTAGTTCTCGATATGCAGCATCGGTCTGTTGATCCATTGCATCAGCAGTACTTTCCCTTTAAAACTTTGTACGTGTTTTGCGTGTGATTGCACACCTTGAGGAGCGTGTATCCAACATCCTTGTCTGCTACTCGCGGTATTAGGTGGTGGCTCCTATTATCTTAACTGGTTTGACTGATCATGGTGCCCACATGCCCTGTTTTAAAAAATTCGTTTGTATCCCACACTGGTGTCTCTGTAGGGTACACGCAATCATTACCATGGTGGGGGAATTCTTACAATGGTTGTTTGTTCATTGTTACCGTTGACTACCTCTGGTTCTGATTTCTGTCTCTCTGGGTCCTTACTATGGGTGGGGCCACAGAATGACATTTTTCTCATCTCTGACCATGCTAGTGCTGCTCGAAATTCAGTATCGTACAGGGTCTCAAAAGGGGACATCTTTAGACTTTGTGGGGTCTACTACCATGACTATGGATTTTAGGGCTTATTCAAGGAATGTTTGTTGCTAGCTCCTCTACTACTGTCTTGCCCATACGACTCAAGAAGCAGGCTGATGTGCTGGTTAGCACGAAGGGCGTCACCGTGGAAACTTGTATTTTCCACATTGGGTCACGAGCACCGGCTTCATGATGTGAGCATGTATGACCTTGAATTGGTATTAACTTGACCCCAATTCATAGGTGTACCTAAATCTCTTATCTGGTTAAGCAAGTCATAGACTCAAGGTAACATCTATTTCCGCTACTTCATCTGATGTTCGGTAGACGATACACGTCCCGAGCTTGTTCTCTTTCTGCTTGACCACAACATTGGGGTTCCCTAAAGTGATGAACTTAGTTGAAAAATCACTTCTTGTAGCTTACGGGTATATCTCTTGTGTTTTATCGGTCAATAGGTGTCCATCTGATAGGATCTCTTTTCTCTCGATGTTGCTTTGGATGTTGACGTGGTCAGAAACTTCACGCCTATGTATGGTCCCATGGCTTGTAATCCCTCCAGATCTATATCTGAGCATGTACTCATTCCATGGGCGTAGTTTCCAAACTACGTGTCATGAATGTCATGGGAGCTCTTGTGACTGACTTCTTATCGTTATCTCAACATGATTTACTGTAGTGACCCTGCGGTTGGCACATGTTGTAAATCCTTGCCGGTGTGTCAACCGGTCCATAAGGGTATGATCCACACCGTTTGTCTTATGGTCTTTTAAGTCTGCTAAAATCCTACACCACTTAATTAGGAGTTTAACTACTATATTTGTTTATTCATCTGTGCGGGTTTATTATTATTATATTTTATTATATTAGTTTGGTTTATTTGTGTATTTAATTATTTATTTATTGACTTTGAGGGTTAACTGTAGTATTTTGGATCGAGACAGAGTTTCTGCATGAGCGGTGTGCTCATGGTGAGCTCGAACAAGGATAGGCTTTTGAATGGGTATTTCTTGACCTTGTAGTAATAGAGGAGTGGAAGATTTTATTTTGGTCGTTATTATTATCCTCACGTATATACGTTCATTTGCATATATATTAAGTTTTATATTGTGTATTCTTATTGGTGCATTATACTTGGTATACATATAGGCATACGTGCGTAGGTATATAAATACACGTAACCCATGTGTATTTATTTTATTAGACACCCAACTTATATTCTTTCATTTGATTATTGGTCTGTGTTTGTATTAGAGCACACAATTTCACTCAATCAAAGAACCGAATGAAAACCAGCGAATCACACCCAACCATAACTAGATTACAAACTTATATATTATACTATTAATCGTTCTATTCGTGGCTTACCCTAGGTCACTATAGTGCTAAGCCATTCTTCTCATGGGCACTACGGTCATTCTAGGATTCTACCGATGTGACTGAGGAATGTAGGGTTGCACGTGGTTGGTCTTTCACAGAATGTGATGTCGTCCCTGATACAAGACGGTGACATCTTCTAGTAGTCTTAGTAGAGTAATTGATTTCTTTGTCTTTATGTACTCTCTTGAATTAGTCAAGAGATTGTTTGACTGATCGTATCCTTAAATCATCTGGTGTAGATGTTGCATGGTTCCAACCTTGCGTATCGTGTGGGTGTCCATCTTACTCTTGAACCACCAAGGTGTATTGGGTTGAGGTCAGTGACACTATTGAAGGAAATAAATTAAGTTTTCAACACAGAAGGAGGTAAGTGCGAAAAGAACATAAAGGAGAGAGAATCTTTCACAAATAGTTTTATACTTTTCAAAATATGGGTTCAGGGTATAAGATGACTCTAAGGTTTCGTCCTACGGCCAAGTTGGCTCTGATACCACTCTGTCAGGACCCGCATTTCGTGGGTCCACTTGTGCATCCCGTACCAATCCATGGATCAGTCGTTGGTACGCACAACAGAATATATTGGGATCCATACAATGATTATTTATTTATAATCAATAAAAGTCTTACAACCATGTTCTAAATTACATTGGATGTGGTCGGAGATGACCACCAAAATGGAAAAATCTTCAAAAACAGCAGAGCAGAACGGCGCCATGCTCAACAGGCAGACATGGGAAGTAGGACTAGACCTAACCATCATCCTCACACGCTTCAGCTTCCTTGTCTTCTGATAAAACCACATATAAAGCAAGAGTGAGTACATAAGGTACTCCGCAAGCCCTAACACTACTCAAGGGAAGGTGTTTAATGCATTGGGGCTTGTAGCAAGGAGAGGCCATACGTCTTAGTTTTGCCGAAAAGCATTTTATGCAAGGTTCACTTTGAAAAAACTTTTGCAATAAGAGGGAGAAGTAGTTGAATCAGTATTATTATAGTTGGCGGGCCCTGGGAAAGTTTCAAACCATCCCACCAGTTCCCTTACTTTTAGACGAGTCTTCGGACCCAAGGCCCTGATGACTCCGACATGCATGCCAACTCTTTTCCAAAACACGGCGGCCTCGGCCACACACACACACACTTCAAGGAGTTGTACTAATACTAATCAATAGGAGCCCAAAGCATAGTGTGCCAAGACTATGACAATAGCTATCCGAATAGATTAAGACTCTGCGGAGTTTGTACACTTTACCCACAGGCCATGCACACCTAGCAAGGGTATGACATGATGCTCATCCCATCTTTCGCGCGTAACCCCACAATCACACCTCGGCCCGACCCAGGGGCTATTCGGGTATTACCAACCCAGCCAGACACCAGACGACCCTCGGTCCCTGTGCCATTTCCTGGTCCACCGTGCCCTCCATGGCTCTCTAGGTTTTCTCTTGTGGCAGTTACCAGAAAGGTAGGGGGATTCCTGCCCATACAAGTTCTGTGGTTGTACGAAATCACTATGTTGAGGTCAAATGAATCGGTCCTTATATTGGTGAGGCGGCTCCATCCGTCCTTGGCTAGAGGACTAGTTCGGAACACACAGCATCGAACTAAACTAAAGTACTTAGCACAAGGCTAGTCCGGAAAACATGGTCATCGAACTATTACTGAAGCATTCAGCGCCAATCGGTGGATTACACCGAATACACAGCCGCAGCTGGTATACCTCTTAGGGAGCCCGCAGCATCCCATCACCATACCCGCCTCGACCACCCATCCCCTTCACACACACAGTTCATTAATATCCCACCCATATCCTAACTCACACCACCAAACACCTTTTAACACATTTCACAATCATGTATATAGTGTGTAGTGCTTCGCGATGCAAACATCGCAGGGGTTCCTAAGCATAGTACTAACAAGGAGGTGCTCACATTGCTGCTATAGTGCAGTGATGAAGCTGTTAGGTTGTCAAGGGGTTGTGTTGTCAAGGTCAAGGAGGGGATTGTGATAGTCACTGCTATTATCATAACTGATACAGTGTCTTGTTTCAAGCCATTGATAGCGAGTAAATTATAGTTACTGTTCATCGTTGGCTAGTAGCTAACACCGATACTCAGTCATCAACATAGCTCATGCTACCACATCAAGTGGTTCATAGCATAACAATATTTTAAAATAGACATACAGTCATGCATTGAAAACAAGCCGTAGGTGCGATTGCAAAACATAGGTGAAATATGATCAAGGAGTTAGAGCTTGCCTTTACAGTGGTTTACCAAAGCTCTTGTCTTGTTCTCCGTGATCTGGGTCTTGAATATCTCCTTCGCGAACTTTCTAATTACTAAGTACGTAGCTACGCGAAGAAAATACGATTTATCGATGAAGATCCAAGAAATCCAAATAAAACTCCAATAAATATAGACAATCGTTCAATAACACGGTCATTAAGATTCTTATAAGGTTTGTTGGAGAATAAGTCATTTTATTGGTGGCTTATTTGGAAATGTTATTATTTTGCTTGTCATCTAAATGGTCGCTGAACATCTATAATGATATTTATTGGTCCCTTGGTTTAACTGTCTAGCTCTCAATTTTGTTACACTACATGTTCTTGATAATGCCTTTAAGTTGTTACGGATGATAAGACACCCATACTTGATGTTTAGCACGATTTTCTTCAAGCTTGTAATCATTTACATGATTTATGATAATTATGGTTAACTAGTTCATACCACAGATTACATATTATGTGGTCAACGCGTCAGACATTATTTATATGGGTATTCTATATAATTATCTTATTTTCATATTAGTATGTTCACTCAAGTTCTACTAATGTAAGTCTCGCGTATTTTAGAGGTTAAGCATGAGTCCTAATGTGTTTGGACTTAAGGCAATATTTCTAGTGAAGACTAGTGTATGAACTATTAACTTATTCCATATCTTAATTTCTTAATATACCCTAGGGGTTATGAACTTATTGTATTTCTTTAGTGTTTGGATATTAAGACTTCAGGGAGTTACTAGGGTAGGGTTCATTCTATTCAAAACTTACATGGAGTTTCTATTGTCCATTAGCTCCCTAATTACCTTTTTACCATGACACAAGTTAGTTCTTGTCCTATATGTTATTTTGGTCAATTACTATCCTAAAGCCCTAGTAATATATTCCTTGGAATGTTTAGGAGGTCATATATTGGGAGATTATTTAGTGAGAGCTTCTATGTGTATTTAACTAACTATAATTATTCACTTGGTTTTCGTATAGGAATGATAATCAATTCCCTATCCTATATTTAATATTAGCCAGTTTCTACTTGTATTATATGGGATATGCATAGCAATATTTTGTAGGGATTTTTGGGTAATTATTAGTAGTGAAATTATTTTATTAGGGGCCTGTACGTGAATTTTAATTAATAATATTTATTTAAATGATTTTCCGATAATGATAATAATTAATTTACCATCACATAATTTATTTTTATGTAATTATTACTTACATTATTTTGTAGGCATAAAATAATATTTCTACATGTTTAGATAATTATTTGCTAGGTGATTTCTAAAGTTGGAGACTAGAGGTGAGTCTTTTCCTAATTTCCAGATTAATCAAATGATTCTATTAGCTAACACTGAGTCTCATATATTTTACAATTTACTTTGTCATTAGTTACTGCTTTTAGGTTATGATAATTATTATATAACTGTAGGGAACTCTAAGATAATTATTTCCTATAATGATTATCGATTTAGAGCATTAACATGATTCCTTTTTAATTTCTTAATTATTATTTCATTTTAGGTAAGCTAATGATATCTACCACAATATATACAATTAATTTCTTCTATAAGTCACTCCTATTATGTTCTACAAATAGTCCATGATTTTTAGGTATTTTTCCATAATTTTCTAATATTAAGAAATGCAGTTTATATGTTTTTGTGTACACAGTCTCGGTGTACCTAGTATTTTAACGTCGAGTGGTTAGGCTGGCTGTTGGGCTGGGTGAACAGCGTGTTTGTGTTTAGCATTTTAGCATGCGTGTGTGTGTTTAGCCTGGGTGATCAGGTTGACTAGTAGGTCCAGCGGGCCAGTGTGGCAGGGTGTGCTAGGACTGGTGGTCCATGGACCGAGTGCACTTACGGTGCTTGTGCTGTGTGGTAGACCATGCTTATGTGGCGCTGACCGGGCGTTTCAGTGTGGCTTGGCCGGGCATGGGAGGCACCGACAGCGGCTGGCGGCGGGCCGTGGCGGCCGCGCGCGGTGTCGCGTCGTCGATCTACGCGTGCGTGCTCCAATACACCAGGAAGGCTTGCCGGTGATGCGTTCCAGCATGTGATAAGGGTTTGGGGCACTCGTACTGGTCGGTAAGGGTTGAACGGCGGCAGCGACGGCCGACGGTGGCGGAGCGGACGGTGGCGCATCGCGTCCTCACTCCCGAACGCGTTCCGCCACATAGTGTTATACCTATACTAGCTACGGACTATGGCGAATCTAATTGGCAAGTAGAGTTGGGCTAAACGATCTCCTAGCTCGCCGGCGGCTACGGTGTGCGGTGGCACCGATGAGGGGCCATCAAGATCTACTCGGTAGTGTTCTATGTGGAGAAGAAACGTGTGTTCTAGATGTCCTACACCATAAGGAAACAATGGGGAAGTTTAATTGTATTACCTCGCCTTCGACGCGTCGGAACGAGCGAGGTTGCCGGTGGCATGGAAGAAAGGGGGAATTCTAAATTGGAAGTGGAAGGAGGGCTCCGCCAGCTGGGTTCCTTGCGCCAGCACGTGCGCGAGTTGTTTACGTGTAACACCCACTATTTTTAGAAAAAAAATTTGTTGTAAAATGAATTTTTCAAGAGATAAAAACATTTTCTTGGGAATAAAATTCATATAAGGCAAGTTGCATCATGTTTGAATGATTGGGTGAATTTTTAAAAATTCAAATTCGCTAGAAATTTGGTTTACAAATTCAAAACATAAAACAAAAGAAAAAGAAAACAGAAAAGAAAAAGAAAAGGGAAAAGAAAAAGGAAAAATGCCCCTGGGCCGAATTCCCCAATCTGGCCCAACTTCCCCCACTCTCCCGCGCTGGCCCGCGCCTCCTCTCCCCTCCCTCTCTCTCTGTCACCCGGCCCCGCGCGCCAGCCCATTCCCCGCACCGCTCTCTCTCTCCACCTCGCTGCCAGCCAGCCCCGCCTGTCAGACCCGTCGCCCACCTCCTGCATCCGCGTTGTAACGGCCGCGCGCCATCACCGTGCCGCCCACTTTCCCTCCCCTCTTCATTTTCGACCGTTTCACCTCAATCAAGAGTGGAATCATGCCCATGATGGCCGCCGGCCGTTTCTACTCTGAAACACCTATAAAAACCCGGCCAATCCCTGCCCAATTCCCTCACACGACGATCGAAGCCCTAGCCCCGGCGAGCTTGGTAATGGCACCGATGTTCCCATCGATTCACCCACTAACTCACCCCGAAACCTTGCCTAACATCTTTGTCGTGTCCTCAGGAGACCGCCGGTCATCTTCATCGGGAGTTGTAGCCTCTTCGTCGCCGACTTCGTCGGGCGCCGAGGAGCTCCGCCGCACAACACCGTCGCCGACCACCTTCCGACCTTCCTCCGGTCGTGCGACGACCTTCGGTGAGTTCCCCTAGCACCCCTCTGCATTTTGCGCTAGTTAGATGAGCCTTTTGGCCTCTGCAGTGCGATTTTGGCCGTCTCCGGTGAGCCCGCCGCCGCGTGCGCGTCGCCGCCGCCGCGCACCACCGCCTGACCCTAATCGGGGCGACGTGGCTCAATGCCCGTCGTCCATTATGTTTCAATGGCCGAGATTAAAACCGAGCGTACCGCTTCAGTTAATAAAATCTGAGCCATCCAATTTAAAATCAACGGCCCACGTTCAAACTAGTTTTCCCGCCGCCAAAATTTCACTCAGGCCCTGGAAACTTACGGGCTACCCCCTAAGTTTCTCTGGAATTCAAGTCTAGCCCCTAGAAATGCCAAACTAGCCCCTGGACTTTCTGAAAATTAGTAAAATACTGGTTAAATTAATAAAAAGTGTTTTAAAGCCCCTGGAGAATTATAAAATAGCAAATAAATTCTGGAAAATTGTAGAATAAACCCCAAACTCAATAAAAATTATTTTTAACCTCTGGAACAGTTCTATTTTTACAGAAAAACCCCTGTTAGTTCTAGAAATTAAATAAAAGTCCTTAATTTGTATAAAATAATTATAAAAACAGATTTAAATATGTTTTATTTATTTTCATTTATGTATTATTTTTATGAATCCATTTTAATTTGCTGAATTAGTCATAAAATACTTTCTAAGCACACATAATTCATGAAAATTGAATTGCACATAGAAATAATTAATAAAAATAGTGTAAAAACTATAAAATGTATAAATTATGATATAGAACAGTTTTAAGCTTATTTTGAAGGATAAAAATTTCTAGAAAATTTTAATAAGTTTCTAATAAAGGTAAAAATGGTATAGAAATGGTTAAAAATATGTTTTGCTTAATATATTTTATTTAAAACTCTAAATACTCATCAATTGGTTTATGCCTATAATTGAAATCAACTTAAAAATCACATTTTGCGAAGGAATTTATATTTATTTGTAATGTTTGCATTTTATTGTGTTCTTATTGTATGTTATTTTTCATGCATCGTCATAATTTAGAGTCGGGGTCAGAAACCACCCTTAACCTACAAGTGCAGCAGTTTCCCGACGACCCCGAGGCACAGTTTGGAGGCAAGTTCCTTGACCATCTTGCACCCTTTTTGTTAAGTTTTAGTTAGTTGCATGCTAATTAAAATATGAATCCTATGCTATGTTTTCCTAGATTTTTCCACAATATTCCTTGTCAACATGGTTTGGGCATTTTATTATTATTTAGTTACGCTTAGCCATGCTTAATTGAAATATGATCTATTTATTTACAAGTTTACATTTGAATACTTTGATACATGAATTTATGGCTATAATGGAAATTAGTAGATAGAAATCTGATAGGGGGTTTTGTATGGATTGGTGCATGCGTGCACAAGACCTTGGTTTGGGGCTAGACACCTATCGGATTTTAAGGACCGGTTTATGGAAGAAGTTGCTAAGACATTTCGTATCACCACAGAATTGTATATGGGACAACTTGGTTTAGTAATTTGGTCTCTCCCGATGTAGCATAGGTAATTGATTTGGCGGGGAATGGGCTTTGCCTTGGGATCTACATGGCTCAAGAGGGGGCTTCTCCTGGCAGAGGGAAAATAGACTCCAGGTGCCGGAGCGGTGAAACCTTAGAGTACCCATTGCAAGTCGGGAGAACCATCGGAAACACCTCGTAGTGATCTCCTGGCCACACAACTACGGAAGTGTGTATTGTGGTTGGCTACCACGGGCATCAGGGAGGTTTACCTTAGTCCACCCGACAACAGGGGACGAAATCACGAACTGTGGGTAAAGGATACACACTCTGCAGAGTTTTGTTAAAACTGTCTAGACAGCCGTGCTCACAGACACGAGCGGCTTGGAAACCAAATTCATAATTAGCACATGGTTACTAAATGGATGGTTTGGTTTTCGTCTCACCTGAATTAATTTTGGGATATTGGTTGGGATTTCACCTAGATGTAGGTGCTTAATAATATGTAAGAGTAGGTTGTAATTGCTATAGTGCTTACCTAATATTTGCCTTCCTTGTTGTGAACCACACATGTCATAACTTTCCAACTTGTGAGTACCGTTGGTACTCAAACTTGTTAGTTGCATATTTTTCCCCCAGTCTACAAAGACGCAGAGGTGGAGAACCAAGACTTCTACGGAGACCCCGAAGAGATGTTCTAGGCTGGCGCTCCCCCGTGCAACGCCTGTATTTGGAGCCCTTGTTATGTTTTTCCGCTGCTTGTGTATTTTTATTTTAGACCTGGATGGTCATTTATGTAATAAAGTGATGAACTCGAACATGGTATTATACTTGGTATTTCACTTTCGTCTACACATGTATGAATTGAACCGATCCTGGCATACATGTGGAAAGCATCTGGTTGTCTTCTTATTACCAGGTGTGACAAAGTGGTATCAGAGCCGTGTTGCCCGTAGGACGCAAGCCTAGATAGAAAAGGACGATTTAAGGACTTTACTATTTTCAAATATTATTAATTGTAAAATTTCTTTGTATTCTTTACCTTGCACTTATTTCACTTACTCTTTAATTGTTTTATTACTGACACTCTCCTGTTTCAAAATCTTAGATGGCCAACGTCAGGAGAACCGCTCGCATGTCAACTGGAGGCTATGTTCCCAATCGAAGGATTGCTGCCCGCCGTACTCCGCTCAATGATCCCCGATGTGCGGTGGTGATTCGTACTAATGGGAGAGCTGCAGGATGACTTCGACGTCGACTTCAAGCCATACTGCTCGACACCGGCTACAGACACGAGAGACTGGCACTCACCTACCACTCCATTGGGATGCAGCGTCCCTACCGGATCGAGTGGTCATGCAAGCTATTTGTCTACTATGGGGATGTACTACTCAAGGTGCATCGTACCCCTACTGCAAGGAGCTACCGACGACATGCTGAGCAGGATGTCAGCTGGGAGGCCATCACCTATTGGAGCCACACTTACCGCTACCAGCTGCGGAACCGGTGCACGCCTACACTCCCCAGCGTCCCAGCGGCACTGGTAACTTCGTCACCAGGTACGTGGAGGGGCCCCTGATCCTTCCACAGACTCACCAGACAATTGATGATGTGGAGCGCCTCAGCATTCACCTCCACAAGGCTCAGCAAGAAATTCAGGAAGTTCGTGACCTGGCAGCACATTATGAAAGGAAAGTGAGGAGGTACCGTCGGATCACCGACGAGGACCCAGATGGGTATGCATCAGACACCTCCACTTGGATCCAGGATTCTCCTGACCGCCGTGTGGGTCGTGGCGACACCGACTCGATGGACTACTCTTCAGACGAGGAGCCAGACTCAGGGGAGCCTTCTGTGCCGCAGCAGCTAGCCAACTCTCCTCCGCATGGCAACGAGTCTCGTGGCAGCAACTCGGGATATGATGGAGATGACGACGAAGACCCAGACGAGGAGGAGGATCCTGAGGAGCGAGAGTAGACTCTGGCCTGCCCTACAACTCAAGATTAAGACACTTACCCATGAGTTGTAATAAGAGCGATGTAGTAACGATTTGTGTAATCTTGAGTTGTATGATTTTGTTTTGAGAACTTGATTATCCATGTTTGTGTTTGTTTAATGAAAGTGATCTTTATTTCTCTATCTCCTTATTGATGCATATAGTGGGAAAGACGTATAGAATAGTTTCTCTCTTATCTTTTATTTCTAAAGCAACACCCCAATCTCAGATGGTAGGAAGAGGAAGAGGACGTGGATGTGGTGTGCCACCCAATCAGGATAATGAAGTCCCACTACCTCAATGGAATGGAAGAGGTGCTCGTGGGGCACCAGCTGCAAACCAAATGCATCATATGATGGCTATGCAACTTCAAATGATGCAAAACTTGACACAAATTGTGAACAACATGCAACAGGCTCATCAAGCACCACAACCCCCTCCACCACCACCCCCACCTCCAAGATTTTGCTTAAGAGACTTCAGGAACACTCAACCCCCACGCTTCTCCAATGCCACAGAACCTATGGATGCAGATGATTGGATCAATACTATTGAATGTAAACTAAGGATTGTACAATGTGAAGGAAGGGAAAGGGTGTTATTGGCATCTCACCAACTCCATGGACCTGCGGCTGATTGGTGGACCGCTTTTAACTGCGGCCCATGGCAACCCAGACAACATTACCTGGGAAGAGTTTAGAGAAAACTTCCGCAATCATCATGTACCTGCAGGAGAAATTCAAGCCAAGTGTATGGAGTTCCTAGCACTGAAGCAGGGGAACATGAACATAAGGGGGTATTTGAACAAGTTTACACAACTATCTCGGTACGCCCCTGGAGATGTAGACACTGATGCCAAGAAACAATTCTATTTCAAAGAGGGACTGGACAAAGAGATACAGTTGATGATGTCTTCCAGTGACTGTGCTAGTTTCCAACATCTGGTGGATAAAGCTTTCACGGTAGAAAGAAAGAAGAAAGAGTGCGAAGGAGAAGACCATAAAAGGAAGATGATGATGGGGCAGTCTTCAAGCAGCAATCGTCCTCGCTTTAACCCACATCAATCAGGACACCTGAGTCGTCCCATGAGCAATAATCAAGGTCAGCGGTACACTAACAACTCTTCATTCAGACCTCAATCTCAATATGCGCATCCACAGTACCAGCAGATGCCACCACGACGCCCTCAAATGTATCAACAACGTCCTATGACTTCAAATCCTCAACCAACTGGGCAACCACAGCAAAATAAACGAAGAAACAAGGCTCAAGACACCAGTACCCAGGGAGCTTGCTATATATGTGGTGACAAAGGACACTACTCCAACAACTGCCCGAAAAAGAATTCGCAGCAGAACCAGTCCAGAGGAAGGGTCAATCATGTTGTTCTGGAGGAAGCTCAAGACGCATCTGATGTGGTGATGGGTACGTTCCCTGCTGATTCCCATCCTTCTACAGTATTGTTTGACTCTGGTGCAACACATTCATTCATAGCAAAAGAATTCATAAGAAGACAGGGAATGAATGTTACATTAATGAATCAAATATTAGTAGTCAACTCTCCTGGAGGAGAGATGTTGACAAGGCAAGTATGCCCTAATGTAAGTGTAAGCATTAGGGGGGTAGCATTCTTAGCAAACCTTATAGTGTTGGAGTCACAAGGAATAGATATTATTCTCGGAATGGATTGGTTAACCAAGTACAAAGGAGTGATCCACTGTGCCACGAGAACAGTATGTCTGACTCATACGGATGGCACAAACGTGGAGTTTCGTCCTGATCAAGCACCAGTTCAGAAAATATGACTCAACCAGATTGAAGGAGTACAAGAGATCAAAGTTGTTTGTGACTTTTTGGATGTGTTTCCTGATGAACTACCGGGTATGCTCCCTGACAGAGAAATTGAATTCATCATTGAATTAGTACCTGGTACATCACCAATTTACAAGCGACCATACATGATGGATGCTAAACAATTGGCAGAATTGAAGGATCATATCAATGAGTTGTTATCAAAAGGATACATTCGTCCTAGTTCCTCACCTTGGGGAGCTCCAGTGATATTTGTGCCCAAGAAAGATGGCACACAGAGATTATGTGTGGACTATCGCACACTCAACGCAGTAACTATCAAGAACAAATATCCTTTACCAAGGATTGAGGATTTGTTTGACCAGTTGAGAGTTGCATGTGTGTTCTCGAATATTGATCTGCGATCAAGGTATCACCAGTTGAAGATACGACCCTCGGACATACCAAAGACGACATTTGTTTCAAGATATGGATTATATGAGTATACAGTCATGTCTTTTGGCTTAACTAATGCCCCGGCTTATTTCATGTACCTTATGAATAAGGTATTTATGGAGTATCTGGATAAGTTTGTCATGGTGTTTATTGACGACATTTTGATATTCTCCAAAAGTGAAGAGGAACATGAGGAGCACCTGAGACTGGCCTTACAAAAACTTCGTGAACATCAGTTGTATGCAAAGCTAAGTAAATGTGAGTTCTAGTTGAAGGAAGTGTCATTCCTAGGACATGTTATATCACAAGGAGGAATAGCAATAGACCCTAGTAAAGTGAAAAATGTCCTAAATTGGAAGACACCCGAAAATGTTGGGGAAATCAGGAGTTTCTTGGGCATGGCTGGCTATTATCGCCGGTTCATCGAAGGATTCTCAAAAATATCTCGTCCCTTAACAAAGTTACTTGAGAAGGGAGTTGTATACAAGTGGACACCCGAGTGTGAAGCCAGTTTTTCAGAGCTAAAGAAAAGGTTGACTACTGCTCCAGTGTTGATTATGCCTGATAGGCAGAAAGAATTTGCAGTCTACTGTGATGCATCCGGACAAGGATTGGGATGTGTATTAATGCAAGAGGGACATGTAGTAGCCTATGCTTCACGACAACTCAGAAAACATGAAAGAAATTACCCTACTCATGATTTGGAGTTAGCAGCAGTGGTTCATGCATTGAAGTTATGGAGACATTATCTGATAGGAAAAAGAACAGAAATATATACAGACCACAAAAGTTTGAAGTATATCTTCACACAACCAGATCTAAATCTCAGACAACGGAGATGGTTGGAACTTATCAATGATTTTGATGTCGGAATCAACTATCATCTTGGGAAAGCTAATGTTTTCGCGGATGCATTAAGCAGATCAGCTCAATGCAATAGCTTGGCACTACAAGGTCAACATTCGCAGTTATGTGAGGAATTAGCAAGGCTAAACCTTAGTATCATAACTAATACTGAGGTAGTGTCTATGGAAGTAGATTCTACTTTGGAAAAGGATATCCGTGAAGAGCAAAAGAATGATAAGTGGATCTAGAAGACTAAGCAACTAATGAAAGAAGGAAAAGCACCAGACTTTAGAGAAGATGAACAGGGAACTCTATGGCTAGGGAAGAAAATATGTGTACCTGATATCAAGGAGATTCGAGAGCTGATAGTGAGAGAAGCCCATGATTCGTCATATTCTATTCATCCGGGGAGCACAAAGATGTATCAAGATCTAAAGGATCGATATTGGTGGCATGGAATGAAACGAGATGTGGCGGAGTATGTAGCTCTGTGTGACACGTGTCAGAAGGTCAAAGCAGAATATCAAAGACCCGCAGGGTTACTTCAACCAATTAAAATTCCTGAATGGAAATGGGAAGAAATAAGTATGGACTTTATTGTGGGATTGCCGAGAACTCAGTCGGGATACGACTCTATATGGGTCATAGTGGACCGTTTGACCAAAGTGGCCCACTTTATCCCAATAAAAGAAAGCTATTCTGGTTCAAAATTGGCAGAACTATATATGGCAAGAATTGTATGCCTGCATGGAGTGCCGAAGAAGATAATACCAGATAGAGGTACTCAGTTCACTTCCAGACTTTGGCAAAAGTTGCATGAGTCTATGGATACCCGACTCAATTTCAGCTCGGCATATCATCCGCAGACTGACGGTCAAACAGAGCGTACTAACCAAATTCTTGAAGATATGTTGAGAGCATGTGCTTTGAAAAACAGTAGGAGTTGGGATAAGAACCTACCATATGTTGAGTTCTCCTATAACAATAGTCATCAAGCCAGTTTGAAGATGTCTCCGTTTGAAGCTTTGTATGGACGGAAGTGCATAACACCATTGTTTTGGAATCAAACTGGGGAAACCAAGTATTTGGGCCGAAGTGTTAAGAGAAGCTGAAAGACAAGTACAAGAAATCCGGAAGAATTTGAAGACGGCTCAGTCAAGGCAAAAGAGTTATGCAGATACTCGACGACGTGACCTCTCATTTGAAATTGGTGATTTTGTGTATCTCAAGGTGTCACCCGTGAGAGGGTTAAGACGATTCAAAGTGAAGGGCAAGTTGTCACCCCGATATATTGGTCCTTTCAAGGTATTAGAGAAAAGAGGAGAAGTAGCCTATCGGCTTGAGCTACCATCTCACTTATCAGATGTGCATGATGTATTCCACGTGTCGCAATTGAAGAAATGCTTAAGAGTACCTAAAGAACAATTGCCATTAGAAGCAGTAGACGTACAAGAGGACCTGACCTATGCAAAACAACCTGTTAAGATTCTCGAGACGTCAGAATGAGTCACAAGGAATAAAGTTACTCGTATGTGCAAAGTTCAATAGAAACATCACTCAGAAGAAGAGGCGACGTGGGAAAGAGAAGAAGACCTCAGGGCGGAGTTTTCGAGTCTATTCTCTTAGTACGTCCAAATCTCGAGGGAGAGATTTCTTTTTAGGGGGGGTAGAATTGTAACACCCACTATTTTTAGAAAAAAAAATTGTTGTAAAATGAATTTTTCAAGAGATAAAAATATTTTCTTGGGAATAAAATTCATATAAGGCAAGTTGCATCATGTTTGAATGATTGGGTGAATTTTTAAAAATTCAAATTCGCAAGAAATTTGGTTTACAAATTCAAAACATAAAACAAAAGAAAAAGAAAACAGAAAAGAAAAAGAAAAGGGAAAAGAAAAAGGAAAAACACCCCTGGGCCGAATTCCCCAATCCGGCCCAACTTCCCCCACTCTCCCGCACCGGCCCGCGTCTCCTCTCCCCTCCCTCTCTCTCTGTCAGCCGGCCCCAAGCGCGAGCTCACTCCCCGCACCGCTCTCTCTCTCTCCCCCTTGCTGCCAGCCGGCCCCGCCTGTCAGACCCGTCGCCGACCTCCCGCATCCGCGCTGTAACGGCCGCGCGCCATCACCGCGCCGCCCACTTTCCCTCCCCTCTTCATTTCTGACTGTCTCACCTCAATCAAGAGTGGAATCGTGCCCATGATGGCCGCCGGCCGTTTCTACTCCGAAACCCCTATAAAAACCCGGCCAATCCCTGCCCAATTCCCTCACCCGACGATCGAAACCCTAGCCCGGGCAGCTTGGTAATGGCGCTGATGTTCCCATCGATTCACCCACTAACTCACCCCGAAACCTTGCCTAACATCTTTGTCGTGTCCTCAGGAGACCGCCGGTCATCTTCGTCGGGAGTTGTAGCCTCTCCGTCGCCGACTTCGTCGGGCGCCGAGGAGCTCCGCCACACAACGCCGTCGCCGACCACCTTCTGACCTTCCTCCGGCCGTGCGACAACCTTCAGTGAGTTCCCCTAGCACCCCTCTACATTTTGCGCTAGTTAGATGAGCCTTTTGGCCTCTGCCGTGCGATTTTGGCCGTCTCCGGCGAGCCCGCCGCCGCGTGCGCGTCGCCGCCGCCGCGCACCGCCGCCTGACCCTAATCGGGGCGACGTGGCTCAATGCCCGTCGTCCATTATGTTTCAATGGCTGAGATTAAAATCGATCGTACCGCTTCGGTTAATAAAATCTGAGCCATCCAATTTAAAATCAATGGCCAACGTTCAAACTAGTTTTCCCGCCGCCGGATTTTCACTCAGGCCCTGGAAACTTGCTAGCTACCCCCTGAGTTTCTCTGGAATTCAAGTCTAGCCCCTAGAAATGCCAAACTAGCCCCTGGACTTTCTGCAAATTAGTAAAATACTGGTTAAATTAATAAAAAGTGTTTTAAAGCCCCTAGAGAATTATAAAATAGCAAATAAATTCTGGAAAATTGTAAAATAAACCCCAAACTTAATAAAAATTATTTTTAACCTCTGGAACAGTTCTGTTTTTATAGAAAAACCCCTGTTAGTTCTAGAAATTAAATAAAAGTCCTTAATTTGTATAAAATAATTATAAAAACAGATATAAATATGTTTTATTTATTTTCATTTCTGTATTATTTTTATTAATCCATTTTAATTTGCTGAATTAATCATAAAATACTTTCTAAGCACATCTAATTCATGAAAATTGAATTGCACATAGAAATAATTAATAAAAATAGTGTAAAAACTATAAAATGTATAAATTATGATATAGAACTGTTTTAAGATTATTTTGAAGGATAAAAATTTCTAGAAAATTATAATAAGTTTCTAATAAATGTAAAAATGGTATAGAAATGGTTAAAAATATGTTTTGCTTAATATATTTTATTTAAAACTCTAAATACTCAACAATTGGTTTATGCCTATAACTGAAATCAACTTAAAAATCACATTTTGTGAAGGAATTTATATTTATTTGTAATGTTTGCATTTTATTGTGTTCTTATTGTATGTTATTTTTTGTGCATTGTCGTAATTTAGAGTCGGGGTCAGAAACCACCCTTAACGTACAAGAGCAGCAGTTTCCCGACGACCCCGAGGCATAGTTTGGAGGCAAGTTCCTTGACCATCTTGCACCCTTTTTGTTAAGTTTTAGTTAGTTGCATGCTAATTAAAATATGAATCCTATGCTATGTTTTCCTAGATTTTTCCACAATATTCATTGTCAACATGGTTTGGGCGTTTTATTATTATTTAGTTACTCTTAGCCATGCTTAATTGAAATACGATCTATTTATTTACAAGTTTACATTTGAAGTACTTTGATACATGAATTCATGGCTATAATGGAAATTAGTAGATAGAAATCTGATAGGGAGTTTTGTATGGATTGGTGCATGCGTGCACAAGACCTTGGTTTGGGGCTGGACACCTATCGGATTTTAAGGACTGGTTTATGGAAGAAGTTGCTAAGCCATTTAGTATCACGACATAATTGTATATAGGACAACTTGGTTTCGTAATTTGGTCTCTCCCGATGTAGCGTAGGTAATTGATGGGCTTTGCCTTGGGATCTGCATGGCTCAAGAGGGGGCTTCTCCTGGCGGAGGGAAAATAGACTCCAGGTGCCGGAGCGGTGAAACCTTAGAGTACCCATTGCAAGTTGGGAGAACCATCGGAAACACCTCGTAGTGATCTCCTGGCCACACACCTACGGAAGTGTGTATTGTGGTTGGCTACCACGGGCATCAGGGAGGTTTACCTTAGTCCACCCGGCAACAGGGGACGAAATCACGAACTGTGGGTAAAGGATACACACTCTGCAGAGTTTTGTTAAAACTGTCTAGACAGCCGTGCTCACGGACACGAGTGGCTTGGAAACCAAATTCATAATTAGCACATGGTTACTAAATGGATGGTTTGGTTTTCGTCTCACCTGAATTAATTTTGGGATATTGGTTGGGATTTCACCTAGATGTAGGTGCTTAATAATATGTAAGAGTAGGTTGTAATTGCTATAGTGCTTACCTAATATTTGCCTTCCTTGTTGTGAACCACACATGTCATAACTTCCCAACTTGCGAGTACCGTTGGTACTCAAACTTGTTAGTTGCATATTTTTCCCCCAGTCTACAAAGACGCAGAGGTGGAGAACCAGGACTTCTACGGAGACCCCGAAGAGCTGTTCTAGGCTGGCGCTCCCCCGTGCAACGCCTTTGTTTGGAGCCCTTGTTATGTTTTTCCGCTGCTTGTGTATTTTTATTTTAGACCTGGATGGTCATTTATGTAATAAAGTGATGAACTCGAACATGGTATTATACTTGGTATTTCACTTTCGTCTACACATGTATGAGTTGAACCAATCCTGGCATACATGTGGAAAGCATCTGGTTGTCTTCTTATTACCAGGTGTGACATTGCAGTCTGGTTCTTGCTGGGGGACCGAGGGTGGAGGCTTGCCGACAATGAGATTGGACGGCGGCCTCGTTTGTGGAAGGAACAGGGGAACCTCAAAATTGGGGAGCTCGGCTTGGGACTGCACGTGGTGGAAACGGAGGAGCGATTAGGTGTTGCATCCGGAGGTAAAGGAGGCGCGAGCGACTGTTTTATAGTCCCCTGGAGGCGGTGGCCAAGAGGCGGTATGATGGGGCAGCGATGTGACACGGTGATGGGTTTCTTGGCGGGCGAGGCACGTCGGGGTGTACCGCTGGCATGGTATGGGCAGTGTCACAATGCAACGGGGACGAGACGCACAGAGTAGACGGCGCATTGGCGGAATTTGCGGAGGCACACAGCTGCCATCGAGCAAGGCGGTGGCGGCGCTGCTTTTGGTGCGAGTGGAGGCAGTGCCCAGGGCGCTTGTTTCTTCGCCGGAGCAATGATGCCGAGGCAGGGGCAGGCTTTGAAGCGATGGCGGTGCTCAATGAGGCCAGCTGCAGGCGGTCGACGGGCGATGTCGCATTGCGGCTTTCCTGGGGCGATGCTTACCTCGATGAGGAACGGGAGGAGGAAGGAACATGGGGGCGGTTCGCTGTTGGGCCAAGTCGGGCCGGGGGACGAGGAAGTGGGCCGTGCACTTGGGAAAGGAAGGGGACAAGGCCGGGCCGCGCCGGAGATAAAGGGAAAAGTTGGGGCGAATGGGTTTTTATGTTTCTCCTTTTTTTCTTAATTCCTTCTCATATTTTGAATATAAACTCTAGCTTGAATTTGAATTTATTTATAGTGTATGATTCGTATTAGGGTATATTTATATTTGACTAGAGTGTCATCCATTGTGTTAATTACTTTACCATTTGATTTATTTGTGTCAATTAAATTATTTGTTGAACACAATCATATACATATGTAATATTTTATGTATCTTTTAACTATTTAACCTCAGGTCCTAGAAATGAATTAGGTGGGTTGACACCTAAACTTTTGTATAGTAATTTTTATTTTTATCTTGGTTTGCTCCCCTGTAAAGTGGAGATTATTTAGCCTAGCAGTCTCACGCTCAATTTATTCGTGAGGTTGAGATTACCGTTTTGTGTGTACATATTTTTATATTTTTATATACATGTTCGACGGGTTATGCAGACATTACTTCTATGCTCATTTTGATTTTATTTATTGTACCTCTATGTTACAGTTTGATTTATATTTTAAATGTGCTTATGTTTGTACTTGCACACATATGTGTATTGATTTTTGTTTACGGTTAATACTTGTTCAATTTTTGTTCAAATTTTTTGAATCAGAGTGACTTTTATTGTTGTTCAAAATTCCGGCTGTGACAGACCAAAAGTAACAACCATATTTTTTAAGCATGTGGTCCTCTTAGGATCACGTTTTGGTTTTAGTTTTCCTCCAGTCACAGCTCGGTTCGGAGTCAGGTGTTGATAGTAAGGAATCGGCTTCTCTTTGTCTCTTTATACAAATATACACAACTCTCTTGTGTATTGGAAAAAAAGAGGTGTGGTTTAGAGGAAATCCGGCACAATAGCCAAGCAGTGAGCATAGAGGCGTGTAGCCACAAGTGAAAACCCAATAGGGCATGAAGAACACGTGTCGTTGTGGGGAACCGGTCATGTAAGCCAAGATAATCTTTATTCATTTGTTAATCTAAAAATATGAAACCAAATGTACTAAAAATAAATGAGAAATCAAGTGGTTGTATATATTTATTGTTAGAAGATATATCCAACGCACACATACACACACACACACACACACACACACACACACACACACATATATATATATATATATATATATATATATATATATATATATATATATATATATATATATATACATATATATATCCATCTTAGTTATCAATAAATGTTCCTACTATATGACGCGATATCCACAAAGCCCTGGACTCGTAATAAAGCCATAAGTCTTAGTTGTCAATAAAAAATTCAAAATAAATGTGGCAATATCCGAACCACCATAAATAAAATCTTCTCTTATGTTGCTCTTATCTGTCGAAGCATACTAACAACACTTCCCCTGGTACTACTAAACTGTAGCCCACGGAGGTTCTTGTATCGGTTTGGGCGCGCGGAGATTTTAAACAAGATGATGACAAGGAGGATTTACGTGGTTCGGGCCGCCTGAGCGTAATACCCTACTCCACGGGGTGTATGTTGTTGTATTGAGGATTGTCGTAGTGCTTGTGTGCATATTCGCTCGGATGTTTTGTACCGAGCAGCGCATCCCTTTTATAGACCAAGGGGTGGTTGTTCCATGGGTTGCTTGGCCCGACATGTGGCCCCGACAGTTACTATTGCCTAATACACGGTCTAAATGTGCTTAAGCGCCTTAATAGTTTGATAACACACTCTAATGGTGGCGTTACCAATATTAAGGGTCCTCTGATCGTGCGCCATTAATATTGTATTAATGGCGCATAATCAGGCCTTGTAACTGTAATGGTAACTGTCCCTTGAATGTCTGTGCTGTTTGGAGATCCGTCAGTATTCGCGTTGGTTTTGTAGGTCCGGAGGCTCTGCACGTGGCAGCTCCGGAGCTTCCCCTCGCGGTGAGATGGGTCCGGAGCTGTTATACACGTGGCGACACCGGAACTTCCCTCTACGGGGAGTTAGATCCGGGGTCATTATACACGTGTCAACTGCGGAGCTTCCCTATGTTGGGAGTTTAACTCCGGTCTTACATTACACATGGCAGTCCTGGAGCTACCCATATGAGGGAGGCGGGTCCAGTGCCATGTGACATGTGGGGCCTGAGGAAGCCTTCAACTCTGACAGTTGGAACTCTCTTGCACTTCTTGCGGTATCATGGGGTACCCGATACGCTGGGTACCGACACTATGCATGTTGGATTCCTTGGTATTGAATAACTACTGGAATAAAAGAACCACTTATAACTAGAAGGATGCTGCCCCACCCCTATAAATAGAGCCATCAGGATTCAAACATAGTGTACAACATCTGTCTCACATAAATCACAATTAACAAGAAAGATGGCTGGTTGCAAAGCAACAGGAGCATACCTGTGCCTCGTCTTTGCCTTGGCAACCATCTCTTCTTCCTCCTGCTCGTACCAAGTGCAGGACATGAAAGATAATATCATGACACACTGCAGGTTTTACATAAACAAGAATCTCGGTACTGCAGATCCGCAAAGCACAGTGTGTGCCGTCAAAAGATTGAAAGTGCTAAGGTCGAAGAAATTTGCCAGCAGTTTACCCATGAAGACAGAGAAAATTGAAGTGAATAAGTTTGTCAAGTGTGCAAAATTATGCGGAAATGCTTTGCCCGTAGGACATGTTTGTGCGGGTTACAAAGTCCCGCCCGCTGCATCTGTAGTCTGAATATCTGATGTAGGATGGCAGCTCAAGCTACCATATATATTATATAGAAGATTAAATAAATGAATGTTAGCTTAATATTGCATATATTATATAAGAAAAGTGTTTGGTGATAAGGCTTGAGGAGTCTACTTGTGCCTCCTTGTAAGTTTCATAGCAGTCTCTTCATTTTCCTGCTCATCATAGGAGGTGGTAGACCTAAAAGATGACATCTTGTACCTCTATAAGCACAATATAGTAAAAGTTGTCTGTACGCACTGGGATGCAACATTGAACTGCTGCGAGAAAGTTACGGACATGAACATTGAAACCATTTGCCATGATTTAACTCAGGAGGACAGTTTATGGATATAGGCTAAAGATAAAAGACATTATGGAAATATGTTGACCGAGGGGTTTTAATTCTCAGGTTACATTGTTCCGCCCCATCATGATTTGATGTAAGTCTTTTTTTTTACTGGTGGTCACTTGATGTAAGTCTTGTAACTTGATTGGAGCAATAATGAATGCATCGCAAAATCTTCATGTTTTTTATCAGTATCAGCAATAGGTGTGCAGTGTACCACAATTTTTGTAGTGCAACCAGCCTATCGCAGCAGTTAAAGAAAATAATTATTTCAGGTTGTTTTATGTGACCTGCTCGTTTTGCTGACCCAATGTTATAAAGATCGACCAAATAGCAAACAACACAA
Organism: Tuctoria greenei; assembly: GCA_036927565.1. Classification (NCBI taxonomy): domain Eukaryota; kingdom Viridiplantae; phylum Streptophyta; class Magnoliopsida; order Poales; family Poaceae; genus Tuctoria; species Tuctoria greenei. The sequence goes on along the minus strand of JAYESD010000012.1, from coordinate 121,688,981 downwards.
TCCTATGTAATAGGGACCAAAAGTGACAACCATATTTGTACACTCTTAATTTTAAGCATGTGGTCTGCTTAGGATCACGTTTTGGTTTTATTTTCCGCCACTCACAGCTCAGTTCGGAGTGAGGTGTTGATAGTAAGGAACCGGCTTCTCTTTGTCTCTTTATACAAATACACACAACTCTCTTGCGTATTGGAAAAAAAAGAGGTGTGGTTTAGAGGAAAACCGGCACAATAGCCAAGCAGTGAGCAAAGAGCCACGTAGCCACAAGTGACAACCCAATAGGGCATGAAGAGCCCGTGTCGTTGTGGGGAACCAGACATGTAAGACAAGATAATATTTATTCATTTGTTAACATAAAAATATGAACCCAAATGTACCAAACAATAAATGAGAAATCAAGTGGTAGTATATATTTATTGTTAGAAGCTATCCAAAGCATATATATATATATATATATATATATATATATATATATATATATATATATATATATATATATCCATCTTAGTTATGAATAAATGTTCCAACTATATGAGGTGATATCCACATAGCCCTGGAGTCGTAATAAACCCATATGTCTTAGTTGTCAATATAAAATTCAAAATAAATGTGGCGATATCCGAACCACTATAAAAAAAACTTCTCTTATGTCACTCCTATCCATGTTGGATACCTTGGAAATGAATAACAACTCGATTAAAAGAACCACTTATAATTAGAAGGATGTTGCCCCACCCCTATAAATAGAGCCATCAGGATTCAAACACAGCGTACAAGATCTGTCTCACATAAATCACAATTAACAAGAAATATGGCTGGTTGCAAAGCAGCAGGAGCATACCTGTGCCTCGTCCTTGCCTTGGCAGCCATCTCTTCTTCCTCCTGCTCGTACCAAGTGCAGGACATGAAAGATGATATCATGACTCATTGCAGGTTTTACATAAACAAGAATCTCGGTACTGCAGATCCCGCAGAGCACAGTGTGTGCTGTCAAAAGATTAAAAGTGCTAACGTCGAAGAAATTTGCCAGCAGTTTACCCATGCAGACAAGGAGAAAATTGAAGTGCATAAGTTTGTCAAGTGTGCAAAATTATGCGGAAATGCTTTGCCCATAGGGCATGTTTGTGCGGGTTACAAAGTCCCGCCCGCTGCATCTGTATTCTGAATATCTGATGTAGGATGGCAGCTAAAGCTACTATATATATTATATATGATAGAAGAATAAATGATTGAATTTTAGCTTAATATTGCATATATTATATAAAAAAGCGTTTGGTGATAAGGCTTGAGGAGTCTACTTGTGCCTCCTTGTAAGTTTCATAGCAGTATTTTCATTTGCCTGCTCATCATAGGAGTTGGTAGACCTAAAAGATGACATCTTGTACCTCTATAAGCACAATATAGTAAAATTTGTCTATATGCACTGGGATGCAACATTGTGCGGTAACTGCTGCGAGAAAGTTACGGACGTGAACATTGAAACAATTTGCCATGATTTAACTCAGGAGGACAGTTTATGCATATAGGTGAAGATACAAGACATTATGGGAATATGTTGACCGTGGGATTTAAATTCTCAGGTTACATTGTTCCTCCCCGACATGATTTGATGTAAGTCTTTTTTTACTGGTGATCACTTCATGTAAATCTTGTAACTTGATTGGAGCAATAATGAATGCATCGCAAAATCTTCATGTTTTTTATCAGTATCAGCAATACTTGTGCAGTGTACCATAATTTTTGTAGTGCAACCAGTCTATCGCAGGAGTTAAAGAAATTAGTTATTTCAGGTTGTTTTATGTTACCTGCTCGTTTTGCTGACCCAATGCTATCAAGATCATCCAAAGAGCAAGCAACACAATCCTATGTAATAGGGACCAAAATTGACAACCATATTTGTACACTCTTAATTTTAAGCATGTGGTCCTCTTAGGATCACATTTTGGTTTTAATTTTCCACCACTCACAGCTCAGTTCGGAGTGAGGTGTTGATAGTAAGGAACTGCCTTCCCTTTGTCTCTTTATACAAATTTACACAAGTCTTTTGCGTATTGGAAAAAAAGAGGTGTGGTTTAGAGGAAAACCGGCACAATAGCCAAGCAGTGAGCATAGAGGCGCGTAGCCACAAGTGAAAACCCAATAGGGCATGAAGAACACTTGTCGTTGTGGGGAACCAGACATGTAAGCCAAGATAATCTTTATTCATTTGTTAACATAAAAATATTGAACCCAAATGTACTAAACAATAAATGAGAAATCAAGTGGTTGTATATATTTATTGTTAGAAGCTATCCAAAGCACATATACATCTTAGTTATGAATAAATGTTCCTACTATATGAGGCGATATCGACATAGCCCTGGAGTCGTAATAAACCCATATGTCTTAGTTGTCAATATAAAATTCAGTATAAATGTGGCGATATCTGAACCAGCATAAAAAAAAATCTTCTCTTATGTCGCTCGTATCCATGTTGGATACCTTGGTAATGAATAACTACTCGAATAAAAGAACCACTTATAATTAGAAAGATGTTGCCTGTCACACCTGGTAATAAGAAGACTACTAGATGCTTTCCACATGTATGCCAGGATCAGTTCAACTCATATATGTGTAGCGACAGTGAAATACCATAAATAATGCCATGTTCGAGTGCATCACCTTATTACATAAATGACCTACCAGGTCTAAAATAAAAGTACATAAGCAGCGGAAAAATATAGCAAAGGGCTCCAAACACAGGCGTTGCACGGGGGAGCGCCAGCCTAGAACATCTCTTCGGGATCTCCGTAGAAGTCCTGGTTCTCCACCTCTTCATCTTCGTAGACTGGGGGGAAAAAGTATGCAACTAACAAGTTTGAGTACCAATGGTACTCGCAAGTTGGGAAGTTAGACTGTTCGCAGTGGTTCATCTCTATATCCCACCTCTATACCCTCTTTTACAGTTATCTCTAAAAGATTCCCTCCTGTACAGTTTCAATCCGAACGCTGGTTCACCTCTATATCCCACCTCTATACCAACTACCATCTATTTTATATCATTTACACTATATCTTTTCAAGGTTACTAAAAATATATATATACGTGTTATAAGAAATATAATTATTTTTATGCATTGAAAATAATAATAATAATTCAATAGTATTGTTTGACATGTTTAATACGCGTAAGTATTTCTTAAATGATGGTAATAGTATTGTATTGTGTATTTGTACATTACTTCGAAAGGAAGGAACTTCGTTTACTTGGAATAGAAGGAACATGTGGCTGCCATATTGTTCCCTTGCACTACAAGATAGCTTCTTTTGCAAGATTCGGTTCCCTTGTGGATGAAGGGAAGCATGCTATAAAAGGAGGGGAGGTCACTCACTTCACTTCATCACAAAACATCTCACAACACTACTCTTTCACAATGAATTGGTTGACAGTTTTTGGCAGCGCGTCTCTTAGGACTCGTGCAAACCAAGAGGAGGAAGAGGCCATCGATGATGAGGAGATGGTCATGGCGGCATACCTAGCACATGAAGGGTCGAGTTCTCGGTCAAGGCATGATCCAAATCGACCACCAAAGACGATTTGCAAGAGGGATCGTGCAAGCGGTCATGCTAATATAATGCGTGACTACTTCGATCCCAACCCTGTCTACACGGAGTACCAATTCCGACGGAGGTATGTATGAGAGTTGTTATTTCGAAACATGTTTCGTTCTGTCTTATTTTCTTATGTTTGTTTTCTTTCCTAGGTTTCGTATGCGTCGCCATATGGTTCAACGTATTGTGTCCGTTGTGGAGTCCAACGATCCTTATTTCCAACAAAGGGTTGACGCTGCTGGAAAAATGGGATTATCACCTCTACAAAAGGTTGTCTCCTCTCTTAGAATACTTGCACGTGGGGGTTCCGCCGATAATGTTGATGAGTATGTGCGTATTGGGGAGTCCACTGCTCGTGAAGCACTTATTCATTTCTGTCGTACCATCATCAATGTCTTTCGTGCTCAATATCTTCGTGCACCTACTACTGAAGACGTTCATCGGCTTGTTACCTTTAATGCAAGTCGTGGATTCCCGGGCATGTTGGGTAGCATCGATTGCATGCATTGGGAATGGCGTAACTGTCCCACGGCATGGAAAGGTATGTATACTGGCCGCGAGAAGAAAGCTTCAATGATCCTAGAGGCCGTGGCATCTTATGACCTTTGGATTTGGCATGCATACTTCGGAATGCCAGGAAGTTGCAATGACATCAATGTGTTGCAACGGTCTCCCATATTTGACACTTTACTTGCTGGAGATGCTCGTAATATAACATTCACAGTTAATGGTCATACTTATAATATGGGGTACTACCTTGCTGATGGCATATACCCGGACTGGCCGGCTTTTGTTAAGACTATTCGTCATCCTAGTGACCTTAAGTCACAACACTTCGCACAAGTTCAAGAGGGGGCACGGAAAGATATTGAGCGTGCATTTGGGGTGCTTCAAGCTAGATGGGCAATACTGAGAGGAGGAGCTTCAAGTTGGAATCGAGAACATATTAGTGACATAATGACTACATGCATTATTTTGCACAACATGATTATTGAAGATGAGAAGGAGCTAGCTACTAATATTGATTTTGAAGAAATAGGTGAGCAAGTTGATCTATCCACTTCCAATAACGACGTCCGTCATAATTTTGTGCAAGGCATGCATCAACTGAGAGACAAATCAAAGCACACAATGTTGCAAGCCGATCTCATCGAGCACAATTGGATGTTGCACGGTGGCGCTTGATCTATGTTGTGTTGTAGTGTGTGCGTCTCTATACTGTTTAGTGGCTGGTAGTATGTGTTTCTATCACCATGTCTTTCTATCATCAAATGTTTGTATCAGCTTATTTTCGATCAATGCAGTGAGTGTTTGTATCAGCCTAGTTTCAATCAAATGGCACACAAGTAATATCATCCGAAATCAGACAACATAAAAGAAGTCTCAATAGATTACATAAATTATGTCTCATCCAAATACACAATCCGCAAACAATCCGCAAACATAAATGAAGTCTCATCAAGTTGGAAACATAAATTCAAGTCTCAACAGATTATTCATCTTCTTCATCTTCTTCATCTTCTTCCTCTGCCTCCTCTGCTTCATCTCTTTCCTTTGCTTCTTGTTGCAGCCTCCTCAGAATTTCTTCTTGCTGCAGCTTAATATACTTCTTCATTTTCGGCGGCAGGGTATTGGGATCCATGGCAATGATGCGCTCCTCGTACTCTTTACGACGCAACCTTGTAACATAGAACTGGATGTAAGAATCTATGGAAAAAAAATTGACCAGCAAGTTATATTTGAAAGTCACTATACCTAGTGTTCTCCATATCATCATGAAGCTTCTTTTCTTTAAGGTAAATGAGATGTTTTTTCAACCTAATCTTTTCTTCCTCCAGTGCTGTCATAGTACTCAACTTCTTCTCCTCAACATCCAGCATTTTGTTGTGATGAGTAGTTCTTCTGGCCTCACATGTTGTGAGCCGTTCAATCTTGCTCTGTGTCACTAACTGCATGTTGTTTGCAATGTCATAAGCAATTGATGACACACCACAATTACCTTTCTTTCGCGCAGCCTTCGTTGAGACACGTCCAAGTGGCCTTTTATCTCCAGAAGATGGTTGTTGGGATTGCTCCCCAGACTGGTTCACAGTGTCCGATTATCCAGGTATGAAACCACTGTATGGGTCACCACTGGGACCACTTTCCTTTGTAGCTTGAGCCTTGCTTGACCGGATGTCCATCCACTTGGGTTCATGCCTTAGAAGCTGCCAACAGTGTATCAATGTGAAAGGGCACTTCTCTATTGCAGCATAATCAGCCAACACTTGTGTTATCTACAACATTAACATGTACAACATAAGAGATGCATATATCAAACAAAAGGGATACTTCTATGAAACTATTTGCAATAACCAAGTTACCTTGTCATCATCAGTAGTACCACTTTGATTCTGTCGAACAACTGTGTTATAGCTTGAGGAGAATTTGGAAACTTTCTCCTTTATGGTTTCCCACCTGCTCTGGATAGACCTCTCTGTGCGCAGTGGGTAGTTACCTCTCTTCTGGTTGTACAGCTTGAACACTCGGTCCCAAAAGGTTGCATGCCTTTGATTAGTGTTGGTAACTGCATCACAACTCACTTCCAACCAAGACTGCACAATAAATATGTCCTCCTGGATAAAGAAGTTTGATAACTTCTGCCTCACTGCCGATTTCTTATACCTCTTCCCCTTATGCAGCCTTGTCCCAGGAATCGATTCTCCCTCAGCTGCAGGTTCATTTCTATATTCAATTGGTGCATCCTCTTCATGCTCCAAACCTTCCTTAGCCCATGCAGGGGTGGTTCCATGAAACCCAGCAGGAGGCCATGGAGGACTTGCTCCATAAAGCCCACCAGGAGGCCATGAGGGGGCTGCTCCTTGAAACCCAGCAGGAGTCCATGTAGGGGGAGGAACTTGGAATGCACCTTGCGGCCATACAGGACGTTGCACACTCCCTTCAGGCCCTGCTTGGGGAGGTCCTTGTGATGACCCACCTTGAGGCCCTCCAAATCCCATCATTGAAAAGAAGTCTTGGCTACCATCCATCCTGAAAATGAGCAACAAATAATCATTATATATGCAACACTGTATATATCAACATAGAACCATAGAACCATAGCTCAGAACACAAAAGTTCAGAACACAGAACACATATCAATCATTATATCAAGCTCCAACATACATTAATAGATAAATTGGAAACATATTACATCATCAAGTTCAAAATAGTAGCACGTAGGTTCAACATATTATTACAACACAACCACAGTTAGGTTCTACATCACAACATTACAACATTATACTAGTACTAATCATCGGAGTCCTCATCCTCACTGTAGGCGCCGTACTCCCATGGTTTGGGAGGAGACCAATCAAATGGCACCTTGTCATCGTCGGATACCTTTTCATCATCAGAGAAGAATTGCCATGGTTCAGCATTGGCCACCTCATTCCATCCGATGGCTACGTGATCCAGGTCTTGGACAAGGTCATCAATTTCCTTGAGAGTCTTCTTCAACTCCTCTACTTTCACTTCTGATTTCCCTAGGGCATCCCTTATGAGAACCCTAATTTCAGAAACAGTTTCATCCACGGACGAAGTCATGCATCGCAAGCCATGTCGAAGCTTCGCTGCCTCTGACCCCATCGTCACTGAGCAAACAAGCCATACACATTTTACTTCACACTAATCTGACAACCAAATATACTTGGACTTAAGGGGTAAAATCAAGTGATACAAACCAGGTGCAGTGAGTAAACATCCTATTATTAGGACAAACTTTGACTTAATGAGAAACCCTAGACTAGTGACCGTGGTGACACAAACATTTTTGGACTCTTGGGATGACACCGAAGGCCAACAAGAGTGACCACCGCATACAAACAACGCATCACATGTATACATCGGACTCTTGGATCAAGCACAGCAACATGGTATGCCATCGAAACCCTAGATCTTAGAATGGGGAACCAAAGATTTCATACCTTGGGACCGGCCGAATGAAGGAGCAGTTGCTGCCGGTCGACGAACTACCGGCGAATCCCTTGCTACGGGTCTTCTTCCAACCTCGACCGGGTCGCTCCCCCGACACCCGCCTCCGCAAGATCTGCCGCCGACCACCCACCACCCGCTGCCAGCCGCCTCCACCCGCCGTGGTACCACCGTCGACGAGGGTGGACCTCCTTCCCCCGCTCCTTCTTCGCCCGGATCTACGGGGAGGAGTGGTCGCCGAGCGAATCGCCCCGCCGCCGCTCGGAACAGACCGTTGGCCTCTCGCGCGTCCCGCGGCTCGTCTGCGCATAGCGGTGGCTAAATGGACCCCTACCTGTGGCGCAACACTGTACATAAACCTATTTTAGAGGTGCGCTATAGGAGACCGCTGTGGGTGTCAAAAACCGATCGCCACCGCTATATCGCCCATAGCGGGTCGTTTACAGGGGCCGCTGCGGTCGGTCTTATGCCATGAGGTTCACAACAAGGAAGGCAATAAATAGGTAAAGCACTATAGCAGTTACACCATACTCTTAATGTTGTTAAGCACCTCTTTCTAGATGAAATCCCAACCATCATCCCAAAAATATCCAGGTAATACCAAGCCAAAACCATCCATTAAGTAACCATGTGTGCTAATTATGAATTTGGTTCCAAGCCGCTCGTGTCTGTGAGCACGGCTATCTAGACAGATTGACAAGACTTTGCAGAGTGTGTATCCTTTACCCACAGTTCGTGATTTCATCCCTTGTTGCCAAGTGGACTAAGGTAAACCTCCCTAATGCCCGTGGTAGCTAATCACAATACACACTTCCGTAGGTGTGTGGCCAGGAGATCACTACGAGGTGTTTCCGATGGTTCTCCCAACTTGCAATGGGTACTCTAAGGTTTCACCACTCTGGCACCTGGAGTCTATTTTCCCTCCGCCAGGAGAAGCCCCCTCTTGAGCCATGCAGATCCCAAGGCAAAACCCATTCCCCACCCGTTCAGTTACCTATGCTACATCGGGAGAGACCAAATTACTAAACCAAGTTGTCCCATATGCAATTCTGTGGTGATACTAAAAGGCTTAGCAACTTCTTCCATAAACCGGTCCTTAGAATCCGGTAGGCACTACCAGGATTCTGGTTTATTGCGACGAAAAAAATCGTTGCAATAGGTCGAAATTCGTTGCGATAGGCTGTTGTCGCAACGAAATAGAACGTCGCGATATTTTTTCTGACTCGTGGCGATAACAGCCGTGGCAATAGGTTATTGCGACAACTTGACATCCGTGGCAAATAGTATGGTATTGCGACGACTCCACGTTCATTGCAAATAGTATGGTATTGCAATGGTTTAACCTATTGCGACGATTTAACGTATTGTGACGAAAATATCGGTGTTGCAACAATGTCACATTCGTGGAAAAAAGTATGGTATTGCAACGACTCCACGTTCGTGGCAAATAGTATGGTATTGCAATGGTTTAACGTATTGCAATGATTTAACGTATTGCAATGAAAATAACGGTGTTGCAACAATGCCACATTCGTGGCAAAAAGTATGGTATTGCAACGACTCCACGTTCGTGGCAAACAGTATGGTATTGCAACGGTTTAACGTATTGTGACGATTTAACATATTGCAATGAAAATAATGGTGTTGCAATGATGCCACGTTCGTGGCAAAAAGTATGGTATTGCAACGACTCCACGTTTGTGGCAAATAGTATGGTATTGCAACGGTTTAACGTATTGTGACAATTTAACGTATTGCAATGAAAATAACGGTGTTGCAACGATGCCTCATTCGTGGCAAAAAGTATGGTATTGCAATGACTCCACGTTCGTGGCAAATAGTATGGTATTGTAACGGTTTAACGTATTGCGACGATTTAACGTATTGCAACGAATAGTATGTTATTTGCGACGATTTCACATCTGTGGCGATAAGTACGGTATCACGATGATTTCATATTCGTGGCGAATAGTACGGTATCGCGACGATTTCATACTCGTGGCGAATAGTATGATATTGCGACATTTTCACATTCGCAGCGAATAGTACGGTGTTGCAATGATTTCACATTCGTAGCGAATAGTACGGTATGGCAACCTTTTTACATTCGTGGCAAATAGTATGGTGTTGCAATGATTTCACATCCGTGGTGAATAGTACGGTATCACGATGATTTCACACTCGTGGCGAATAATATGGTATCGCGACGTTTTCACATCCGCGGTGAATAGTACGGTATCGCGACGATTTCACACTCGTGGCGAATAATATCGTATCGCGACATTTTCACATTCGTGGCGAATACTACGATGTTGCAACGATTTCACTTCCGTGGTGAATGGTATCGCGACGATTTCACACTCGTGGCGAATAATATGGTATCGCGACGATTTCACGGCCGTGGCCAGTAATACGGTATTGCAACAATTTCACGTTCATGGCGAATAGTATGGTATTGCAACGATTACAAAACCGTGGCAACAATATTGTATTGCAACGATTTCTGATGTGTGGCAATAGGTTCGTAATGAACATATTCAAATTTGTTGCAACAGGGTCGTAATGCGACATTCTCTGGGTGGTGGCAATAGTCGTAGCCAAATATTTGTAGTGCAACGTTTTATAATTTGTGGCAATAGCTAGCTTCCTATTGCAACATTTTATTTTCATCGCAATAATCTGTTAATGCCACGTTTTATAATTAGCGGCACTAGAATCCTAATGCACAAGGTTTGAAAATTAGTGGCAATAGAATCAATTTATTCGCACACGATACGTCTATCGACTTAACAACAAACATCCAGCAATTGATGCAACGCTCAAGGACCCTAGCGTCATTGCGAGACGATGTTATTTACAGTTTTTTCAGTTTGCAACATTGCACCCATTAAAATAGCACCGCGACGAGATGTAGTACTAGGAATAGTTTCTTGAACATCCAGCTTCGACTTGGTGCGAGTAGGAGCCTTTTGTGGAGTTGTTGCTAGCCGTTGTTGATTTTGCAAGCTCTCCATCATTCTGCGCATGTCTGCTAGCTCCTTTTCTTGCCGTGCAGAATTGGCTGCCATCTGATCATGTAAAGCCCGGACTTCCTGGTTGAGCTGTTCATTTGCCTGGACGAAGCCATCCATCTGGGAGGTCATATTATCATTTCTTCCTTCCAACTCTTGTACCTGAGAGCTGAGGTCTTCATTTCTATTTTGCAAGGATCGAACTTGCTGGCCGAGCTGGTCAGACATCTGGATACTCAGTCTTTCAGAAACATTAGGTTTAACCATATAACCACACCCCCGAAACTGTGATCCTCCAGAACCGGTTGCAGATATATAAGTAAGTTGGAAGATGTTGTTTCTTTCCTCATCTGGGATTGGGACTCCTAGCTCAGCTTCCTTGACGTTGATTTGGGCATGTGCCTGGGTCTATATACAAAAAGAAAAGTCACATGTACATGGCAAATATTTATTTAAATGGGGACTGTTTGAAGTGTTTCTCACATGTACAGCTTCTGCCTGCTCGTTTGCCCATTGACCGTTCTTCACATGGCTTGCCTTCCACAGTTCTATGTCATCGGGTTCTTTTTTGGTCTCTGGGTCTCGCTACATCAAATACAAGTAAAATTTGATTGAATGATTGCAGTGCAAAGTAAAGGCATGATTTAGTTTTCATACCTTCTCGTAACTAAGTTGGGCATAGGATTTCAAGCCAAGCAAGTGTTTGTCTTTTGAGTACTTCGATTTTGTGAATTGGTTCTGCTTATTGACTGCAATTTTAAGAATTAATTTCATGAATGGGTGTTATCAAATAGTTTTTGTAGGATATGAAGGTATTAGAAAGCTAGCTGACCTTGAATCGCTCGGACCCAAAATAGTCCATAAGCGCCAACCAGTTGGAATCTGCTATGTCAATAGGCTTGTTTTGTATACGTTCCTCATCGGTCGAATACTTCTTATAGGTGGCATGCAATGTTGATCGCCACCCCTTGTAGCGCGCACCAGCAATCTTCAATATTTTTCTTCTGGTATCATCTGTGTCCTCCAAGTCCCAGGCATTCTGTACATTGTATATCACACTGTTATAAATGTACAAGATGGAGGTTGCTAGAAAAAAATACTTATGTGGGGTGTCACAACACTAACCAGAATGTCTCTCACTATATCGCTCTTCGAAGTAGCGCCAACCTCTGCCCACTTCCTTACACCAGCGAGGGGTGCATTTTTTTGTTGTAATAACCACATCATCGACAAAGTGCAGCTGATTAGGACCAACCACAGCACCCAACCTATCGGACCACTGAATTTGTAGCTTCCGATTCTGATCATTCGTTCTATTTGCAGATGCTAGATAGCGCAATTTAGCAACCTTAAGTCCTTTAGCCACCCCTCTTCCAAACTTCTTTCCTTCTGTTAGTGTCATTTAAATGGTAAACGTTTAAAGCAAATTAGCAACTGACCAGGCCTAGTATCATGTACAAATAGTGTGAAAGAAGAACAAGTCTGATGTTTTACCATCTTCAGGATGAGTGCGGCAAATACAAGCGTGGGAACACCGCGTCGCAACAGCATTTTGCTCCATATTGGGCGATGCATCGACTTTTTGACATCTTTGTTGTTGTTCATACCCTACAATCAGGCATCAGGCAGTAGTCAGTGGTGCTACAGCACCCGTAGTACTGCAGGGGATTTTAGTCCAGCTGCGAAGCAGGCAAGACAATATCTGGCGATGCTAGAGAAAGAGAGGGTTCGCCGGGTGCTCATCCTCTGCAGTACTGCCGGTTTGGTCTGACCGACATGAGCAGGAGCGCGTCTCGAGGCGAATTGGTGGCAGGGCGAGTCATGGACGGCAACAGTATTAGCATGTAGAGGATGCAAGACAGATGAGGCGGGCAGCTTGCGACGTTTAACAAAGCTAGGGTTCGGTCTGGCAGTGCAGTGACCACATTTAAGTCAGAGGATCGACGTCCAGATCACACCGGTGATCTCACGTGACTTACATTTTTACTGTAGGCAATGCAGTAAAGATCCAACGGTGTGATTCCGTTGGATCTTTACTGCATTGCATGCAGTAAAAACATATAAGTCAGGTGATCTGCGTCCATTGATATCACCCTGGAGCAAGTCTCGAGGCTAGGAGGACAGTGTGGCAGATCTAGGAATTAAATTTAGGTGGATTGCATACTGATATTTTGCTCTACATGTTAGCATCTAGCCCTAAAGTGCTACTAGAACGGATACATGAATATAATCTTGCGTTAATTACCAGACATCAGCAATGCATTTGGTAGTGTAAAAAATGGAATTGAGATCATATAAGCAGCAATGAACCCTCATGTACATGCATCTCTAAACTATATGATACTAACATTTCTTAGTGGACAGGGGTTAATGATATTGGACTATCCTTCCCAGGGTATGCCATGTCATATGGGGCATAGCAAGTAGGTACGCCGTAATGGCCAAGGTTTTGCGGGCGGCGGGGTCATCATGGCACGCGAACGATGGGACGTGGAGATGGAGGGAGACGCGTCGGGGAGGACAGTGAAGTGACCACCAGCAGGGCGTGGCCGCCGGCCGGTGCCGGAGTGACCCGCGGCGACATGGGTTTGCGGGCGGCAGGGTCATCATGACACGTGAAGGATGGGACGTGGCGATGGTCGAGGGAGATGCGTTTCTGAGGACACTGAAGTGAGCAGTAGCAGGGCATGGTCGCTGGTGCCAGAGTGGCGGCGGCGAGAGAGCCCAGCGTGCGCGTGTAGGCATCAATAAATCGTGCCATCACATATACTCACCAGCAGGCCGTGGGCGCCGGCCGGTGCCGGAGTGACTGGCGGCGATAGGGGTTTGCGGGCGGTGGGGTCATCATGACACGCGAAGGATGGGACGTGGCGATGGTGGAGGGAGACGCATCGGGGAGGGCACTGAAGTGAGCAGCAACAGGGTGTGGTCGCCGGTGTCGGAGTGGCCGGCGGCGAGAGAGCCCATCGTGCGTGTGTAGGCATCAATAATTCACGCCATCACATATACTAATTAACTATTAACTGGGACTAGGAAACTACAATCGCAATGCTAAAATATTTAGTAGAGCCCGGTACATATTTATACTCATAGTACCAGCATGGGATGACGAATCTCGGGGTTCCTGAGCATCAGGTGCTGCAATATTCTCTGCATACAATGCAAAGGAATTAACGTGTTATAAATATGTGTATTTTGATAGTAAACACATTTATAGTTATACCAGGTGCTTGTTGCCCATCATTATTACTTGTAGACGACATGACAGTTTGGTGTCTTGTTCCTAAAGTAAAGAGTATATATAGTAAGTAACAGTGATAACGTCAGATTACATGAGGATGTGTATTTTAGATCGGGCGGCGTGGTTGCTATGAACTGAAAATGTTTGTTTTGAACGGAGGAATTAGAAATGAAGTAGGAAAAAAACCGTACAATCCGAGAAAGAAAAACAAGAAAAACGTGTATAAACCGTGGGAACTGAAAATCTTAGGAATACAAGTTTGGAACACAGGAATGAGAGTACAACATTGGGAGTGGTTGATAAGATAACCCTGGCGTCATTTACTTCTAAATCAAGAAATTACATTGTACATGCGGTTTTTAATAGTTATCTTTCTTGACATGGAAATATACTAGAAATACACTACCATAAACCGTCGGAGCGACATTTATTTCGGGGCAGAGGTGTAGTGTATTTTATATATGGAAACAAGTAGAATGCAATCAGATGCTAGGGTAAAATAAAAAGATGAATCGACTGTAGGATGCAGATCTAACGATTGAGGATAGTTGATTGCACGATTGCACCATTAATCAGATTTTATACTAGACATTAATGAAACATAAGAGCATATAAGGAGTTGGGACGACAACTAGGAATGAACTGGCTGCAGCTGTTGGGACGACAACTAAAGCGATAAGGAGGGAGTAGCTCTATAAAAAGACGGCATGGATCGTGTAGAACTTACATAGCACAAAAATGGAGTCCGGGATGTCGCAGGGCGGGGTCGGCGACGAAGAGGTTCGGTAGAGCCCGTCAAACTTGGTCGCTCGACGTTGTACCCACAATCACCACCACCAATCACACGGGAATTTCTTAGGAATGCAAGTTTGGAACACATCACTAAGAGGAGAACATGTGTGTTGGGAACGGAAGCCACTGCGGGATTAGAGGGAGACACACATTTATATTTGTCATGGCTAGCTACAAATGGGCAGGACCTGAATTTTGGGCGCACGGAGTGAAGTTTCAATTGTGAAAATCTCAATTGTGCGCGCCAAGATGAACAAAAAAAATTTCGAGGGACCGCTACATGTCGTTCATCTTTGTTTTCATGGAGATGTAAAAGCAGTCATGTGGTAGTGGGACATTCCAAAAAAAATACGAACAAAAATATGAATCGCCAAATGTATCATTGTGCTAATGCAAACGACATGCAAATACAAAAATCCAAGTCCACGAAAGGAGGACGGCAAATCCATGGTCTAGTAAAAGGTAAACAATCAACATTTTATATATAACATTCGTCGCAATGAAATGATAACATATATAGAGTATATACTACTACTACAAAAAAAAACATTTTCCCCTGTGATGTCTAATCTTCAGGCCATCGATCCAAAGCCGCCTGTGATACGAGTATCACAGGTACATACAATATATATATCAACAATGTCATCGGATATTAGTTACAACGGATAAAGTACTTTTCATGCACCTGTTGCATCAGGCGATGAACTAGTTAGCAATTTAGATGTCGTAATTTCCTAATCAAGTTAATTATGCATCATGTCTGTTGTTAGTTCTATTACTTGTAAGGATAATGTTTACCGGATTTCATTCATTCAGCCACAGGAAATATAGACGGTCCCAAGTTACAAACATATAGGAGATGTTTTCGATAAAAGAAGTATTTCGATACTGCATATATAGAACACATTGTTCATGAACATAAAGACATATTTCATTAACAAACAAGTAATAGGAAAACACGTAGTAGACAGCAAGAACAAGATAAACTACACCTAATACTACTCTATTCAGAGATCACGAAATAGATAAACCACTCCTAATACTACTCTACTGGGATAAAACCACGTCCTCCTCCTCCGCTGCTGCCACCTCCTCTGCCTCCGCCGCCGGTGCCGCCTCCTCCTCCTCCTCCGCCGTTGCTACCGCCGCTGGTGCCGCCTCCGCCTCCGCCGCCACTGTCGCCTCCTCCTGCTCCTCCTCCGCCACTTCCGCCGCCTCCATAGCCGCGTCCACCTCCACCTCAAGAGACGCCTCCTGCTCCGCCTCCTCCGCTGCCGCCGCTGCCCAAGCCGCCTCATACTCCTCAACCTTCGTCACAGTCCGAAGCTTCCCGGCGACGCGATGCTTAATCTTCAGGAGGCCCTCTACCCCAGCAACCTCCGTGATCATCTCGTGGAGGGCGTCGAGATGACCGGCCACAGTCATCAATCCGTAGCAGTAGTGGCCCGCGGTGTCCATGCTCGTGTGGAGGGGAAGGGTCCCAAGACCCAGACGGTGACACGAGCGATCTGTGTCGGAAAAGACCTTCCGCGCCACTGCGTTGAGCGCTAGTTCGCTATGAGCGGCGGCGGACTTGGCATTGGTGGCTACCTTAAGGCGCCGATCGAGTTCGTCGATGCGGTCAGTGAGGAGTCTGAGAGTCTGCTCAACCCAACGGGGATGAGGAAGTGCAGGCGCCGCGGGCGGAGATGCGGGCGCCGCCATCAGTTCAACCGGCATTGCCGGCGGCGATGGAAACGGAGAAGGAGGTTCGGAGGACATCGATGGCCTAGAGCGCTTTGGTGCGGGGCTACCCATTTGTGTGGCGACGGAGGTGCAGAGAAAGAGCGAGAGGTGGTCGACGGTGGCGGGGGGAGAAGTTTAGATGCTAGGATCTAAGGAGTAGTGCGGCGGAGAAGCAAGAGGACGGTGAGCCTTTATAGCGGGTCGTCGTCTAAGAAGGCGTGTCGAGATGATCGGACGCTAGAGGAAACCACACTTAATTATGATCCAGTCGGTGGCTTCGGTTTCCTCGAAACCGCGGTTTGCATCCTCTCGGTCCCAACGGCTTGACACGTCCCATTAGGAGTAAATTTACACGCGGGGAAAAACAATTTTTTCGTTATATAAAAAAATCCGTCCGTACACGCCTAAGTCAACTTTGTGACCGCGCGTCCGTGCCAGCGGACGGCTTGCAGCGAACATGGGCCTAGTCCTTCACGCATTACTTTCATTCGGATTTTTAACTGCAACTGCGCGCCATGCCTTATAATGTCAGTGCACTGACCTCAACTTTCCTTGGTGGGACTAATCCTTCGCACCTGTTCCATATGTTCTTTTCTTCTCCGCCTGTTGTCTAATACTATTTATGTTCTATGTTCAACATGCATGTGCGACCTCGATCCACGATCATGTTTCATGATGTTGTACGTGTGTTTTCTCTTTTTGTTGAAAGATTGTCATGTATTGTTTGAGGTATATACATATGCATGCATGTTAGTGTTGTTAAACATGACCGAGGTGTTTTAATTCTATCTATGTCTAACATGCACGGGCCGCAAATATGATCAACCAATTACACTACGTAAGAAACCCAAATAGGAGACAACGATGGGCGACAGATCGGATGTCCATCGATCACAAAGTGATGCGAGACACGCTTAAAGTCATTGTTTGTCTCCTTTAGCTTTGCAATTACAAATCGAGACGAGCTTCAAACCCTAAGATCTTTTGTTTTTGTCCAATTTGCTCTGTTCACTTGTGACAGATTAACACATCACTAAACTTAGAGCACATTCACTTGATTGAAATCCAGAAATTCTAACACAGTAGTATTCATTGACACGAATGAACACATATATATTACAAAACACAAGAAATATGTACAAGAACAAAATTGAAGCTAAACATGTACAAGAACTCCTAAAACCACAAAAGAAATATGTATAAGAACTCCTAAAACTACTCTGCCGGCCTCGCCTCCTCCGCCCTCTCCCCCAACTTCTCAAACCACGACAAGCGGTCCTCCTCCTCCTCGTCGTCGTGGTGGTGGTGGTGGTCGCCTTCATCGTCGCCATCGTCATCGTCGTCGTCGTCATCGTCGTCGTCGTTGTCGTCATCGTCATCGTCGTCGTCATCGTCGTCGTCCTCCTCCTCCTCCTCCTCCTAATCCTCCTCCTCCTCCTCCTCCGGCGATGATGTAGTAGGAGAGTGGGCCGGCTGCTCCGGCTGAGACGATTTCTCCGGCTGCACCGGTGGCTCCGGCTGCACCAGCGGTAGAACCCCGCCACGACGGAAGTTCCTCTCTGTCGCTGCCACCAGGGCACTACGACCCTCGGCTCCGAGCTCCTGGGCCATCGTCCCAGAAAAGATGTCCAGGCGATCGGCCACACCCGTGAGGGCGTAGAGGTAGCGGTCAGTGGTATCCATTCCCGGAAACTCGAGAAGGGTACCAAGGCCCAAGGCGTCCAAGGCCCGAGACGTACTGTTGTACGCCTCTTGCACCATAATGAGGCGCTGGTCGTCATTCACCCTCTCGGGGGAGCTGCAACATATCCGCTTGCAGGGTGGCTGCCTTGGCAGGTTAGGAGGCGGAAGGTTCGCCATGGCTATGGTGGTTCGTCGGCGCCGGGCTAGGAGGTGGAACGATGGAAGAAGAAGAAAGGAGTGCAAAAGTTTTGTGCTTGTACATAACCGACGACGCGCCTTATATATGGTCTGTGCGGAGTAGACGAGGGAGCGGTTCATTTCCCGCGCATTGAACTCTTTGCAGACCTCGTGCAGCGCAATTAAACCACTGTGGAAGACGATCTTCAGAGATCCTTCCGTCTCTCTTGTATCCATGTGGAACATCGCGCACGCGTCCCTGCACCACGGCTTCTTAACTTCTCCACAGACCTCGTGCGGTGCGTCAGTTACTTGGCGCACTGGAAAGGCCAGCGGCGAGATCTCCGGCGAGCCCCGCCACGGTGGCGCCACGCGTGCACCCTCGGCGCGAGGAGGAAGAAAGGTTCTGTGATGTTGGTTTTCTTGTTTTGTGATGTTGTTTTTCTTGTTTTGTAGTACTATTGCTTTATGTTAATGAACTCAATGTCATTGTTCCTCTGTTCCATCTGTTATTTTGTTTTTTGTCTATTATTTAATGAAATGTCGGTTCTATATATTCTATTCTCTATTAATGAACGACCGTCGCGTACGTGCGTTTTTTTGTTGTCAAAGTTGGATTCGATAGGATCATCCATGTTTTTGTATACTGGATCTCGATCCATGCTAGTTGATGTTTTAATGGATGTACGACGACCAAAAAGTTTTTGTTTCGTAGGTTGGATTGGACCATCCACGTTGATATTTCATATGATAATATTTATTTATATATTAATTCTTTATTTTACTAATGTATATTAATAATATACAAATAATAAATATGATGATCGTTTTTTCAACAAAAAGAGAAAACACTTGTATAACACCATCGATTTAACATGATTGTGGATCGAGGTCTTGCACATGCATGTTACACATAGAACACAAATACGGAGTACGTAGTTCATTAGACAACGGACAGAGAATAAAATAACATATGGAATAGACGAACAACATTGAGTTCAATAACACAGAACATTACAAAACAAGAGAAATGTCATCATGAAACAAGAAAATCAACATCACAAATCCTCATCAACAAGTGATCAATCATGCATGAAACATGATGGAGACCTCGCTGGCTCTCTTTCAAAAGCATGCATGCATGTCCGACCATCATACATGATCACGACAAAGCATTAATTCTCGGATAGTCGAATGTGTGGCGTACACGTTTTAATTTTCTCTTATGCCGATGGGACGCGTCGAGCCGTTGGAACCGTGCAGCATATATATCCGCCTGTGATAATTGTCTTATCAGAGGCGGGTCTTGCAGCATAACTAACTGCCTGTGATAATGGTGTTATCACAGACGGATGTTTACCTACATCAAGCCGCCTGTGAAGACCTTTTACCGCAGTAGGTTTCTACCATAACAGTAACCGCCTGAGATAATTAGGTTATCATAGATGGTTCTTTACTTGTATCTAGTCATTTGTGATAATTGTTTTTCATAGACATGCCTAGCCATTGGTTAATAACTGCATGTGATAAGGTATAACCTATACAGTACTACTGCTGTTATTTCTAATTTCCAGGTCAATTCAATATAATCATAGAACAAAAATCAATAATATCATCACAGAACAAAAGTCAACAATATTATCATCACAGAAGTCAATTTCACCAAAACAATATACATATATACAAGTTACAGATACAATTCATCTCAAAGTTTACAAGTTTTCACTAAAAACTGTTTCTATTGGAATAGTCACAAAGTTCCGGCACATCAGCTGCTGCACCATCCTCATCAAAGAACTCCCCTCTTTTGTGCAAAATTTCGTGACGAATGAATTGACAGAGTTCAGCAGCAATCCTGTCGGCTCCTCCACTAGGAGTACTTCTACAAACTGGCCATTCTTCGTTCAGATTCTTCGTGTGCTGCAATATAACACATAACAAGGTTTAGATGTATTGGTTTGAACAATCTCAAAGTATAGATCAAAGTGAGAGTATACAAGAATTTATTTGGTATTTTTGGAGCAGTTGTACTATGAGCAATTTAATTTTGAAGTTGGAATCAAATATGAAAATAATGTTTCTGGTAATATTAAACAGCAGAGAATATAAGTATTAAACTATGCTAGTTACAATGAAAATGAAACACAAAAGTAAGAAAATAAAGTATCGACATTAAGGATAACTTACATCCTAACAATTCACTCTATATACGCCGGTGGTCCGAAGATGCTTGCATACATAATACCCGCATAAGACACTCCCAACAGGCTGCTTCGGACAAGCATAATACATTTTAATGTCCAATGCATTCGTATTGGAAGGTCTCTCACCGCCAAGCCGTTCCGCGTAAAACCGCCAAGCGCTGTAATACAAGAAATGTCATATAAAACTTGTCAACACATTCTAAATGTGCGTAAATTAAAATTATTGAATAAACGCACAATTTCAAAATGGAAAGGAAATCTTTGTAACGATCTGGTGAGAAATCGACCGAGTCCAAGACTGTTGCCATTTCCTGCGTTGGCTTGATGAAGATTGTGGGGACCGGAATCCACACATCCGAGGATCTCATTGGGTGGTGTCGTGCGATGCGACACCCAACAGTTTACAAGAATAGAACCGGAATAAAGTACAAGACCAAGTCTTTTATTTAATACACAGCGGAAGTTTTCACAATACTAGCGGATGTAAAGAAATATATACATACCATAGCTACGCTCTCAGCACTAGCTATGCAAAAAGCAAAGTTTTCCATGCCAGGGATACTTTGCACTAGCAACACTCAATCTATGGCGGCGTGCAGGGTTCCCACTCGGCTGTACACCCTGGAGGGGGTGTTGCCTCATCGTCAAACCCATCCTCAAAGGGGTAACCTGCAAAAACTCGTTAACTGCAAACGTGAGCTTAAGGCTCAGCAAGACTTAACCGTCTCACTAGACAGATGCACGGGGACACTAAGCATAGGTATGGAATAGCATAAATAACTCGCCTACAAGTGGATCCTTATATTCAAGTTTTAAGTAGCAAATGACATTCTCTGAGCACGGCACATCATGGGCTCCACAATCAAACAAGAAACGCTTTACCGATGATATGACATGCCCAAAGCACATAATGCCATTACAGCTAAAGTATGGGGAAATTGTAAATCTTTAGTTATACTATCTCTAAACCAAACAAAGTTGTAAAGTAATTATAATTCAATATCATATGACTTTCCTGACTTCTTTAGTATTTACTACGTCACGACACAGTGAACAAGTGGTACTCTATTACTGCGAGGGACAGTGATTGCAATCAGGACACACCCGGTCAACACGACACATACGTCGTTCGGAAGTGTCAGCGAGCACACCCGTACCTACATAACACTTCAGTACTGGGCGTATATGGCCACCTTTCACAAGAAACTCAAATGCTGAGCCCGTCTCACCTCCGCAAACAGAAGGTCTCCGCACGGAACACCTCATGTGCCCGCCGACCGATTTACACCTTACTGTCCTCAACCCACCCCTATCGATGGTGAGTTAATGGGTCTCAACATCCCAGTTATCAAGTTACATCAGTTTATTGGATTCCATATGTCCATTATATTGCCGGTACAATTCAAGCTTGCCCAGCGGGGCCGCATACGGACGGGCCTTAATCAACACAGGCAGGGCTATGCGACCGAGACTCAATTCTCGCCGCTTCCTATCCATTCCCTACCCGGTCTCAGTTTCATTATATTAAGCCATGTTCTATTCAACCAATCCTGTGAGATACATCTCTCGCGAGTAGATTCCAACTACTCGACTTCTACCGGATCTCCTATGCATTAGCAAAGCAGTTACTACAGGTCAAACTGTAACTCGTGCCAAATAAACCCCTGGGATTTTTGGTCATGCAAGTGGAGTATCATTCACCCTAAACGTAATGCACAATTCATATACTATTCATCATAGTGATAAAACAAAAGCTCATAAACGACTTAAATGCAAACCGGGGCTTGCCTTGTTGCAGGTCAGGTTCTGAGTTAAAAATTGGAAGGTTCTCTTCCAAGGCTTCTGGCTCCTCCTCGACTTCGGTCACTATACGATATGCAGATAACATGGATATATAAATGACTTTGAAATTTATTTATTTTTAAGACCATAAATTAATTCATGGTGATCACTATATGGCAGGGACCTTAATTGGCTTTGGAACTTCGATGGTAGATACTAGGGAATATGATCAAGGCTCTTGCAAAGAACAGGAGATGATCATAGCAGATTGTGGTCTCCGAAAGTATGGCAAGCAATCAACTTCCAAAAATTTCCGAGAGGAAACTGTAGCTTGAACCTAGCTAACAGTTGATAATCAAGATGGAGGGAGTGGTTCTGGTCTTAGCAAAATTTGTTTTCATAATTTTCTAAGCTGTGGGGAAGGAGTTATTGTATTTCTAATTCGGCAAGAATTTATGGATTTACTTTATAATTGAGTTTCTAGACATTAAATCAATATTTGGTTTGTAACTGTTTTAAGACTAGTATAGTAGGTTACTTAAATCCAAGACTTTAACAGGAGTTAGGGTATGACTAAAGGAAGACTCAGTAAAATTTTGGGACCTAATAAAGCAACCTAATAGCTGTGAAAATTCAATAACTGAGAAAGGAAATTGAATTATACAGAGAGTTAAACAGGTGCTATGGCTCCCAAACTTTGCCTGATAATCAAGAATAGGACAATAAATTTAATGCGAATTTTTGGGATTTTTCCTGTGGATATCTTGTCTGGAAAAATTTCATTTGCATTAGGAAAGATTATTTTCTACAGAATTTAACTCTGAGTTTCACAGAACCTAATTGGTATTGACAGAAACTAGAGCTCGAGAGCTTTCGAACAAAATTTGTTTGAAAAATTTTGGAGTATCCTACAGAAAGTTATGGATTTTCTAAGTTGGAGCCTATTCTGGAATAATTTCCTAATTTGATTTAACTCGTGGGCCCCACTGTTTTAAAATGAACCAATAGCATTTAACCCACACGGGGGCCACAGAGTTCCACCGCGTAGCCACAGCAAATCCCGTGGCCACACCTGATCCGACGGGGTTTACCGCCGCTGACACGCGGGACCCGCCGCGTCGTCTTCTACCTCCCGACGCGGGCGGCGCGCGGGGCTCCCGCGGCGGTGCTCTCCGGCGAGCCTCGCCGCCGGCCAATCCAACGCACCAGAATCGCGGAAACTTGCCGCCTGGGGGTTTTTGGGGTCGCTGAGCACGATGGTGAGGTCAGTGGGTCTTGAAACTCGCCGGAAAAGGTCGTGCGACGGCGGTGGCGGCGATGAGCGCTCGGGCATCATAGAACTCTCTATAGAGTAGCTCAAATCACTTGGGAATTGCTCCAAAACCTTTCTGGGATGATGGAGTTCAAGGATATGGGCGCAGAAGGGGAGTGAGTTGCCGGGAATCACGAGTTCGACGGTGAACCGAGGTTTTCTCACCGGCGGCGAGCAAAACTCGAAATTCAGAGCCGTTGCTTGACGATCCTTAAAGGTTTTTGCTCAGACAGGATCGCTAGGGCCTATAGAAACTATCTCTAAGTAATTGCAAAGGATGATTGCTTGCCGAAAAGGAATTTGACATGAAATCATAGCTAGCTATCTACCCTCGGCCGTAGAGGAAACGAACAATATCTTGCTCAGGCTTCAACGATAAGGGAAATGGTTTGTACCATGAGCTAGAGTTTGATCAGGCGCACCTTTTTGCTCTTTGGAGCTAGGCTTGAAACGGCGCGGAACGGCGGTACCCGCGGAGCAGTGGCGAGCGGCGGCGATGGCGCGCGGCGGAAGAAAAATGGCGAGGCAGTGGAGCTGTGATCGGGGATGAGGATTAAAGGGGCTTCGGCCGGCCTTTTATAGAGCCGCGGCGAGCAGGCAGGCAGCTCGCTGGAGCTGCATGCGCGCGCGGTGTCGAGCGGGGGCGCGGCGGTGCAGAGGTGTCGGGGTTGAGCTGATCCGTTTAAAAAGGGGAGCTGACTTGTGGGGCCCACTGTCCAGTGATTCTCCCCACAGCTCAGTTACTAATTCATTTAAAAATAGAAGATCAACTCCAAAAATCATGAAATTTTGTGGAGATGGCAAATGAATTATTCTGAACACAATGGTGAATTCAATTCTTATGTTTAAAGAAGTTGGAGAAGAATTCAAAATTCAGATTTGAATTTGATTCAAATTTGCTAAGCACCTCAATAAAAATAGTAGATGAGTTTCTAAAATCTTGAAACTTTGTAAGCATGCTATTGAGGAATTTAGGAGCTCAGGGAAAAATTTAGAGCCCTTAATTTGAATATTTGGTTTAGAGCTTATTAGGGCTTCATTGTGCATTGCTTACTAATCCTTATCCAAAAATTCTTATTCTTAAAAGGTGAATAGAATATAATTTGGATTCATGGTGAAGTCTAATACCCATGATAAAAGAATCTAACACAGAGTGCAAGAAAAGTTTTGGATGGCATAGTTCATGTGTACCATTATATTGGAGATCCAAAATAGTTGATCACAAAAACCCACATGAACTTAACATGCCATAAAAGTGGGGTTTTACATTCCTCCCCCCTTAAAAGAATCTCGTCCCGAGATTACAAAAGAAGGCAAAGGAAAAAGGATCTACCGAACATATGCCGCTAACAAGTCCGGGTAGTTCGTTCTAAGATACTCCTCGCTTTCCCACGTGGCCTCTTCGGCACTGTGGTTGCTCCACAAGATCTTGTAGAAACGCAAGGTGCGGCTTCTTGTGGTGCGAGTCTTTTCATCGATGATCTGAGTTGGATGCTCGGAATAGGTGAGATCTGGTTGGAGAGCTTCCAAATCTTCTATGCGGATATCAGCTGGAGTCTTAAGGCATTTCCGCAATTGGGAAATGTGGAACACATTGTGGACTCCGGAAAGTGAAGTTGGTAACTCCAATTGGTATGCCACAGGTCCGCACCTTTCGATTATTGCGAATGGCCCAATAAAGCGGGGAGCTAGCTTCCCTTTTACCCCGAAGCGATGGATACCCTTCATAGGGGATACCCGGAGATAAACTTGATCTCCAACTTCGAAGTGAAGAGGTCGACGTCGTTTGTCCGCGTAGTTCTTCTGACGAGACTGAGCAGCTTTGAGATTCGCCTGAATAGTGCGAACTCGATCCTCGGCTTCATTTACTAAGTCGATGCCGTATACTGCCCGTTCACCTGATTCGCACCAGTTCAAGGGTGTGCGACACTTCCGGCCATAAAGAGCTTCATAAGGTGCCATCTGGATGCTAGCCTGGTAACCGTTGTTGTATGAAAACTCCGCCAAAGGTAGATGATCATCCCAGTTCTTGCCCTGGTGGATGGCACAGGCACGAAGCATGTCTTCTAGCACTTGATTCACCCGTTCAGTTTGTCCATCAGTCTGAGGATGATAGGCCGAGCTCCGAATTAACTTGGTTCCCAGTGCAGCGTGGAGATGCTCCCAGAATCGCGAAACAAATACAGCCCCACGATCTGAGATGATGGTGCGGGGTATTCCGTGGAGGCATACGATTCTGGCAATATATAACTCCGCGTATCTTGAGGAATGATAGTTGGTATTGACGGGAATGAAATGCGCCGTCTTAGTCAGTCGGTCAACTATCACCCAAATTGAGTCGTGCTTATGGAAAGTGGGAGGCAACCCAACAATGAAATCCATGCTGATATCCTCCCATTTCCAAGCTGGTATGCTTTCATATACTCATACAGTCCATACCTTGTTGAGAATGCTGTCTTGGATATATCTTCTGGTCGGATTCTAATTTGATGATAACCAGAACGAAGATCCATCTTCGAAAACACTTTAGCACCCACTAATTGATCGAAAAGAATATCAATGCGCGGTAGTGGATACTTGTTCTTGATGGTGACAGCATTAAGTGGACGATAGTCTACACACAGCCTCAAGGTCTTATCTTTCTTTTCTACAAACAGTGCAGAACAACCCCATGGTGATGAACTTGGACGAATAAAACCCTTGCTCTCAAGTTCAGTTAATTGTTCCTTCAGTTCTGCAAGTTCCTTGGGTGCCATCTTGTAGGGTGGTCTTGAAACTGGCACTGTTCCGGGCGCAAGTTCAATCTTGAACTCTATATCCCTTTCTGGTGGCATCCCAAAAGATCTTCAGGAAACACGTCGGGGTATTCACATACTACCGGAATATTCTTAAGTTCCATAACCTCGGTGTTGTGAGTGGATGGGTCTAATGGAATGATGTTCTCAAGATTGAGAACCTGGGGCTGATGGAGTGGAGAGTTTAGATAAATTTTTCGAGGAACGATATCAAGGATAGCACCATGGTATTGCAACCATGCCATTCCTAAGATGATATCTAGCTTTTGATGTTCTAATATCAGAAATGAAGTAAGATATATGGTTCCATCTAGGTTAAGTGGGATTCCAGGAACCAATTTATTTGTTACCGTTTTCCCGGCTGGAGTGCTAATCACATATGGGGTTTTTGTGGAGATAACAGGCAATTGACTTTTAACGACAAAAGATTTACTAATGACATTGTGTGAAGCTCCGGAGTCAAAGAGTATGTCTACGGGTTGATCGAAGATAGAGAACGTACCCGTGAGCACGGGTGCGCCTTCTGGAACGTCCTCGATGGCGAGGTGGTGGATGTTGCCAGGTCTGGTGGCTAGCTTCTTGGGCTGGTTGCGGGGTTGGTTGGCCCCCTGGTAAGATGATTGCCCTCCACCTTGTCGATTCTGCGGACAATCCTTGGCGAAGTGCCCCGTACGTCCACACGTGAAACACGTGTACGGGGTTTGGCCAATACGAAGGGGAGGACGGAATCCCGGTGCACGTGGTGGAGGTGGAAGTGCACGTGGAACCATCCCCTGTTGTTGCTGCGGCCGAAATCCGCCGTTGTTGAACTGACGACCACGGAACATTGGTGGTCGCGATGGCGGCTGCCACCTCTGGCCGGATGGTGATCGATACACCATACGGTACTTCTGAGGAGTACCACCTCCGCTGCTCTGTGGAGCACCCCTCTTCTTTTTATCGGAGGACAGCTCGCGCGTAGCGTCCTCCTGCATGATAGCGGCATTGACTATGTCGTTGAAGTTGCCGCGGTTGAACAGGACAAGCTTGTCCTTCAACTTGGGGTTCAAACCCCGGTAGAAACATTCCCGCTTCCGATCTTCGGTATTCACTTGGTCCTGAGCATATTGGGCCAAGTGGTTGAATGATTTGGAGTATTCGTATGCACTCCTTCCTCCTTGCCTTAGCTCCAAGAACTCTTGAAGCTTCCTCCTCATAATCCCGGGAGGGATGTGGTAGGCGCGAAATGCCTCCCGGAATTCGGTCCAGCTTACAACATGGCCTGCGGGGCGTGCGGTAAGGTAATTGGCCCACCACGCACCGGCAGACCCCTGCAGTTGTTGCGCTGCAAACAATGTCTTCTGTTGTTCGGTTATCGCTAGTAAACCGAACTTTCCTTCAATGGTGCGGAGCCAGTTATCCGCGTCCAACGGTTCATCGGCTTCTCTGAATACCGGTGGGTGTGTCGATGAGAAATCAGAGTAGGAACTCTGAAATTGCTGACGCGGTCCATCATCCTGTCGTCCCCCTTGACGGGACGAGTGCTGCACCAACGTCCGCAGTAACTCGGTTTGCTCGTCGCGCGAGCCGAGCACTGCAGCGAGAACCTCCGCGAGACTCCTGGGGAGTGTGGTTGGAGGTGGTGGAGGTGGTTGTGTCTGAGGCGTATTCTGCCCCGGGGGTGGTGTGTCATCCCCCTGTCCTCCACTAGATCCTCCCACCTCTGAGGCTGTACGAGTACGCACCATACTGCAATATAATGAATAACACGGTAAGTCCCATTGCCTTGGGTTTATCCTTCCTTAGAAATGCGGTAGACAATAATAGACGATGCATGACATTTACATATATTGATAAAGCACAAACTTTATACAAAATATATCATCTCAAGACCAAGTTTACAGTAGTAAACCCAAAATGATGGACTCCCTTTATGGAAACACATCTCTACCATACTTGGCCTTCCTGACATGTCATACTCATCTAGTTAGCTAGACACCACAACCATTACTCTTAATATGACACAAACATGGTCACAAAAGAGAAACACTAGCAACCATGTAACTATATGCCGCCCGGTGTTGGCGGAAGTGCTACCACATCTAACTTCAATACGCTCTACTCGACGTATTCAAGTTCCTCTGGGTCTTCTTCTTCTTCTTCATCTTCAGGGCTAGGCACCTCTGATACGGGTGCTGGAGTAGAAGTTGATACATCGTTCAATATCAACGTCTTCTTGGCAGCCATAGCTTGCCAATCTGCCTGTATCATAAACATCCCCCAGGCCTCATTCTCTTGCTGAGCCTGTTCACAGCTGGTCTTCCAGCTCTGAGCTTCTACTCTGGACTGATCCCTGTCTGCAGTCACCACGTTCAACTGTGTGTCCCGTTGGTGCCCATAAAGTAGGCTTGCCTCCAGATCAATATCTCTCTCTAGAGTCTCCTGGCGAGACGCGGCCAAATCCATAACAGCGTCATGCCATTGATTCTCCCTAAGGTTCAAACGATGATTAAGAGGAGCCATCATATCCCTAAGTCCGTCATTTGCCCACTCAAAGTGATTTGCTCGCTTCATGGCTTGCTTCAGATTGTTTGTCAATTCTTTTATGCATGTCCTCTGATTACCCTTTTCGCGATGTGAGGCTGCTGCATACATCGCTAAGGCTGTTGCGGATGTTTCGCCATGCTCTCCCACCTCCGCAAGCAAGCGGGTTGCCCAGGCTTCAGAAGCCCTGCCGTTGACTGGAAAGAACTCATACAGAGTACCCACCAGATGACGGTAATGGAGTTTGCAAAACCTCCCTATGGCAACACTTGCGGCGTAGCTCCATGTTTCTTCTAATATCAATCCTTTGATCTTGATGGAGTATGGAGCCCATCCGAGGTGCGGTGGACCGGCAGGCACATCGACGTAGATGGTGCAACTCCATATACCGCCCTCCTGGAACTTCTTGCCCCAATAGCTAGGTAACACCAAATAGCCAAACTGGCCGAGCAACCGTGCAAACACGTCCGGAAAACCGGCGTGCCCGGTGCATGTTGAGAACACCCATCCATTAGGCAACTGAATTCTTGGTGCTGCCATCTGTGGACAAATATACCCAAATGTCAATACACCGTTTAAGTATTCGACCAATCACTGGTGATGTGGGACAAAAACAAATGTCCAAAATCAATTGGTTCAGTCAAAGCTGCAATCTGGAAATGAGTACAGTTCTGATTTATCTGACCCATCTGCAGTAACCCGTAAGTTTCATACAGAAGAAGTCAGAACTAAACTTTATGTTGAATACAAAAATTGTAGTACACTTTAAAACCTTTCCAGATTGTACTCATACAGCCACTGTTGAACTAGTATAAACAATCTATACCAGTTTTAAGTTGACTCAAGGGTTCTGAAAATTTCGACAGAACCTCCCCTGTATATGGGCTTATCTCCACATTCTATACAGGTTCATCATGATAAGATATTGAGGTAGTGTCAAAATAAACCTTGAGTAACATCGTGTTAACAATCCAGAACTAAAGAAGTTCCACCACGACAACCTTGTCATGAAGGTATTATGTATCAATTCATAATTAGGTGCAAATTGTTCCAAGTTCTGGACTGCAGGAACCAAATTTGCGACAAATGGAAGTAGACATAGCTACACCTAGATTCAGGTCAGGAGTGATAAATAAAGTTGATAGATGACTTCCTAAGCTTTCCAGAAATGTACATACGTAACCATATCACTGTTCTGGATTAGGGGTTATAATTATCCAAACTCAACGGTAAAGCTGACTGGTTTGCATCAGCAGTCATGCAGTTTACTGTGCTGACTTCCCAATTTGGTTAAACTCCAATTAAAATCAGGAAGGACTCCCCAAATCAAACTCGTGAGTCTCCACCTACCCTTCTCAAACATATATCCCAATAAGGTAGTGGATTTTTCTATAGTGAGTTATGGCAAGAATACAGAAATGGTACAAAGGTGGGTTCATGTGGAGTAATTACAGTAAACCCCAGTTTTCAACAGATTCACAAGCTTTTCTGTCTTTATGGTCAACGGAAAAGTTGGAGAGACCTTCACGAGCTTTCCATTCATGTAGGATATGCTTAAGTTATCTAATAGCTAACCAAGATTACAACCTGGCGAAGTTGAGCTACTTCTACCAGAAAGCAAGAATCTTGGTTCTATCCAATTTATCAAGTCGGGCCCGAAATTATCAGTATCTGATAGTCGGACTTTCTTAAAACACAATGCAACCATTATGTCGGTGGGGAGGGTCTAGTATCATGCTTGATACTGACGGTACTACGTGCCTCACGAAAGGAAATTCTAGCCGGTACATCCGGTTACGTCTATTGGTGGTTCCTATATCGTTCACTCGCAAACGGCTTCTACACGGGTTGCTACCGGAGTTAGGTTACCTGCAGAAGACAAACAATCCCCTTTTACACCTTCGCACCTCAAGGGTGGCACGGGAAAACATGGCAGGCAGTCACAATAATATATAATTAAAAGTAAATGCATACGACTCTGGCGTGAGTCGTCCTCGAGCGAGGCCATGTCTCGAGGTACATGGCTGTAAATACGTCTGTACAGCAAAGACTCCCGTACGATCCGGCTTATACACGCTCGGGCATACGTGTTCGCATGTTCTCATAGATATGAGATCACACTATCGGGTTACATACCACCCGACGGGGTTTCCCTCTAACTTTGTGTCACGCTGGGGTACCGCGTGTCATATGTTCTTAGAAACATGGAAAGTTTCAAAGACTCATATTGACTTTCCGTGCCAAGCCACGGAAATTTTACATACCACCTCTCGTATGCTGAGCTTACCGAGATTGATCCGCTCTCGGTGGCGTACCTTACCTCTTACCTGATGTCGGAGCGTCGTTACAGAATATAATAACACATAGTTAGTTTACCACCTTTATATCTTATACTAATAATACTCCTTATAACGGCATATAACTAATTCCTCACTCAAGTTCCTAATTTTTGAAAATAAGTTCTTTTCCGGTACACTGTTCCCAACGAAGCTCTGATACCATGTCTGTGGGGACCGGAATCCACACATCCGAGGATCTCATTGGGTGGTGTCGTGCGATGCGACACCCAACAGTTTACAAGAATAGAACCGGAATAAAGTACAAGACCAAGTCTTTTATTTAATACACAGCGGAAGTTTTCACAATACTAGCGGATGTAAAGAAATATATACATACCATAGCTACGCTCTCAGCACTAGCTATGCAAAAAGCAAAGTTTTCCATGCCAGGGATACTTTGCACTAGCAACACTCAATCTATGGCGGCGTGCAGGGTTCCCACTCGGCTGTACACCCTGGAGGGGGTGTTGCCTCATCGTCAAACCCATCCTCAAAGGGGTAACCTGCAAAAACTCGTTAACTGCAAACGTGAGCTTAAGGCTCAGCAAGACTTAACCGTCTCACTAGACAGATGCACGGGGACACTAAGCATAGGTATGGAATAGCATAAATAACTCGCCTACAAGTGGATCCTTATATTCAAGTTTTAAGTAGCAAATGACATTCTCTGAGCACGGCACATCATGGGCTCCACAATCAAACAAGAAACGCTTTACCGATGATATGACATGCCCAAAGCACATAATGCCATTACAGCTAAAGTATGGGGAAATTGTAAATCTTTAGTTATACTATCTCTAAACCAAACAAAGTTGTAAAGTAATTATAATTCAATATCATATGACTTTCCTGACTTCTTTAGTATTTACTACGTCACGACACAGTGAACAAGTGGTACTCTATTACTGCGAGGGACAGTGATTGCAATCAGGACACACCCGGTCAACACGACACATACGTCGTTCGGAAGTGTCAGCGAGCACACCCGTACCTACATAACACTTCAGTACTGGGCGTATATGGCCACCTTTCACAAGAAACTCAAATGCTGAGCCCGTCTCACCTCCGCAAACAGAAGGTCTCCGCACGGAACACCTCATGTGCCCGCCGACCGATTTACACCTTACTGTCCTCAACCCACCCCTATCGATGGTGAGTTAATGGGTCTCAACATCCCAGTTATCAAGTTACATCAGTTTATTGGATTCCATATGTCCATTATATTGCCGGTACAATTCAAGCTTGCCCAGCGGGGCCGCATACGGACGGGCCTTAATCAACACAGGCAGGGCTATGCGACCGAGACTCAATTCTCGCCGCTTCCTATCCATTCCCTACCCGGTCTCAGTTTCATTATATTAAGCCATGTTCTATTCAACCAATCCTGTGAGATACATCTCTCGCGAGTAGATTCCAACTACTCGACTTCTACCGGATCTCCTATGCATTAGCAAAGCAGTTACTACAGGTCAAACTGTAACTCGTGCCAAATAAACCCCTGGGATTTTTGGTCATGCAAGTGGAGTATCATTCACCCTAAACGTAATGCACAATTCATATACTATTCATCATAGTGATAAAACAAAAGCTCATAAACGACTTAAATGCAAACCGGGGCTTGCCTTGTTGCAGGTCAGGTTCTGAGTTAAAAATTGGAAGGTTCTCTTCCAAGGCTTCTGGCTCCTCCTCGACTTCGGTCACTATACGATATGCAGATAACATGGATATATAAATGACTTTGAAATTTATTTATTTTTAAGACCATAAATTAATTCATGGTGATCACTATATGGCAGGGACCTTAATTGGCTTTGGAACTTCGATGGTAGATACTAGGGAATATGATCAAGGCTCTTGCAAAGAACAGGAGATGATCATAGCAGATTGTGGTCTCCGAAAGTATGGCAAGCAATCAACTTCCAAAAATTTCCGAGAGGAAACTGTAGCTTGAACCTAGCTAACAGTTGATAATCAAGATGGAGGGAGTGGTTCTGGTCTTAGCAAAATTTGTTTTCATAATTTTCTAAGCTGTGGGGAAGGAGTTATTGTATTTCTAATTCGGCAAGAATTTATGGATTTACTTTATAATTGAGTTTCTAGACATTAAATCAATATTTGGTTTGTAACTGTTTTAAGACTAGTATAGTAGGTTACTTAAATCCAAGACTTTAACAGGAGTTAGGGTATGACTAAAGGAAGACTCAGTAAAATTTTGGGACCTAATAAAGCAACCTAATAGCTGTGAAAATTCAATAACTGAGAAAGGAAATTGAATTATACAGAGAGTTAAACAGGTGCTATGGCTCCCAAACTTTGCCTGATAATCAAGAATAGGACAATAAATTTAATGCGAATTTTTGGGATTTTTCCTGTGGATATCTTGTCTGGAAAAATTTCATTTGCATTAGGAAAGATTATTTTCTACAGATTTTAACTCTGAGTTTCACAGAACCTAATTGGTATTGACAGAAACTAGAGCTCGAGAGCTTTCGAACAAAATTTGTTTGAAAAATTTTGGAGTATCCTACAGAAAGTTATGGATTTTCTAAGTTGGAGCCTATTCTGGAATAATTTCCTAATTTGATTTAACTCGTGGGCCCCACTGTTTTAAAATGAACCAATAGCATTTAACCCACACGGGGGCCACAGAGTTCCACCGCGTAGCCACAGCAAATCCCGTGGCCACACCTGATCCGACGGGGTTTACCGCCGCTGACACGCGGGACCCGCCGCGTCGTCTTCTACCTCCCGACGCGGGTGGCGCGCGGGGCTCCCGCGGCGGTGCTCTCCGGCGAGCCTCGCCGCCGGCCAATCCAACGCACCAGAATCGCGGAAACTTGCCGCCTGGGGGTTTTTGGGGTCGCTGAGCACGATGGTGAGGTCAGTGGGTCTTGAAACTCGCCGGAAAAGGTCGTGCGACGGCGGTGGCGGCGATGAGCGCTCGGGCATCATAGAACTCTCTATAGAGTAGCTCAAATCACTTGGGAATTGCTCCAAAACCTTTCTGGGATGATGGAGTTCAAGGATATGGGCGCAGAAGGGGAGTGAGTTGCCGGGAATCACGAGTTCGACGGTGAACCGAGGTTTTCTCACCGGCGGCGAGCAAAACTCGAAATTCAGAGCCGTTGCTTGACGATCCTTAAAGGTTTTTGCTCAGACAGGATCGCTAGGGCCTATAGAAACTATCTCTAAGTAATTGCAAAGGATGATTGCTTGCCGAAAAGGAATTTGACATGAAATCATAGCTAGCTATCTACCCTCGGCCGTAGAGGAAACGAACAATATCTTGCTCAGGCTTCAACGATAAGGGAAATGGTTTGTACCATGAGCTAGAGTTTGATCAGGCGCACCTTTTTGCTCTTTGGAGCTAGGCTTGAAACGGCGCGGAACGGCGGTACCCGCGGAGCAGTGGCGAGCGGCGGCGATGGCGCGCGGCGGAAGAAAAATGGCGAGGCAGTGGAGCTGTGATCGGGGATGAGGATTAAAGGGGCTTCGGCCGGCCTTTTATAGAGCCGCGGCGAGCAGGCAGGCAGCTCGCTGGAGCTGCATGCGCGCGCGGTGTCGAGCGGGGGCGCGGCGGTGCAGAGGTGTCGGGGTTGAGCTGATCCGTTTAAAAAGGGGAGCTGACTTGTGGGGCCCACTGTCCAGTGATTCTCCCCACAGCTCAGTTACTAATTCATTTAAAAATAGAAGATCAACTCCACAAATCATGAAATTTTGTGGAGATGGCAAATGAATTATTCTGAACACAATGGTGAATTCAATTCTTATGTTTAAAGAAGTTGGAGAAGAATTTAAAATTCAGATTTGA
The DNA here is from genome assembly GCA_036927565.1 of Tuctoria greenei. Taxonomy (NCBI): domain Eukaryota; kingdom Viridiplantae; phylum Streptophyta; class Magnoliopsida; order Poales; family Poaceae; genus Tuctoria; species Tuctoria greenei. The sequence goes on along the minus strand of JAYESD010000012.1, from coordinate 121,654,021 downwards.
ATTTGATTCAAATTTGCTAAGCACCTCAATAAAAATAGTAGATGAGTTTCTAAAATCTTGAAACTTTGTAAGCATGCTATTGAGGAATTTAGGAGCTCAGGGAAAAATTTAGAGCCCTTAATTTGAATATTTGGTTTAGAGCTTATTAGGGCTTCATTGTGCATTGCTTACTAATCCTTATCCAAAAATTCTTATTCTTAAAAGGTGAATAGAATATAATTTGGATTCATGGTGAAGTCTAATACCCATGATAAAAGAATCTAACACAGAGTGCAAGAAAAGTTTTGGATGGCATAGTTCATGTGTACCATTATATTGGAGATCCAAAATAGTTGATCACAAAAACCCACATGAACTTAACATGCCATAAAAGTGGGGTTTTACAAAGATCATTATATAGTGATTACTGCAAACATACAAACACACGTGTTAACAGTTACCAATAATTGCTATTTCAATGTCATGTGTCGAACTCATTCGAAGTGGTACGAAGCCTTTACGAGGTCCTTGCCGTCTCTAACAAAGTTAAACATTGCATGTCTTATGTAAGCTGCAACTTCTGTCCTTTTATCCTTCTTAAGTTTTGCGATTGCTTTTTCAAAATCTTTTTTTTTCATGGTTTGAACTTTGCTGAGTCTCGATCTGCTTGGACGTCGAATAGCACCTTTGCAATCCTAGTAGTGTCAAGGATACCTGTCTTGCGCTCCAACTTTTCATTATCCATGTATTGCATCCTATTGACGAAGTCCAGAATTGTTATAATCTCATGAAATGCGTATGCGTGTAGTAAGAAAAGCAAATACAAAATATTAGAGCACTTACAAGCACCAGCCGAGCAGCAGGTTGATTTCGAGCATGCCCCGATAGAAAAGGACACGCAGCTCTTCAAATAAAATGACTCTTCTATCCACTCCAGTGCTCCAGAATGCTTCTTTTGGAATACGAAATGTGACGCAATTAAGACCACATTTTGTGCTGGCAAGGATGTACCACTCATGCATTCTTCTGAGCTGGACGGGTTGTTTGCTAAGTTGTACGGATGTCATGAACGGCTTCCCATTCTCAAATTCAGGAGGAACATCCTCAAGCTTGTATATTGGAACTCCTGGTTTAACTAAAGCCGTCCCCAGATTATACATGACACCGTCTTCTTCCCACTCCTCGATATATCCTAATGATGGCTTATGAGAAGAACGAGATGCACTCGATTTTATAATATTTTCCTTCATAGTTTCCAAATATTTTGACACTTCTGATGAAGGTTTCTTATTTTCTTATGAGGTAACTTTGATAGGAACTGATGATCGAGGAGTAGTCGTCGGAAGTTGGACACTGGCTTGTTGTTGAACCTGTTGTTTAACTGATTGCTCTTTACTCCCAGCAGTTGGCTCTAGTACTACTTCAAGTTGTTGCTCAACTGGTTGCTCTTTACTAGCAACAGCTTGATCTGGTACTACTTGAAGTTTTTGTCCAACTTGTTGCTCTTGGATATCATCCTTGCTGAGACATAGGGGGAGTGGATCTTCCTGGACTGGGAGTGGATCTTCATGCACTTTCGCCTTAGAAGATGGGGTTGCAGTATTTGGAGATGCGACAGGGCTAGAAATTGGCTCATCGTCCAACACGATATCGCGTCAGTGCTAAAGGATTAATTGGTTGACAGCCTGCCCCAGAGTTGTGATCCCCTCAGGTGTGACGTGGTGTATTTCATAATCTTCATAATCATTATCAATGATCTGAAGAACTTGCACCACAGCATAATACAACAGAAGTGGATTCCCGTTGAAGTCACGATCAGGCTTTGCCATAGCAGTGGCAACCTGTTTGGTTTTGTTCCCTGCTCTGCCTATCGGGACAAGAAGACGACAAGATTTGTCGTTACCAATATCATCGATAGGGAACTTATGTGTTGACCCTGATCCTGGCACGGAACCAACGCTGCTAGGGTAGGTAGTTGGAGATACTAATTGCTCCTTTTGCACCGGAATCATCACTGTACTCGGTGCCACTAATTGTCCCGATTCTCTAAGTTGTTCCATTATTTCTTGAATATTTTCTTTGACCTTTTGAGCAATCGTTTCATCAAGTGTTTTCTTAAACTTCTCACATCTTCTATATGTGTCTTTATCTTTAGGGAAACCATCTAGCCAATACATTTGAGAAGAGACCGCTCGAACCCGTCCGCTGTGTTCAGGGTTTCCTAAGATAGCGGTAAGTTGGTCATTCTCCCTCTTCGGCTTGAAGAGACCCTTCTGTTGCTTTCCAATTACTTCTTTCATTTTATCCTCTACTTCATTCACAGAGTCGGGCTTTTGAAGTTTGCCCTCGCTGGTCAAACCTGACCGAGCAAAGACCCAACATCGAGTTCGCTCATCGCACCCTTCTAATGGGTGAGGATTGCCCTTACTAGTAATTTCGTCCAATATCTTATTCCATTTCTGGACTTTGGGGGCATATCCGGCAGACCCCAAACGATGATGGTATTTGTTCTTTTTTGCAAGCTCTGACCTAGTTGCACTTAGAGCTTTAGCATCAGGTGTGCTCTTTTGTTGAACAAACTCTTGCCACTGAGCTTGTGTGATTTTTCCCATCTTCCTTGGGCTAGGGACCTTATCAGCCTTAACATAAGCATTCATTTCACTCTTCTAGCATCAAAACTTCTTGCCGCAAGAGGCCAATGTTGCTTTATTTACAGCTTCTTCTGTGCCTTTTGGGAACTTGAATTGTTTCTTTATCCTTTCCCACAACTCATTCTTGGTCTGCTCGGGTAATTTCCTCCAATTCTCAGTTGTGATCGGCACAACCTCCCTAACAAGAAAACCGCATGCATTACGGTACTTGGTAACTGAATCCAGTGGTTCTTGGGGAAGCCCACCTGGACCGACCCTTGTTATGTACATGATACGGTCCAATGGACCCTTATTGGGACCTCGTTGCCCTCGTTTCCGCTTGAGTGAAGTTGAGGATTCATCCATTGGAGAACCTTCCGCGGTTTTAGGATCCGATGTCACCTCATTGTCTTCGCGATTAATCTAGGTAGGAAAAAATTATAAGACTTCGTATACTTGACAACCAACATTAACTTGAACTGCTGAAGTTAAGATTCGTGATCCATACCTCGTCGGCAGGATCATATTCCGGGTCTAGATCCACTGAAGTCTTTTTAATTTTTATATTCGGAAAAGGATCCGATGGACTGTGATAGGATCCTGAACTGCTGGAGTCAGTAAACTCCATATTGTCTTCTTTATTGTTACTACCAGGACCAGTCTTCTTAGGGCTTTCCATGCTAGAACTAATAAGACAAAAAATCAAATAAATGGCATATTAACTCTACATGAAGTGTTGCATGAAGAAAAGATGGAAGCATTCTAGGATTTGATAAGGCATTCCAGGGTTTAAGGCGACTGACCAAAAGGTTCCTATACATTGCGAGGGTGACAAGCATGTTAAAGTTGCTCACCAGCAATGGCAATTTTATCTTCTTATTCTAAATAGGCTAGCTTCGTTCAGAGTGGCAACCACGTTCTTGAGGTTTACTAGGCGGCGCCTAGCTCTGAACCTATAACTGATCAAGCAAGGGACAAAAAGCAAATCCTCCAACCTTTTTCTAGTATCAAGAATCACAAAGTGTGGCACTTGGATTTGGATGGTGAGGTGAGGCGAGGCGAGGTAGCTGCAGGTGAGAAGAGACACTCTTTTTCAGCGATGAGGGCATACCTGGAAGTGACGAGGGCGAAGCTCGGCGGCGATGGCGAAGCTCGGCAGTGACGGCGAAGCTCGATGGCGTACCTGGAAGTGACGAGGGTGAACACTTGGCGGCAAACAAAATTTTGGCAGCCTAACGGTGTCTAAGTGTTTCTCGCGGGTTAGGTTTTTCCTACTCTGCCAAGGGGTATATATAAACTCCAATTTTCTTAGACGGATTTTAAGTACCGACCGTCTGAGAAGACGGTTACCTCAGGCGGGTTTTACTTACCAATTGTCTAAGAAGATATTTGCTACATTGATATTTTTTTGAATAAATGTGTGTTCATAATTTGATGAACGCCTACATAAAGACCCCTCACCAACCGTCTATGAAGACGTGTCGACGACCGTGCGCGACCTTTCTTTTCCCCGAGGCCCGACCTTTCAATGCGCGGTAAACCAACTGCTCCATCTTCCACTCCGCGCGGCCTTAAAGACGCGCTATCACCCGTTAGTTCTCCACAAGCGCGTCGCTCACTTTGAATCCTCTTCTTTTCTTTGTCTTCCTCTGCTCCGACGACCCAACACCACTATGGCCAACCTTCCACCGCCAAGCCCTCCGAGGGAGCCACCTTGCAAGAAACCATGCTGCAGCTCCCCCGAGAGGATCAACACCCATCAGCGCCTCCTCATGGCACGAGAGGCGTACAACAATACGTCTCGCACCATGCATGCCTTGGGGTTGAGTACCCTTCCAGAGTATCTTGGAATGGGTATCATCGACCACTACCTCTACGCCCTCACGGGGGTGGCTGATCGTCTCGACATTCTGTTCGCGACGATGGCCCAGGTTCTTGGCCCCGAGGGCCGCAGAACGCTGGTGGAGGCGACGGCTAGCAACTTCGGGGTTGCACTGCCGGTGCAGCCGGTGCAACCGGCCTTGTCTCCTATTGCACCGGCGCCAGAGTCACCGCCGGAGGACGAGGAGGAGGAGGAGGAGGAAGAGGAGTAGGAGTAGGAGTAGGATTTAATTAGTTTTTCTTTGTTGTTTTTAGTTGCTTCTGTTTTGTAAATATTGTTAATGAATGAAATCTATCTTTGTTCATCTATGTGATTGAATATTACTTGTGTATCTTGTGTGTTCTTGTGCGTTCTTGTGTAAATACTGTGTATCTTGTGTGTTCTTTTGTGAGATGTGTGATTGAATATTGTTAATGAATGAGTATCTTGTGTGTTCTTCAACTGTGTGAATGAATGAATGTGTAGTGTGTTCATCGTGTTCCTCAGACTCGGGTATCATAAGGTAATTATCTCAGGCGGTTGGTAATTCAAACTCGTCTGAGAAAAAGATTATCTTAGACAGTTGATAAGTAATACCCGCCTGAGATAAACATCTTCTCAGGCGGTTATTAAGTACCAACCGCCTGTGATGATATTTACTTCTTCTTAATTAATATTCTTGATTAAATGTGGGTCCTTTAAAAAGGCAAAATTCCACTTTCTTGTAATATTATTGATAAGTAAAGGTTACCATTAAATTTCACTTCATAAATCTTTTGAAATTGGTCAGAAGATAAAAAACATACAACAAATGCTATTTTTCATTTTTCTATCTTGATGAATATAATGCCTTTTTCATTTATTTATTCAGTGGACATTTTTACTCGTCATACCAACCTCTATGAATTTTTTCAGATATTTTTAAATTTTTTTGAATCAATGTGTGTTCATAATTTGATGAATGCCTCATATGTATATGAGTTATTTAGTTAGAATGATGGATAATTTGAAGTTTGACATGTTTGAATGCTCTTAAAAAAAATTAACAAAATTCATACATGTATAAATGATACAAATATGTTCATACAAACAAATTTGAGTGAAGGATCTTTTTTTTATGAGATACACAAATGTGAATAATATGTGAGTAGAAATTAATTTGATATTTACCAAAACATTACAATGTCATCTATACAAGTTTTAAAATATTTTGTTCAGGTGGTAGATGTTAATTTTATACAAATGTAGAAGAAATAATCATCGAATTTGGACACAATTTGCAGAATCTAAACATGTTTGAGTATTTATATTAGAATCTAAATAAAAAAGAAGCAAGGGATAAGGAAACTGAAGAACAGTATTGGGCATTATCTCAGGCAGTTGGTAAGTAATACCCGACAGAGATAAACATCTTCTCAGGTGGTTATTAAGTACCAACCGCCTGTGAAAATATTTACTTCTTCTTAATTAATATTCTTGATTAAATGTGGGTCCTTTAAAAAGGCAAAATTCCACTTTCTTGTAATATTATTGATAAGTAAAGGTTACCATTAAATTTCACTTCATAAATCTTTTGAAATTGGTCAGAACATAAAAAGCTTACAACAAATGCTATTTTTCATTTTTCTATCTTGATGAATATAATGTCGTTTTCATTTATTTTTCCAGTAAACATTTTTACTCATCATACCAACCTCTATGAATTTTTTTCAGATTTTTTTAAATTTTTTTGAATCAATGTGTGTTCATAATTTGATGAATGCCTCATATGTATATGAGCATTTAGTTGGAATGATGGATAATTTGAAGTTTGACATGTTGAAATGCTTTTAAAAAAATTTAACAAAATTCATACATGTATAAATGATACAAATATGTTTATACAAACAAATTTGAGTGAAGGATCTTTTTTTTATGAGATACAAAAATGTGAATAATATGTGAGTAGAAATTAATTTGATATTTACCAAAACATTACAATGTCAGCTATACAAGTTTTAAAATATTTTGTTCAGGTGGTAGATGTTAATTTTATACAAATGTAGAAGAAAGAATCATCGAATTTGGACACAATTTGCAGAATCTAAACATGTTTGAGTATTTATATTGGAATCTAAATAAAAAAGAAGCAAGGGATAAGGAAACTGAAGAACAATATCGGGCATTATCTTAGGCGGTTGGTAAGTAATACCCGACTAAGATAAACATTTTCTAAGGCGGTTATTAAGTACCAGCCGCCTATAAAAATATTTACTTCATCTTAATTAATATTCATGATTAAATGTGGGTCCTTTAAAAAGGCAAAATTCCACTTTTTTGTAATATTATTGATAAGTAAAGGTTACCATTAAATTTCACTTCATAAATCTTTTGAAATTTGTGAGAACATAAAAAACATACAACAAATGCTATTTTTCATTTTTCTATCTTGATGAATATAATGCCTTTTTCATTTATTTTTTCAGTGGACATTTTTACTCATCATACCAACCTCTATGAATTTTTTCAGACTTTTTTAAATTTTTTTGAATCAATGTGTGTTCATAATTTTTGGAATGCTTTTAAAAAAATTAACAAAATTCATACATGTATAAATGATACAAATATGTTCATACAAACAAATTTGAGTGAAGGATCTTTTTTTATGAGATACACAAATGTGAATAATATGTGAGTAGAAATTAATTTAATATTTACCAAAACATTATAATGTCAGCTATACAAGTTTTAAAATATTTTGTTCAGGTGGTAGATGTTAATTTTATACAAATGTAGAAGAAAGAATCATCGAATTTGGACACAATTTGCAGAATCTGAACATGTTTGAGTATTTATATTGGAATCTAAATAAAAAAGAAGCAAGAGATAAGGAAACTGAAGAACAATATCGGGCATTATCTCAGGCGGTTGGTAAGTAATACCTGACTGAGATAAACATCTTCTCAAGCGGCTATTAAGTACCAACCGCCTGTGAAGATATTTACTTCTTCTTGATTAATATTCTTGATTAAATATCTTATCAGGCGGTTGGTAAGTAAAACCCACATGAGATAAAGTTAAAAACCGCATGTGAAAAACCGACGCCTGGAGACGGGGACCCCTCACCACACGCCCGCTATTAGACGACGACCCGCTATAAAGGCTCACCATTCTCTTGCTTCTCCGCCGCACCGCTCCTTAGATCCTAGCCTCCAAACTTCTCCCCCCGCTACCGTCGACCACCTCTCGCTCTTTCTCTGCACCTCTGTCACCACACAAATGGTTAGCCCCGCGCCGAAGTGCTCTAGGCCATCAACGTCCTCCGAACCTCCTTCTCTGTTTCCATCGTCGCCGACAATGCCGGTGGAACTGATGGTGGCGCCCGCATCTCCTCAGCCTGACTGGTTACAGGAGACTGTCCGCCTCTTTACCGCCCGCATCGACGAATTAACGCGCTGAATTAAAGATGTCGAAGATGACGTGTCCTCTGCCGTCAAACATGCAAGAGCGATGGACACAATGTCGCGGGATGTATTTAACAATACATCTCTCATCTGTCGCCGTCTGGGTCTTGGGAGGCTTCCCCAACTCCCCAGCATGGACTCCGCCAGCTACTACTTGTTCGGGTTAAGCTTTGTGGCCGCTCGTCTCGACGCCCTCCATGAGATGATTGCGGATGTTGCTGGGGTACAGGGCTGCTGGAAGATTCTGCACAGCGTCGCCTGTAAGCTCGGTTTGGAGACGGAAGAGGAGTCGCCGCTGCCGTCAGAGGCGGAGGCGGAGCCGCCGGAGGATGCATCGGCCGCGGCGCGCGCGGCGGAGGAGGTGGACGAGGCCTCCGAGTAGAATAGGATTAGGAGTAGTTTTGTTCTTGTTTCTACGTGTTTTTCATCCATGTTTTCTTTAGTCTTGTTTGTAATATATGTGTTGGTAGTATGTTAATGTAATATGTGTTTTATGTTCATGAACAATGTGTCTGATGTATTATCGAAAAATTCTCCTTTTATTGAAAAAAATCTCCTTTAACGATGCCAAGTTTTAACCTTTAACCCACTTCGTGCGTGAATCAAAAAACATCTCCAGTCGTGATGTTGTGTTTCTCTTGTTTTTTTGATATTTTTTCTTTTCACGTTTTATCATGTTGTTTTCCTGCAAAAATCTGAACAGTCGCGAGACTCGCCATGTTATTATTGCACAGACTGGAACAGGTCGGAAGTTACCCCTATATGCGGTGTCATCATTACAATGTCCATAGGACCCACATGTCAGCCCCTGCTACTGCACCTGCAGTACTGCAGGGGATGTGCGGCGGTTCCATGTTGTTTTGCTTTATAATATAGGAGTACTTTGGAGACTCCCAAGAAACCGCAACCTACAAATACTAGTAGTACACCCTTTGTTTCTCTCAGGCAGATTTGTTTCTTCGCCGCTCGTCGCTCATTAATGGCAAACTTCTCCATCGACCCCCGTTGGTTTTGTCTGCGGCTGATGATCCCAGAAGATTGTGGTCCTCTGAGAAGGACCAGAAGCGTGTGCCACATATCTAGCGAAATCGCGAAGAAAAATGAGGAATATGCGGTTGCGGTCACAAATGAGGTACTAACTCCTGCCCAGCATAATGAATTTATGGACCGGATAGCAGTGTACATCCAAGATCAGGCAAGAATGCACGTACTAGTTACTTACAGTGCACATCCCCATGGGATTGGCATGTACTACAAGTTAAGAAATAAACTGGAGAGAGATGCTTTGGTCCTAGCAAATCCCCACGTGGTCGGGAATCGGGAGTTCAGATTTGAAAAACATGATAAGGCAAGTCTTAATATGCGTCGTGCTCAGTTTACTAGAAGGTGTTGGATTTTGCTACTTGTTTATCCTCTGGATCTAAAGGAGCGGAGGATTATTGAACAAACCTGCTCCAGTTTGGCCAGTTGCTTCATTGGGATGAAAATGATCCAAACCCGACTAGGCTCATTCTGCTGGTGATGGTGGATAATCCACTTGACATCCCTCGAAGCCTTGTTCTCAGGAGAGGCAATGAAGTCGGCGGGGAAGGACATTCATGGATTGTACCAGTTTACGTCCTAGGTCTTGATTTTGTGGACCACCTTCCGGGTGATGAGGAGGACCCTCCGCCTTTCGATGGCAACCCCCACCCTTACCATGGACCATTCTTGCCTGGTCCTTATCCTGATGATCAAGGTCCTTCGCCTCCTGCCCCAGATGACTTGGGGAAGAATGAGTCTGGAGACCAGAATAATGAAGCATCGGATATGTTGTCCACGGCGCATGTAGCATATAATATCCTAATCTTTCTCCTCATATATAGCGTTTTAACTATTTTTTCGGCCCCAAATGATCTAGAAAAATTACTCCAGATTTGATGATGCCATAAACTAATCGCTCCTGAAAACAATGACGGTGGTCCGAGCAAGGTTGTCGTGATGCAGGATGCATGGAGGTAGACCCAAGCAAGGTGGTGGTGCAGGACGATGCATGGAGCTAGCTGACGGACTGAAGGTGCTGCTTGAAGAGATGTGGTGCGGACTAGATGTGCCGATTAGTTTATTTTGTGTTTTTTCATTACGTAAGAGCTAGTACTGTCAAATTAATTAGTTTGTTGCCTGGAATGGTATGTTGAATACTATTGTTTGGTTCTGTCGATGTTTATATCTAGTATTTAATCCTTGTTTATATCAATGTGTTGCTGGTTGAAGAGATTTTATGCGTATGCTTTATTTTAATCCTTGTTTATATCACCGTGTTTATATCTAGTAGTACTTAATTACAAACCTGTATAGAAGTAGCATTTATACAACTTTATTATTAGTGAAGCCAAAATTTATAGAACCTAGATTTTTTAAAGCACATGTGTCACTTCCGGAGGAATCCATTCCTTTAAACTGCCCCGTGAGTTTCCTTTGATGCAAACGGGGCTAAACAAAAGACGAGCGTGCATAGGGGAAACACAACAAGTGCAACATTCATCAGAGACAAGCATGCATATATAGGAGAAACACATCAACATGCCTTATACAAGTCTATTTTATATACAGTACTCCCTTTCTTCACTTTTCATTGGTGTTGGGAGAACTAGGGGTAGCGCATCCAAAAGGGAATGGAGGGAATATAACCCATAGAGTACAACACGTTATGGAAGAACAGGTCATACTCGCGCTCAATCCTACAGTTCTTAGTACAGAAGACGGTCCACTCGTACCACCCTCGCCGGCCGCAGCGGGCAAACGTAATCGTCAATGTCGGGCAGCACCACCAGCGGCGGTCCCGGAGGAGGCCTACGCAGTAACCTCCAGCTCACGAAAACGTCGAGCCTCTGCATGGCTTGATTCCGACACCGGCAGCACTCCGTGTTGGTCCTCTTCATCGCGACGAACCCGGCCGCGTTGTCGCCGACGTGGGCCTCGCCTTCGACCTGCCGGATATACTCGAGGGCGTCGAGGTCCCCGCGGTCGGCGCCGTAGCGGAGCATGGCGAGGACGTAGGCCGCCACCTTGTTTTCTTTTAATGTTTTTAGTTGTAGTTTTTTGTTTCATGTTTTTAGTTGTAGTTTTTCGTTTCATGGTTTTAGTTGTAGTTTATCTTTTCTTGTGTTTGTAATATACTCCCTCCAGCCAAAGCGACAAGTATTTTGGGACGGAGATACTCCCTCCATCGAAAGGGACAAGTATTTTGGGACAGAGAGAGTAATGTTTTTAAGTTAAATGTACTTGGTGTTCTTGTTCGTGGATGTACTATCTGTGCAAAATTAGTTTGAATTTTCCGATCCCCAAACCCTCCTTGTCCCCAAACCGGTGGAGTTGCCAGGAGATCGGCTGCAGCGGGGCCCGCAAAGCGGTCTATAAAGTAGTAGTAACAGGAAAATGCAACAGGCCGGTACCTAGGACTGGAAAGAAAAAAAGTGAAGACAATACGAGGAAGAAAATATTTGAAAAAAGGAAGGACAACCTAAATGTTAAATAGGAAATCTTTTCACGGAAATTAATCCACTCGTAATCCTCTCAAACATAGGCTCCCTTTGAAGGATAGGATTTGTAAAGGATTTTTAGTTTCCATAGGAAACGTAACACATGATCTAGGACACTTTGGTAGCCATACTAAAAGAGCTGCTTATCCGCCTCATCCACTTCCCCACGCCGCCAGTGGAATCTCTTCGGCCGCGGGAAGGTGTCCCCCGAAGAGTTCGAGGATACCGAGGAGTGTTCGTCAGAAGAGTCGCCTGATGACGAGGAGGCCGGGGAGTTGGGGTGGACCGGCGGCGTATAGTCGAGGTAGTGATCCATGTGGATGATGAGCTCTGTCGTGAGGCCGCCAGGCCGGACCACTGTGGCATGGTTGAAAGGTTCTGCCGGCGGCCCGCCGTCACTCCCAGTCCGGCCATCACTTCCTGCAAAGAAGATGGCCATTTTGGCCCGAGGCAGGAGGCTTGGGTCTTTCATACACCCAACGACCGTGCACAGGTCAGCACACTCCCGGTGGTAAGTGAAAGCATCGAAGTGATCAAAGAGGAAGACGTCACCCAGAACCTGTCTGATGCCCTCCGCAGACTAGACATGCAGAAGGAGGTTCTCGATGACAACCTGCACGTGGAAGAACCACCCGATGATAGGCACACTGATGCCAAAGATCCATGTCCGGAAGTAGTGGTTATCATCCAGCATGGAGATGGTTGCCGTCTCGATGGCGAGCTCCCGATAGTCATCACGGGTGAACCGCACCAGGAACTCACCATCCCCAAATGTGGACACGGTGAAAGCCCAATGCGGGATTTCAAGTTGGTGATGGATAGACAGGGTGATCTCCATGGGCGTCGCCTCGCTGCGACCTCCTCTGGGTCCCAAAACAGCTGCTTGGCAGCGCAAATGGATAAACTCCGTTGTCATGAGGCGGTTGTTGACCACCGTGCATTTCCCCTCACGAGGGCGCAGGGACGATGAGCCTGCAGGTACCTGCTCGCGTCTAACATGGTTGCGAGGCATGGCGCTGCGACAACAGAGGCAAAGGACTTCTCAGGCAACACACGGGAGCATGGATGGGAATCAGTCGGGAACTTGAGCCTGGAAGCAATGGGGGGGGGGGGGGGTTAAGAAGGCGAGGATGAAGAGGCCAAACATCGGAAGCAGCGTCCCTTGAGGATCTCACGAAAATCCGGTGATAGGACCGGACCTTTCGAGGCCTTTGGCTCTATGCAAGCGTCATGAATGCGCGAAGGCCCAGCTTGAATATAAAGTGAATCAGCGCAGTTTCAGCCCACAAATAACAAGCGGCCCAGCTTTTTCGTCCTGCCTGCCTGCCTGCCCGCGGCGGGAAATTTTTGTCACATCGAATGAAGAAGGAAAATAAGAAATGAAAATAAAATTTTAGTACGGTACCATTCGACCCGCGCCGCTGGCTCCCTCTCTGCAACGCGCTTGTAGGAGCATCTGCTGGCTGCCATGATTTTAGGAGCATCCGCCGGCTGCCACGCTTGTAGGAGCATCCGCGGGCCGCCATGCTTGAAGGAGCATTCCCCGACCGCCACGCTTGGAAGAGCATCCGCCGGCCGCCACGCTTGGAGGAGCATTCGCCGGCCGCTACGCTTGGAGGAGCATCCGCCGGCCGCCAAGCTTGGAGGAGCATCCGCCGGCCGCCACGCTTGTAGGAGCATCCACCGGCCGCCACTCTTGTAGGAGCATCCGCCGGCCGCCAAGCTTGGAGTACCAACCGCCGGCCGCCACGCTTGGAGGAGCATCCGCTGGCCGCCACACTTGTAGGAGAATCCGCCGACCGCAGCGCGTGGAGTAACAACAGCTAGGTACAATTGCTCACATAATGTGTTCTTGTACATATATCCTCTTACAGATAGGCTGATGGCTGATTGAATTGTAGGAAGCGATGTCAGAAGATAAGACATGGATGGGAAAAGACAGGCATACGAGGGAGTGGCAGGATGGAATGAAGTCATTTTTAAATTTTGGATTTCAGGGCACTCGTGAAGGAGGAACTATGCCTTGTCCTTGCACGAGATGTCGTAATATTTGCCACAAGACACGCAAGAGAGTTCATTTACACCTGCTTAGAAATGGGATGTTATTGGATTATACTTGTTGGATACACCATGGAGAAATACAATTTCAGGAACATATTGCTGAGGAATCAGCAAATAATGAGGAGATAATTTCTGATGATGGTGCTATGCAAAATATGTTGTCCAGTCTACTTAGAGGCACTGATCATGGTGGTACTTCAGCAGATGTTGATGATCAAGAAAATGCTATAAACCAGCAGGAGCCAACTGGGGATGCAAAGAAATTCTATGACTTATTAACTGATGCCAAAAAGGAGTTGTATCCAGGTTGTTTGTAGCTAACCCAATTATCCTACATTGTCAGGTTCTACCAGATAAAGTGTTTAACTGGTATGAGCAAACTAGCTTGTGAGATGTTACTTGAACTATTCTCATTTGCGCTTCCAAAGGGCCATTGCATTCCTAATACACTTGATAAACTTCAGAAGGTTGTTCGTGACCTCGGGCTGGACTACCAAAAGATCGATGCATGTGTCAATGACTGTGTGTTATTCCGGAAGGACTATTCTTGGCTGAATAGTTGCCCAAAATGTGGTGAATTAAGATGGAAAAATAGTACTGCTGGGGATGCAAGAGAGGCTTTACCTTGTGGAAAATCCAAGAAGCTTGTAGCATGCAAGATTCTACGTTACTTCCCTCTTATTCCTCGTCTACAAAGGTTTTATATGGGAGAATCAACAGCATCAAACATGCGTTGGCACAAAGAAGGTCGTGCTGATGATGGAATATTACGCCATCCCGTCGATTCGAAAGCATGGAAGCATTTTGATAGCATTCACCCAAATTTCTCATCTAATGCTCGCAACATAATACTTGGGCTAGCATCTGATGGTTTCAATCCTTTTGGAGTAATGAATGTTTCTTACAATACATGGCATGTGATTCTAAACCCTTATAATCTACCACCTTGGTTGTGTATGAAGCAGTCTTATTGGGTGATGTCAATGATAATTCTTGGGCCAAAGTCAACTGGAAACAACATTGATGTGTATCTGCAGCCTTTGATTGATGAGCTACTGAAATTATGGTCTGATGGTGTTGAAACATATGACAGTTTAAAGAAAGAGACATTTGTCATGCGAGCTTCTTTATTGTGGACAATAAATAATTTTCCAGCATATGCAATGCTATGTGGATGGAGCACAAAAGGGAAGCTAGCATGTCCATACTGCCATATAAAACTGACGCCTTCTGGTTGAAATATGGACGAAAGCATTGTTACATGGGTCATCATCGTTTCCTACCTCAGGATCACAGATGGCATCGAAACAAATGTTCTTTCAACAACAAGGCAGAGAATAGAGAGGCTCCAACATGACTCTCTGGTGACGAAGTACTCCAACAATACGAGTGTTTTGATCAAGTGAGTTTTGGACCGACGAATAATAAGAGAAAGCACACCGAGGAAAATAGATGGCATAATTGGAAGAAGAAAAGTATATTTTTTGATCTCCCTTATTGGAAGACATTGCTAATAAGGCATAACTTGGATGTCATGCACATTGAGAAAAACATTTCTGATAGCATATTGGGGACATTGCTTGCTATGGATGGTAAAACAAAAGATAGTCTACAAGCTCATCTTGATATGAAGGATATGGGTATACGGCCAGATCAACATCAGAAGTTCATAAAGAGCAAGTACACATTACCACCAGCATTATATACTTTGGGCAAAGATGAGAAGACCACCTTGTGCAAGTTTTTGGGGAATGTGAAGGTGCCCGATGGTTATGCCTCAAACATCAAGAGATGTGTGGACATAAAAGCATGTAAGGTATCGAGTCTAAAACTCATGACTGCCATATTATATTTCAGAAGCTTCTTCCTATTGCAATACGTAACATATTGCCTGAAAATGTTGTTGCACCTTTAATTGAGTTTAGCACATTCTTTTCTGGAATTTGTTCTAAAGAATTGGCGGAACCAGATTTGGACAAGATGAGCAAACAAATTCCTAAAACAATTTGTAAGCTTGAGATGTTGTTTCCTCCCGCTTTCTTTGATATCATGGTACATCTTCCAACCCATCTCGCCGAAGAAGCACGGTTAGGTGGACCTGTTTCTTATAGATGGATGTATCCAATTGAGAGGTGCCTTGGTACATTTAAGAGGTATGTACGTAACAAAGCTCACCCGGAGGGTTCTATAGCTGAGGGATATATTGCCGAAGAGTGTATGACTTTTTGTAGTCAGTTTTTGGATAACATCAGCACCAAGCGTAATAGGCCAGAACATCATGAAGCTGCAACTACAAATGAACCTTCTGTTGATAATTCTAACATATTTACAGAAGTTGATAATTCTAAAAAAGGGTATAAATGGGACCAACTTACTATGGTGGAACTACATAACATCAGGCATTATCTTATTACTAACGTTGAAGAGGCCGCTCCATGGATCAAGTAATAACGTATAACTCAGATGTTGTATACTATATATATGGCTTATTGTAGATGGCTAATTTAATTTTGTACCCTTTTCAGTGAGCATATTGAAGAACTGAAAAAGATTCATTCTCGTGATGTTGATAAACGCCATAGAGATGAGTTTGTTGATTGGTTTCAGAAACGAGTAAGTACATGCAAGTTTGCACTTTGATGAAATATTGAACAAATATGTGTTCTGAAATTGGTTTGTCATCGATAACCCCTGTTATACTAATGTGTACAGATTATGACATTACACAAAGAAGGCAAAGCAACCGATTATCTGTATGCATTATCTAGAGGACCTGATCGCCGGGCACGTTTTTTTAGTCATTTATTCATCAATGGCTTCTTCTTTCGAACTGCAGATGTGGAAAAAGATTTACGGACCCAAAACAGTGGTATTGTTGTTCGGGGCACTGATCATGATTGGTTTGGAGTAATCAAGAAAATCATTGCTGTTGATTTTGAAAAAAATCAAGAGGTTCTGTTATTTCAGTGTGAATGGTTTGATCGGCCTTTTGGAAGCAGTCAAAACCAAAGCAGAGGCTACAAAAAGGATCAATACGGAATGATAGATGTTGACACTACTCCGTTTCGATTCTAGTATGAGCCTTACATTCTAGCCACCCAAGCAGAACAAGTTTTTTATGTTCCAAGTGTGAAGCATCCTAAATGGGCTATAGTTGTTAAAACGAAGCCACGGAACCTTTTTGCCATGCCCCCTGGAGACAGTGAAAATAATGTGGCTGAGACGATGGAGGCTAAGATATTTCATGATGATCTGCTTACTGATGATATCAATAATGAGGATACGACCGCATGGGCTAGGAATGACATTGAGGGAGCCAGCGGCAATGCTTCCACTCTTATAATGACAACGTCAGGTGATCGGTTTGAGGTAGATGGAGTTTCATCAGAAAATGAAGACGACGACGACGATACATATACCAATGATGGTCATGTAGCTCCATTGTGGGGGGACGACAGCGAAGATGATGATTTTTTGTATAATTAAGTACGTGACATGTAGCTCCACAATGAATTCATCCGTCCGAACCCGACATTTATTTATCAGTTATTTATATTTGCTACCCGAAAAGTACCCGATACCCGAGATTTCGATCTTTTCAGTTCCGGTCTCGGTTTTATCGGTTTCGGTTTTTTGGTCTCGATTTATTTGCCCACCCCTAATTTACGTAGTCGTAGCATATATATGGGATATACATATTTCTCCTACATGTTTTTTTTGCAAAACTATTTAGTGATATATCCTATGTGCATATTACATATGTAAAACTAATGTAAAGTATAAAACTTTTCAAAGGGAAGTCTTAGGTTTCGTCAAATCTATCTTTCAGATTTACGCAATTTTGATCTGTTTTAACAATACAAGAATTGTACTTTTAGATTCACCATGAAAATATTTCCATAATATACAATCTAGTACTACATGTTATTGAAGTTAATAAATTCCATATAAATCATTTGTCAAAGGTATTTAGTTCGACCAAAACAGAAATAGAGTTGAGTTGGGGCGGAGGAAGTATTATACGTTGCCGTTTGTTGCATAAGGTTTCGTCCTTCGTTCAAGTCGTAGCCATTTGTACAGGCGGCTGATGAGACCGAGCACACCGAGCTTACGTGCACGCCAGTCACCGAGGCGCCTTAGACGCGCACAGCGCATGGATTGAAATCACCTGCGGTACTGCAGGTGCAGTAACAGTCACTGACATGTGGGTCCGGCTATCCGTGGGGCCCACATGTCAGTGACTGTTACTGCCCCTGCAGTACTGCAGAGGTTATGCATCCCACATGTGCATTTTTGAATTCAATTGGAACCGCTCCGCGTCCCATCACCGCTTTACCGTGAACCACTGCAGATGGTCTTAAAGGCAGGCCCGACTCTGGGCCTAGGCGGGCGGAAATAAATTTTCTGCGGCCCTGCCGCACAATGTCGCCTACCGCGCCCCCGCCGCCCCTACGCCCCCACCGCTGGCCCGCCACTCGAGAACGGATCGAGGGGAAGGCTCATCACCCATAGCGGTCGTGTAGCTTCCGTCCCCTCGATCCGTTGGTGATGAGCCTTCTCCTCATCCATTCTCGAGTTTGCAGCGGCCATAGCGCTGCTTCTACCCATCTTCTGGACTGAGGACGCTGATGATACGCAACATACTTTTAAATCTGCTTGCTGCTAGCCATTGTTGATGCGTTAATACCTGATGTTTTACATCGTTGAGTATGTTGCGGATCATCAGCGTTGTTAGTCCAGCACTGAGTCGTCAGGTGGCAAAAAGTAATGAACATCATTGATCAGCACTGCGCCGAGGAGAACGCAAAAATTGCAGTTGGCCGCGTCAAGTCGGTTTTACAATTTTATTCACGTTCCATTTGACAAGTACCACGCCTATGCTTTGAAATATATGATTATACTTATCAAGCTCCGGTCTTTTACTGATTGATACTTAACCTCGTTTGTTGCATTTGCCAAGGTCCGAGGCCAACAAGGGCTACTGCTTTGTCAACTTCACATCGCCAGATGCGGCGTTCTGGCTGTGGACGAAGCACCTGCATGGCTTCTGTTGAAAGGTGAACGACTCGCGGAAGGTGTGTGAGGTCGACTACGCCAACATCCAGGTACGTCGCCATCCGCTGCCACCGTTTTTCATTGCACTGCTGTTGCATGGTGTTCACCTGCCGCTGCTCGTCATCCTTTCGCAGGGTCGGGATGCGTTGGTGGCCCATTTCTCCAAGTCATGCTTCAACTGCGAAACCGAGGAGTTCCTGCCAGTGTGGTTCAGCTCGCCGGGGAAGGTGAACGACTCGCGGAAGATGTGCGAGGTCGACTATGCCAACATCCAGGTACGTCACCGTCTGCTGCCACCGTTTTCCATTGCGCCGCCACTGCAACGTGTTCACCTGCCGCTGCTCGTCATCCTTTTGCAGGGTCGGGATGCGTTGGTGGATGCGGCCAGATGGTTGCTCTTGCAGGTGTATGGTAAATACGTGAGTGTTTGGTTGGGTCATGTGGTTAGTCCACGATGCACCCTAAACCCGGTGTTGAGGCCATGTATTTGTCATTTGTGCGTACACTCTAGTGACATGTGACAAAAGTGCTCAGTCATCAATTGCGTTTGGTTTGACGTCGAAGTTTGATTGGAGATAGATCATCCATTTCTTTATGTCTTGGATCATCCAAATTAACGTTTGGTTGGATGGACTGGGCGATCCAATTTTTCGTTGGTAGGTTGGATGAAACTTGATTGAGATTATTGAATCATCAAAGTTGATAATTTCATAATATTATTCGTGCACATGATGATCGATCGTGCATGCCGAGCGTCGAGTTATTCAGATCGCTAAGCAAAGTTCGGACGTGGAGTTCGTGTGTGCCCGTGCGCCCTGCAAGATTCGGTGCACTCGTGTACGTGGCAATCATCAGGGCAGGGTGGTACAGTCGCGGGAACCGTGCAGCGCGCCCTTGGCTGTAAGATTTGGAGCGTGAACGTACGTGGCAACCATCTGGGGATGCAACTTCGGTACTCCCGTTTGTGCTTCCATGCGTACTCCGCGCTTATGTGTCATCATCTAATTGGTTAAAGATAAATCAGACATTATGTTAGGTAAATGAAAGGGCCAATAAAATCATGACACTAAAGTAGGAGCACACATGGAAGCACTGAATGGGTGTATACAAGCCGTGTCATCGGATGCAACTTCATGTAGCTCCATCCTAATGCAACGATTGTGGTCACGTGGTGATAGATCCTAACGCCACGAACCAGTGAATCGTGGCAAGACATCCTAATGCAACGATTGTGTTTTATTGCATTAGTATCCTGACGCCACGAAAAAGTGAATCGTGGCCACACATCCTAATTGCTACGATTGGGGTCCGTGGCCATTGATACTAAAGCCATGAACGAGAGTATCGTGGCGATAGATCCTGTAAGGCCACAAAACAGTAATTTGTGGCAACAGATCCTAATGCAACGATTGTGGTCCCGTGGCGATAGATCCTAATGCCACGAACCAGTGAATCGTTGCAAGACTTCCTAATGCAACGATTGTGTTTCGTTGCATTAGTATCCTGACACCACGAAAAAGTGAATCGTGGACACACATCCTAATTGCTACGATTGGGGTCCGTGGCCATTGATACTAACGCCACGAACCAGAGTATCGTGGAAACACATCCTAATGCAACGATTGTGTTCCGTAGCGATAGATCCTGTAACGCCACGAACCAATAATTAGTGGCAACAGATCCTAATGCAACGATTGTGGTCTGTTGCATTAGCATCCTGACGCCACGAACCAGTGAATCGTGGCAAGACATCCTAATGCAACGATTGTGTTTCGTTGCATTAGTATCCTGACGCCACAAAAAAGTGAATCATGGCCACACATCATAATTGCTATGATTGGGGTCCGTGGCCATTAATACTAACGCCACGAACCAGAGTATCGTGGCAACAGATCCTAATGCAACGATTCTGTTTCGTTGCATTACAGTCCAAATGCAACTGTTTGCTGATTCGTGGCAATAGATCCTAATGCAACGACTGTGGTCTGTAGCAATAAAGTTGTAACGCCATGAACCAGTAATTCGTGGCAATAGATACTAATGCAACGATTGTGTTCCGTGGCAATAAAGTTGTAACACCACTAACCAGAGTATCGTGGCAACACATCCTAATGCAACGATTCTGTTTCGTTGCATTACGGTCCAAATGCAACTGTTTGCTGATTCGTGGCAACAGATCCTAATGCAACGACTGTGTTCCGTGGCAATAAAGCTGTAAAGCCAGGAACCAGTAATTCATGGCAACAGATCCTAATGCAACGATTGTGTTTTGTGGCAATAAAGTTGTAACGCAATGAACCAGTAATTTGTGGAAACAGATCCTAATGCAACGATTTTGGTTCGTGGTGATAGATCCTATAATGCCACAAACCAGTAATTCGTGGCAACAGATCCTAATGCAACGATTGTGGTCCGTTGCATTAGCATCCTGACGCCACGAACTAGTGATTCATGGCAACAGATCCTAATTCAACAATCGTGTTTTGTTGCATTAGCATCCTGAAGCAATGAAAAAGTGAATCGTGGCCACACATCCTAATTGCTACGATTGGGGTCCGTGGCCATTGATACTAACGCCACGAACCAGAGTATCGTGGCAACACATCCTAATGCAACGATTCTGTTTTGTTGCATTACGGTCCAAATGCAACTGTTTGCTGATTCGTGGCAACAGATCCTAATGCAACGAATGTGTTCCGTGGCAATAAAGCTGTAACGCCACGTACCAGTATTTCGTGGCAACATATCCTAATGCAACGATTGGATTCCATGGCAATAATGTTGTAATGCCACAAACCAGTAATTCGTGGCAACAGATCCTAATGCAACGATTGTGGTCCGTGGCGATAGATCCTGTAACGCCACGAACCAGTAATTCATGGCAATAGATCCTAATGCAACGATTGTGGTCCGTGGCGATAGATCCTGTAACGCCACAAACCAGTAATTCGTGGCAACAGATCCTAATGCAACGACTGTGTTTTGTGGCATTAGCATCCTGACGCCATGAACTAGTGATTCGTGGCAACATATCCTAATGCAACGATTGTGGTCCATTGCATTAGCATCCTGACGCCACGAACTAGTGATTCGTGGCAACAGATCCTAATGCAACGATTGTGTTGCATGGTGATAGATCCTAGTGCCACGAACTAGTGAATCATGGCAAAAAGCCAAGCTTACTGCAACGATTTAGTATTCGTTGCAGTACAATCATTGCAACAGGTCGGAATCCTTGTAGTGTGGTGTCAAGCCCCAAACCAAGGTATTGTGCACGCATGCACCAATCCATACAAACCCCCTATCAGATTCCTATCTACTAAATTCGAATATTGCCATCAATTCATGAATCATAATACATCAAGGACCGTCGCACGAGGGTCTCACCGAGGACCGTCGCACGACCAGAGGAGGGTCATAAAGTGGTCGGCGACGGTGGATGGCAGCGGTGCTCCTCGGCGCCCGATGAAGTCGGCGACGCATAGCCTTTCTCCACCAACGAGGATGTCCGACAAGCTCCTGGAGACACGGCGAAGGTGTTAGGCTAGTTACCAAGGCGCGGAATTGAACGGAGCGACGGGAACATGGTCGGCATTACCAAGCTCAATGGCGGCTAAGGTTTGGTCGTCGGGGTGAAGAAATTGAGGGGGGACGACAGAGCTTTTATAGGGGAACGGTGTAGAAACGGCCGGCGGTCATCATGGGCACGATGCGCCTCTTGATTGAGGTGAAACAGTCGACATTGAAAGGGGGGGGGAGTGGGCGGCGCGGTGATGGCGCGTGCATTACGCATGGGGTGCGGGCGGGAGGTAGACGGAGGCCTGACAGGCGGGGCCGGCCTGTCAGCGAGGGGGGGAGAGGAAGGGGCGCGGGGGACAGCGGCTAACGCGTGGGGCCGGGGAGGCAGAGAGGGAGGCGCGACGCGGGTTGAGCGGGCCGGCGCGGGAGAGAGGAGGGGGAATTGGGCCGGCTGGGGATTTCGGCCCAGGGTGAGTTTTCCTTTTTTTTCTTTTTTTTTTCTCTTTTCTTTTATGATTTTAATTTGTAAACCAAAT
Source organism: Tuctoria greenei (assembly GCA_036927565.1). Taxonomy (NCBI): domain Eukaryota; kingdom Viridiplantae; phylum Streptophyta; class Magnoliopsida; order Poales; family Poaceae; genus Tuctoria; species Tuctoria greenei. Next base: position 121,631,416 of record JAYESD010000012.1, on the reverse strand, counting down.
TTCTAGCAAATTTGAATTTTCAAAAATTCACACAATCATTCAAACATGATGCAACTTGCCTTATATGAATTTTATTCCCAAGAAAATGTTTTTATCTCTTGAAAAATTCATTTTGCAAAAAAAATTCCTTCTAAAAATAGTGGGCGTTACAATTCTACCCCCCAAAAAAGAAATCCCGCCCTCGAGATTTGATGTCCTAAGAGAATAGGCTGGGAAATTCTGCCTTGGGGTCTTCTTCTCTTTCCCATGTTGCCTCTGCTTCTAAGTGATGTTTCCATTGAACTTTGCACATACGAGTAACCTTATTTCTTGTAACTCGTTCTAATGTCTCGAGAATCTTAACAGGTTGTTCTCCATAAGTCAAGTCCTCTTGCACATCTACTGCTTCCAATGGCAATTGTTCTTCAGGTACTCTTAAGCATTTCTTCAATTGCGACACGTGGAATACATCATGCACATCTGAAAAGTGAGATGGTAACTCGAGCCGATAGGCTACTTCTTCTCTTTTCTACAATACCTTGAAAGGACCAATATATCGGGGTGATAATTTTCCCTTCACCTAAAATCATCTCAACCCTCTCACGGGTGACACCTTGAGATACACAAAATCACCAATCTCAAATGACAGATCACGACGTCGAGTATCAGAATAACTCTTCTGCCTTGACTGAGCCGTCTTCAAATTCTTCCGGATTTCTTGTACATGTCTCTCAGCTTCTCTTAACACTTCAGGTCCGAATACTTGGCTTTCCCCAGTTTGATTCCAAAACAATGGTGTTCTGCACTTCTGTCCATACAAAACATCAAACGGAGACATCTTCAAACTCGCTTGATAACTATTGTTATAGGAAAACTCGGCATATGGTAGGTTCTTATCCCAACTTCTACTGTTTTTCAAAGCACAAACTCTCAACATGTCTTCAAGATATTGATTAGTGCACTCTGTTTGACTGTCAGTTTGCGGATGATATGCTGAGCTGAAATTCAGTCGGGTATCCATAGACTCATGCAACTTTTGCCAAAATCTGGAAGTGAACTGAGTACCCCTATACGATATTATTTTCTTCGGAACTCCATGCAGGCACACAATTCTTGCTATATATAGTTCTGCCAATCTTTAACCAGAATAGCTTTCTTTTACTGGGATAAAGTGGGCCACTTTGGTCAAGCGGTCCACTATGACCCATATAGAGTCGTATCCTGACTGAGTTCTTGGCAATCCCACAATAAAGTCCATACTTATTTCTTCCCATTTCCATTCAGGAATTTCAATTGGTTGAAGTAACCCTGCTGGTCTTTGATGTTCTGCTTTGACCTTCTGACATGTGTCACACAGAGCTACATACTCCGCCACGTTGCGTTTCATTCCATGCCACCAATACGATCCTTTAGATCTTGATACATCTTTGTGCTTCCCAGTTGAATAGAATATGACGAATCATGGGCTTCTCTCAGTATCAGCTCTCAAATCTCCTTGATATCAGGGACACATATTTTCTTCCCTAGCCATAAAGTTACCTATTCATCTTCTTTAAAGTCTGGTGCTTTTCCTTCTTTCATTAGTTGCTTAACCTTCTGGATCCACTTATCATTCTTTTGCCCTTCACGAATATCCTTCTCCAATGTAAAATCTACTTCCATAGACACTACCTCAGTATTAGTCACGATACTAAGGTTTTGTGGGGACCGGAATCCCGACATCCGAGGATCTCATTGGGTGGTGTCGTGCGATGCGACACCCAACAGTTATACATGAATATAACCTGAATAAGTACAAGAAGAAGTCTTTTATTTATTTGACAGCGGAAGTTTTTACAATACTAGCGTAAGGAAAGAAAATATATATATCATAGCTACGCTCTCAGCCCTAGCTATGCAAAAGCAAAGTTATCCATGCCTTGGATACTTCGCACTAGCAGCACTCAATTATGGCGGCGTGCAAGGTTCCCACTCGGCTGTACACCCTGGAGGGGGTGCAGCCTCATCATCAAACCCGTCATCAACTGTATAACCTGCAAAACTCGTTAACTGCAAACGTGAGCATAAGGCTCAGCAAGACTAACCTGTCTCACTAGACATATGCAAGGGGACACTAAACATAGGTAAGGTGAAGCATAAATGACTCGCCTACAAGTGGATCCTTATCATCAAGTTTTAAGTAGCAAATGACATTCTCCAAGCACGGCACATCATGGGCTCCACAATCAAACAAGAAACGCTTTACCGATGATATGACATGCTCAGGGCATATAATGCTATTACAGCTAAAGTATGGGGAAATTGTAAACTTTTAATTGTACTATCTCTAAATCATACAAGGTTGCAAAGTAATTATAATTCAATACAATATGATTTTCTGACTTCTTTAGTATTTACTACGTCACGACACAGTGAACAAGTGGTACTCTATTACTGCGAGGGACAGTGGTTGCAATCAGGACACACCCGGACAACACGACACATACGTCGTTCGGAAGTGTCAGCGAGCACACCCGTACCTACATAACACTTCAGTACTAGGCGTATATGGCCACCTTTCGCGAGGCACTCAAATGCCAAACCGGTCGATCCGTCACGAGCAGGAGGTCCCTGCGTGGGGCGTACTCTGACGTGCCCACCAGCGGATTTACACCTTGCTGCCCTCAACCCACACCTATAAAACGGAACGGTATGCCTCGACACCCAAGTGACCGAGCTACGTCAGTTTATTGGATTCCATATGTCCATTATGTTGCCGGTACAAGTCAAGCTTTTTCAGCGGGGCCGCACACAGACGGGCCTTAATCGACACAGGCAGGGCTATGTGACCGAGACTCAATTCTTGCCGCTTCCTATCCATTCCCTGCCCGGTCTCCATTTCATTAAATTCTGCCATTTTGTATCTAACCAATCCTGTGAGATATGTCCTACATCTCTCGCGAGTAGATTCCAACTACTCGACTTCTACCGGATTTCCTATGCATTAGCAAGGCAGTTACTACAGGTCAAATTGTAACTCGTTCCAACCAATTCATGGGATTTTGGCCATGCAAGTGGAGTATCAAACACCTTATATGTAATGCACAAGACATAAGTGAATAAAACTGGAAAAAGTTTAAAAAGCTCTTAAATGCAAACCGGGGCTTGCCTTGTTGCAGGTCAGAGTTTGAGTTAATATTTGGAAGGTGCTCTTCCAAGACTTCTGTCTCTTCCTCGACTTCGGTCACTATATGATATGCATATAATATGTATATAAATGACTTTGAAAAATAATCATTATTGAGACCCAAATTTAATCCATTGTGATCATTAGATGATAGGGACTTTAATTGGCTTTGGAACTTCTATGGTAGATGCTAGGGAATATGATTAAGGCTCTTGCAAAGAACAGGAGATGATCAAAGTATAGTGTTGTCCCTAAAATTATGGCAAGTATTAAACTTCCAAGAATTTTAAAGAAGAAACTATAGCTTGAACATAGCTGCCAGTTGATAATCATGATGGAGGAGGTTGTTCTGGTTCTAGCAAAATTTGTTTCATAATTTTCTAAGCTATGGTGAAGGAGTTATTGAAATTCTAAGTTAGCAATAATTTCTGGAATTATTTCTATTTGAATTTTTCAGCTTTTAAATAAATAGTCATCTTGCAACTGATTTAGGACCATGATATTAGGTCAATCAAATCGAATATTTTTACAGGAACTAGTGTATGACTAAGGGAAGACTCAGCCCAAATTTGGGGCATAACAAAGCAACTGAACATCTGTAAAAATTCCATAACTGAAAAAGGAAATTGAACTATACAGAGGGTTAAACAGGTGCAATGGATCCCAAACTTTTCCTGGTAGTCAAGAATAGGACACTAAATTTTATGTGAATTTTGGGGATTTTTCCAGTGGCTATCTTTTCTGGAAAAATTGTATTTGCATTTGGAAGATTAATTTCTACAGAGTTTAACTCTGCGTTTCACAGAACCTAATTGGCTCTGACAGAAACTAGAGCTCAAGGGCTTTCAAACAAAATTTGTTTGACGATTTTTGGAGCATCCTACAGAAAGTTATGGGTTTTCTAAGTTGGAGCCAAATCTGGAATAAATTCCTAATTTGAATTAACTCGTGGGCCCCACTGTTTTAAAATGGGCCAATGGCATTTAAACCACACGGGGGCCACAGATATCCACTGCATAGCCACAACAGATCCCGTGGCCACACCTGATCCGATGGGGTTTACGGACGCTGACACGCGGGACCCGCCGCGTCGTCTTCCACCTCCCGACGCGGGCGGCGCGCGGGGCTCCCGCGACGGCGCTCTCCGGCGAGCCTCGCCGATTTTTAGTTCCCGGCCACCGCAGCTCCTACCTTTGGGCACCCAACCGTAAAATCACGCGCTGAGCACGATGGTGGGGTCGGGGAGTTCTGCCGATAGTCGGAAACCATGGTGCATCGGCGGCGGCGGCTGCTAGGGCTCCGGCTATGTCAGAACTGCCGCTCGGTGGCTAAAACCCTACTAAAAAGGCTGGGGAAGTATCCTGGAACCACGAGGAACGTGTTGGGCCGGTGATATCACCGTGTAACGGTCGGCAAAGCAGTCGTCGATGGCGACAGAGGCACTTTTTAATCGTGTTTTCGGAGAGTGAGAGGTAAACCCACAATGAAATCCATGCTGATATCCTCCCATTTCCATGCCGGGATGCTTAAGGGTTGAAGCTGTCCGGCTGGCTTCATATGGTCGGCCTTCACTCGCCGGCACGTATCACACTCGAATACGTATTTAGCTACTTCCCTCTTCATCCGTGTCCACTAGAATTTCTTTTTCAAATCTTGGTACATCTTGTTGCTTCCCGGATGAATGGAATACTTGGACAAATGAGCTTCGTCCAATATCTTCTTTCTAAGCTCCATATCTCATGGTACCACTATACGGTTGTTAAACCAGAGTGTGCCTTCATTGTCACATCGGAAACATTTCATCTCCCCCTTTTTCATTCTTTGTCGAATGTGTGACATTCCTTTGTCTTCCTTCTAAGCTGCTACAATATCCTCCCTGATGGTAGGAATGAGAGCGAGATTGTAGAGTGCCCCATATGGAATCACGTAGAGACTCGGTTCTTCTTCTTCCATGGAGGTAATGGAAAGATTGTTGACATGGGACTTGCGGCTCAGAGCATCTGCGACTACATTCGCTTTGCCTGGATGGTAGTGAATCTCAATCTCATAGTCCTTGATCAACTCTAACCATCTCCGTTGTCGCATATTCAAATCTTTCTGGGTGAAAATGTATTTCAAGCTCTTGTGATCAGTGTAGAGGTATACTAGATTACCCAGTAAGTAATGCCTCCACATCTTCAATGCCAGTACCATAGCAGCGAGCTCAAGATCATGAGTCGAGTAGTGCTGCTCATGGTTCCGGAGCTGCCGTGATCCATAAGCGATCACCCGTCTATCTTGCATCAACACACATCCCAAACCAATTCCTGATGCATCGCAATAGACATCAAATGATTTGGTTGTGTCTGGTTGGGCTAAAACTGGTGCCGTAGTAAGGTGTTTCACCAATGCTTGGAAACCTGCCTCACATGTCTCAGTCCATACATACTTCTGGCTTTCTTCAGAAGTTCGGTCATTGGTTTAGCTATCTTGGAAAAATTGGGTATGAACCTCCGGTAATATCCTGCTAAACCTAGGAAACTTCGGACTTCATGCACAGACTTTGGAGACTCCCACTTGAGGACTTGCTTGATCTTGCTGGGATCAACTGCAATCCCTTCTGCTGATATGATGTGCCCTAAAAATGGCACTTGGCTGATCCAGAATTCACACTTGCTGAACTTAGCATATAGTTGATGGTCCCGTAATCGTTGAAGCACGATACACAAGTGTTGAGCATGTTCTTCTTCGGATTTTGAATACACAAGTATGTCGTCAATAAAGACCACGACAAACTTGTCCAATTCCAGCATGAACAACGAGTTCATGAGATACATGAAATGAGCCGGTGCGTTGGTCAATCCAAAAGACATAACAAGGTACTCACATAGTCCATACCTCGTTGAGAATGCTGTTTTTGGTATATCTTCTGGTCGAATTCTAATCTGATGATAACCAAAACGAAGATCCATCTTCAAAAATACTTTAGCACCCACCAATTGATCGAAGAGAATATCAATGCGTGGCAGTGGATACTTGTTCTTGATGGTGACAACATTAAGTGGACGATAGTCTACACACAGTCTCAAAGTCTTATCTTTCTTTTCTACGAACAGTGCAGAACAACCCCATGGTGATGAACTTGGACGAATGAAACCCTTGTTTTCAAGTTCGGTTAACTTCTCCTTAAGTTCTGCAAGTTCCTTGGGTGCCATCTTGTAGGGTGGTCTTGAGATTGGCACTGTTCCTAGTGCAAGTTCAATCTTGAACTCTATATCTCTTTCTGGGGGCATACCAGGAAGATCTTCAGGAAACACGTCCGGGTATTCACATACTACCAGAATATCCTTAAGTTCCATCACCTCGGTATTGTGAGTAGATGGGTCCAATGGAATGATGTTCTCAAGATTGAGAACTTGGGGTTGATGGAGTGGAGAGTTTAGATAAATCTTTCGAGGAACGATATCAAGAATAGCACCATGGTATTGCAACCATGCCACTCCTAAGATGATATCTAGCTTTTGAGTCTCTAAGATAATGAAGGAGGTAGGATAGATGTTCCCATCTAGGTCAAGAGGTACCCTATGGACCATTTCATATGTTACTACCCTCCCTGCTGGAGTGCAAATCATATAAGGAGTTTTGGTGGAGATAACAGGCAGCTGATTTTTACTGACAACAGATTTACTAATGACATTGTGTAAAGCTCCGAAGTCAAAGAGTATGACTACAGAATGATTGAAGATAGCGAACGTACCCGTGAGCACGGGCGCGCCTTCCGGAACGTCCTCGATGGCGAGGTGGTGGATGTTGCCGGTTCTGGTGGCTGGCTTCTTGAGCTGGTTGCGGGGTTGGTTGGCCCCCTGATAGGATGATTGCCCTCTGCCTTGTCGATTCTGAGGGCAGTCCTTGGCGAAGTGCCCAGTACGCCCACAGGTGAAACACGTGTACGGGGTTTGGCCAGTACGAATGGGAGGACGGAATCCCGATGCACGTGGTGGAGGTGGAAGTGCACGTGGGATCATCCCTTGTTGTTGCTGCGGTCGGAATCCGGAGTTGCTAAACTGGTGACCACTGAACACTGGTGGTCGTGATGGCGGTTGCCACCTCTGGCCGGATGGTGATCGGTACACCATACAGTACTTCTGAGGAGCACCACCTCCGCTGCCCTGCGGAGCACTCCTCTTCTTTTTGTCTGAGGACAGCTCGCGCGTAGCGTCCTCCTGCATGATAGCGGCATTGACGATGTTGTTGAAGCTGCCGCGGTTGAACAGGACAAGCTTGTCCGTCATCTTGGGGTTCAAACCCCGGTAGAAGCATTCACGCTTCCGATGTTCGGTATTCACATGGTCCTGAGCGTACTGGGCCAAGTGGTTGAATGCTTTGGAGTACTCGTATGCGCTCCTTCCTCCCTGCCTTAGCTCCAAGAACTCTTGAAGCTTCCTTCTCATAATCCTGGGAGGGATGTGGTAGGCGCGGAATGCCTCCCGGAATTCGGCCCAGCTTACGACATGGCCTGCGGGGCGTGCGGCAAGGTAATTGGCCCACCATGCACCGACAGACCCATGCAGTTGCTGTGCTGCAAACAGCGTCTTCTGCTGTTCGGTTACCTCAAGTAAGCCGAACTTTCCTTCAATGGTGCGGAGCCAATTATCCGCATCCAACAGTTCATCGGCCTCTCTGAAGACCGGTGGATGTGTCGATGAGAAATCAGAGTAGGAACTCTGATATTGCTGATGCGGTCCATCATTTTGTCGTCCCCCTTGATGGGACGAGTGCTGCACCAGAGTCCGCAATAGCTCTGTTTGCTCGTCGCGCGAGCCGAGTACTGCAACGAGAACCTCCGCGAGGCTCCTCGGAAGTGTGGGCGGAGGTGGTGGAGGTGGTTGCATTTGAGGCGTATTCTGCCCCGCGGGCGGTGTGTCATCCCCCTGCCCTCCACTCGAGCCTCCCACTTCTGGGGCTGCACATGTACGCACCATGCTGCAATACAACGATTCACACCATAAGTCTCATTGCCTCAAGTTCATCCTTCCATAAAAAATAGTAATGCGGTAGATAACAATAGATGATGCTTAACATTCATATATATTGATAAAGCATAAACTTTATACAATCTATATTATCATGGGCCCAAGTTTACAATTGATCTCCAAAAATTAGACAGACTTCATCTAAAGAAGACGTCTCATCTATGCTTGGGCACCACAAGTCATCATGTCCATGTTATCGTACACAGACCTTGCTACTATTTAGAACAAGACACATAAAGTCACACTACACACGTGGTGTTTGCTACACATCATTCCACTCGGCCTAAAGTGTTAAGTACATCATCACTGCCCTTTACTCATAAAACTCGACCTCCTGAGGATCTTATTCTTCCTCGTCATCCTCGGGATTAGGCACCATTGGTGTGGGTGCTGGAGCAGAAGAGGATGCCTCGTTCAAAAGTGACGTCTTTTTGGCAATCATAGTTTGCCAATCCGTCTGTACCATAAACATTCCCCAGGCCTCGTTCTCCTGCTGAGCCTGCTCACAGCTGGTCTTCCAGCTCTGAGCCTCTACTCTAGACTGATCCCGATCTGCAGTCACCGCGTCCAACTGGTTGTCCCGCTGGTGTCCATAGCGTAGGCTCGCCTCCAAGTCAATTTCCATCTCTAGAGTCTCCTGACGAGATGCGGCTAAGTCCATAACAGCGTCATGCCATTGATTCTCCCTGAGGTTCAAACGATGGTTGAGTCCGTCATTTGCCCCCTCAAAGTGCTTTGCTCGAATCATGGCTTGCTTCAGATTATTCGTCAATTCTTTTATGCATGCCCTTTGATTACCCTTCTCGCGATGTGATGCGGCTGCATATACCGCTAAGGCTGTTGCGGATGTTTCACCGTGCTCGTCCACCTCCGCAAGCAAGCGGGTTGCCCAGGCTTCAGAAGCCCTGCCATTAACTGGAAAGAACTCATACGGAGTACCCACCAGATTGTGGTAATGGAGTTTGCAAAACCTCCCTATGGCAATGCTTGCGGCGTAGCTCCATGTTTCCTCTAATATCAACCCTTTGATCTTGATGGAGTATGGAGCCCATCCAAGGTGCGGTGGACCAGCAGGTACATCGACGTAGATGGTGCAACTCCACATACCATTTTCTTGGAACTTCTTACCCCAATAGCTAGGCAACACCTGGTAGCCAAACTGGTGAAGCAACCTAACAAACACGTCCGGGAAACCGGCTTGCCCGGTGCACGTTAAGAACACCCATCCATTAGGCAACTGAATTCTTGGGGCTGCCATCTATGGATAAACATACCCGGATGTCAATACACCGTATAAGTATTCAACTCAATCAATGATAATGTTGGACAAAAGAAATTATCCATAATCAATTGATTCAGGTAAATCTGCAAACTGGAAATGATCACAGTTCTGGTTCAACTGACCTTCCTGTATTAACCCAAAAGTTTCATACAGGAAATATCAAAATTAAAAGTTAAGTTGAATACAAAAGTTGTAGTACACTTCAAAAACTTTCCAGATTGTACCCATAAAGCTCTAGGCGAACTAATATGAGGAATCTATACAGGTTTTAAGTTGACTCAAGTTTTCTGGAAATTTTGACAGAACCTCTCCTGTATATGGGCTTACTTCCACATCCTATACAGGTTTATCATGATAAGATAACGAGGTAATGACAAAATAAACATTGTATAACATCGCGTTAACAATCCAGAAATAAAAGATTTCTATCCTAAATTTTTTTTTATACAGGTATCGCGCACAATTTCACAATCCTGTGCAAACTGTTCCAAGTTCTGGACTGCAAGAACCAAGTTTGCAACAATTGGAATTAGGCATAGCTAAACCCATATTCAGGTCAGGAGTGACAAATAAAGTTGATAGAGGACTTCCTAAGTTTTTCAGAAATGTATATATGTGACCAGGTCACTATTTTGGATTAAGAGCTATAACTATCCAAACTTAACAGTTGAGCTGACTGGTTTGCACCAGCCGTCCTGCAGTTCACTGTATTGACTCCCCAATTTTGTGTAACTCCAACCCAAATCAGGAAAAACCTCCCATAACAAACTTGTAAAACTCCTCCTACCCTTTCCAATCATGTATCACAATAAGGCAGGGGGTTTTTCTACAGCAAGTTATGGCAAAAATACAGAGACTGGTGTCATGGTAAGGTCATCTGGAGCAGTTACAATACACCCCAGATTTCAACAGATTATCAAGTTTTTCTGTCTTTGTGGTCAACAGAAAAGTTGTAGAGATCTCCACGAGCATTCCATCCATATATGATACCCCTATACTCTCTAGTAAAAAACCAAGATTACAACCCGGCGAAGTCGAGCCAACTTCTGCCCGAAAACAAGAATCTTGATTCTATTCATTCTATCGAGTCGGAACCCTTTTTGTGGAGTCCAAACCTACCAGCATCTGATATTTGGACTTTCCAAAGCATTATGCAACCAATCTGTCGGTGGGGATGGTCTAGTATCATGTTTGATACTGACGGTACTACGTATCTCACCAAAGAAAATTATATCCGGTATTTCCGGTTACGTCTATAGGTGGTTCCTATATCGTTCCCTCACAAATGGCTTCTACACGGTCTTCTACCGTAGTTAATGCTGCAAAAGACAAACAATCCCCTTTCACACCTTCACACCTTAAGGGCGGCACGGGGAAACACGATAGGCAGTCACAATAATATGAAAATAAATGCATACGACTCTTGTGTGAGTCGTCCTCGAGCGAGGCTATGTCTCGAGGTACATGGCTGTAAATACATCTGTACAGCAAAGACTCCCGTACGATCCGGCTTATACACGCTCGGGCATACATGTTTCGCATGCTCCCATAGAACATGAATTGTTCTAGAGAGGCATACTATCGGGTTATACACCACCCGATGGGGGCTCCCACTAACTTTGAAGCACGCTGGGGTACCGCATGTCATAGGCTCTCAGAAACATTGAAAGCTTCAGAGACTCCTATTAACTTCCCGTGCCAAGCCACGGAAATTTCACATACCACTCCTCGTATGCAGAGCTTACCGAGATTGATCCGCTCTCGGTGGCGTACCTTACCTCTTACCTGACGTCGGGGCATCGTTAAAGAATATAATAACACATAGTTAGTTTACCACCTTTATACCTTATACTAATGATACTCCTTATAAAGGCATATAACTAATTCCTCAATGAAGTCCTAATTTTTGAAAATATGTTCTTTTAACGTACACTGTTCCCAACGATGCTCTGATACCATGTCTGTGGGGACCGGAATCCCGACATCCGAGGATCTCATTGGGTGGTGTCGTGCGATGCGACACCCAACAGTTATACATGAATAGAACCTGAATAAGTACAAGACGAAGTCTTTTATTTATTTTACAGCGGAAGTTTTTACAATACTAGCGTAAGGAAAGAAAATATATATATCATAGCTACGCTCTCAGTCCTAGCTATGCAAAAGCAAATTTATCCATGCCTTGGATACTTCGCACTAGCAGCACTCAATTAGGGTGGCGTGCAGGGTTCCCACTCGGCTGTACACCCTGGAGGGGGTGCAACCTCATCATCAAACCCGTCATCAACTGTATAACCTACAAAACTCGTTAACTGCAAACGTGAGCATAAGGCTCAGCAAGACTAACCCGTCTCACTAGACATATGCAAGGGGACACTAAACATAGGTAAGGTGAAGCATAAATGACTCGCCTACAAGTGGATCCTTATCATCAAGTTTTAAGTAGCGAATGACATTCTCCAAGCACGGCACATCATGGGCTCCACAATCAAACAAGAAACGCTTTACCGATGATATGACATGCTCAGGGCACATAATGCTATTACAGCTAAAGTATGGGGAAATTGTAAACTTTTAATTGTACTATCTCTAAATCATACAAGGTTGCAAAGTAATTATAATTCAATACAATATGATTTTCTGACTTCTTTAGTATTTACTACGTCACGACACAGTGAACAAGTGGTACTCTATTACTGCGAGGGACAGTGACTGCAATCAGGACACACCCGGACAACACGACACATACGTCGTTCGGAAGTGTCAGCGAGCACACCCGTACCTACATAACACTTCAGTACTAGGCGTATATGGCCACCTTTCGCGAGGCACTCAAATGCCGAACCGTTTGATCCGTCACGAGCAGGAGATCCCTGCGTGGGGCGTACTCTGACGTGCCCACCAGCGGATTTACACCTTGCTGCCCTCAACCCACATCTATAAAACGGAACGGTATGCCTCGACACCCAAGTGACCGAGCTACGTCAGTTTATTGGATTCCATATGTCCATTATGTTGCCGGTACAAGTCAAACGTGTTCAGCGGGGCCGCACACAGACGGGCTTTAATCGACACAGGCAGGGCTACGCGACCGAGACTCAATTCTCGCCGCTTCCTATCCATTCCCTGTCCGGTCTCCATTTCATTATATTCTGCCATTTTGTATCTAACCAATCCTGTGAGATATGTCCTACATCTCTTGCGAGTAGATTCCAACTACTCGACTTCTACCGGATTTCCTATGCATTAGCAAGGCAGTTACTACAGGTCAAATTGTAACTCGTTCCAACCAATTCCTGGGATTTTTGGCCATGCAAGTGGAGTATCAAACACCTTATACGTAATGCACAATATCAACTGAAGACGTAAGTGAATAAAACTGGAAAAAGTTTAAAAAGCTCTTAAATGCAAACCGGGGCTTGCCTTGTTGCAGGTCAGAGTTTGAGTTAATATTTGGAAGGTGCTCTTCCAAGACTTCTGTCTCTTCCTCGACTTCGGTCACTATATGATATGCATATAATATGTATATAAATGACTTTGAAAAATAATCATTATTGAGACCCAAATTTAATCCATTGTGATCATTAGATGATAGGGACTTTAATTGGCTTTGGAACTTCTATGGTAGATGCTAGGGAATATGATTAAGGCTCTTGCAAAGAACAGGAGATGATCAAAGTATAGTGTTGTCCCTAAAATTATGGCAAGTATTAAACTTCCAAGAATTTTAAAGAAGAAACTATAGCTTGAACATAGCTGCCAGTTGATAATCATGATGGAGGAGGTTGTTCTGGTTCTAGCAAAATTTGTTTCATAATTTTCTAAGCTATGGTGAAGGAGTTATTGAAATTCTAAGTTAGCAATAATTTCTAGAATTATTTCTATTTGAATTTTTCAGCTTTTAAATAAATAGTCATCTTGCAACAGATTTAGGACTATGATATTAGGTCAATTAAATCCAAGATTTTTACAGGGACTATTGTATTACTAAGGGATGACTCAGCCCAAATTTGGGGCACAACAAAGCAACTGAACATCTGTAAAAATTCCATAACTGAAAAATGAAATTGAAATATACAGAGGGTTAAACAGGTGCAATGGCTCCCAAACTTTTCCTGATAGTCAAGAATAGGTCACTAAATTTTATGTGAATTTTGGGGATTTTTGAAGTGGCTATCTTTTCTGGAAAAATTCTATTTGCGCTTGGAAAGATTAATTTCTACAGTGTTTAACTTTTGTTTTCACAGAACCTAATTGGCTCTGTCAGAAACTAGAGCTCAAGAGCTTTCAAACAAAATTTGTTTGACGATTTTTGGAGCATCCTACAGAAAGTTATGGGTTTTCTAAGATGGAGCCAAATCTGGAATAAATTCCTAATTCGAACTAACTCGTGGGCCCCACTGTTTTAAAATGGGCCAATGGCATTTAAACCACACGTGGGCCACAGATATCCACCGCGTAGCCACAACAGATCCCGTGGCCACACCTGATCCGACAGGGTTTACAGACGCTGACACGCGGGACCCGCCGCGTCGTCTTCCACCTCCCGACGCGGGCGGCGCGCGGGGCTCGCGCGACGGCGCTCTCCGGCGAGCCTCGCCGATTTTTAGTTCCCGGCCACCGAAGCTCCTACCTTTGGGCACCCAACCGTAAAATCACGCGCTGAGCACGATGGTGGGGTCGGGGAGGTCTGCCGACGGTCGGAAACCATGGTGCATCGGCGGCGGCCGCTAGGGCTCCGGCTATGTCAGAACTGCCGCTCGGTGGCTAAAACCCTACTAAAAAGGATGGGGAAGTATCCTGGAACCACGAGGAACGTGTTGGGCCGGTGATATCGCCATGTAACGGTCGGCAAAGCAGTCGTGAACGGCGACAGAGGCACTTTTTAACGGCGGAGGGGAGAACTCGCTATTCTTGAGCTACGGTCGATCATTTCAGGTGATTCCAGTTTGAGAGGGTGCGCAAGAAAGCGTAGAAACTATTTTCTAGCAATTGGGAAGAGTGATTAAGCGTGGAACTCTAATTGCATGAAATACCGAGCGCGTTCATAAGCTTCAGCCAAGAGTAAAACCTAGCTAACTTGCTCGATACTTGCGTAAACAAGGAACGGCTTTCACCGTTGCGTAGAGCATGTCCCGGCGCACCGATTTACAATGGGAGTCGAAGCACGAAACGGCATGCAGCGGCCTGGCAACATGGAGCAGGGACGGCGCGCGGTGAACACGACGGCGACCCTCGGTATAGCCTCAAAATCATCGGCCAAACCGTCAACTATGCAACGAAAGAAGTGATCCAGAGGACAGAGGAGGAAGAGAGGAACAACCTAGCCGTTGGAGTCCTGGCGCGAGAGGTCTCCGGTTGGCCAGCAACGGGAGCACGGCGCCGGCGGTCGAAAGCTCGCGCGCGGGATGAAAACGGTGCACACCGTCGGCTCAGCGAGGTGGGAGGTGATAAGGGCGACTGGGAGTTGATAAGGGAGATTCCAGGGCGCTATTTATGGGGCTCAACGGCGGTGGCGGGCTTGTGTCGCGCTGTGCGTGCATGCCATCGCGGTGGCGGGCGCAGCGCGCGCTGAAATGCGGCTGCACATGGGCTGCTGACTAGTGGGTCCCGCCAGTCAGCCCCACAGCCACTGCACCTTTAATAAATCACTTAAAAATAGTAAATGAACTCCAAAAATCATGAAACTTCAGGACTAAGTCAAGAAAATTGTGATGAACACAATGGTGGGTTTAGATATTCATGTTCAAATCTATTTTTACCATAATTTGAATTTGAATTTAAACTTGATTCAAACTCGTTGAGCGTCTCAAATAAAATAACAAATGAGTTCCTAAAATCTTGAAATTTTGCAGGCAAGCTATTGAGGATATTAGAAGGCCAAGGAAAAATTTAGAGCCTCAAATTTGAATATTTTTGGCAGGGCCAATTAGTACTGCACTTTAAATTGCCCTAATAATCTTCATCCAAAAAATCCTAAAAATTTGAAGAGGGTGAATAGAATCATTCTAGAATGAGTGGTGATGTCCAATACTCATGTTAATAAAATTTAACCATGAGTGCAAGAAAGGTTTGGATGGTATAAAGTTCATGTGTACCACTATATTGGATCTCTAATATAGTTGATCACAAAACTCATGACTGAATTCACATGCCATAGAAGTGGGGTTTTACAGGTTTATCCTTGCGAATTCCTCACATAATTGCGGTTGTTGACCTTGCAGTGCCAAGCTATTGCATTGAGCTGATCTGCTTAACGCATTTACGACCACATTAAGTTTCCCAGGATGATCGTTGATTCCGACATCAAAATCATTGATAAGTTCCAACCATCTGCGTTGTCTGAGATTTAGATCTGGTTGGGTGAAGATATACTTCAAACTCTTGTGGTCCGTGTAAATTTCAGTTCTTTTTCCTATCAGATAATGCCTCCATAATTTAAATGCATGCACTACAGCTGCTAGCTCCATGTCATGAGTAGGGTAATTTCTTTCATGCTTTCTGAGTTGACTTGAAGCATAAGCCACTCATGCCCATCTTGCATCAGTACACATCCTAATCTTTGTCTCGATGCATCACAGTAGACTGCAAATTCTTTCTGCATATCTGGCATAACCAACACTGGAGCAGTAGTCAACCATTTCTTTAGCTCTGTAAAACTGGCTTCACACTCTGGTGTCCACTTGTATACAACTCCCTTCTCAAGTAACTTGGTTAACGGACGAGATATTTTTGAGAATCCTTCGATGAACCGGCGATAATAGCCAGCCATACCCAAGAAACTCCTGATTTCCCCAACATTTTCTGGTGTTTTCAATTTCAAAACATTTTTCACTTTACTAGGGTCTACTGCTATTCCTCCTTGTGATATAACATGTCCCAGAAATGACACTTCCTTCAACCATAACTCACATTTACTTAGCTTTGCATACAACTGATGTTCACGAGTTTTTGTAAGGCCAATCTTAGGTGCTCCTCATGTTCCTCTTCACTTTTGGAGAATATTAAAATGTAGTCAATAAACACCACGACAAACTTATCCAGATATTCCATAAACACCTTATTCATAAGGTACATGAAATAAGCTGGGGCGTTAGTCAAGCCACAAGACATGACTGTATACTCATATAATCCATATCTCGAAACAAATGCCGTCTTGGGTATGTCCGAGGGTCGTATCTTCAATTGGTGATACCCTGAACGCAGATCAATCTTCAAGAACACACAATCACCTCTCAATTGGTCAAACAAATCCTCAATCCTTGGTAAAGGATACTTGTTCTTAATAGTTACTGCGTTGAGAGCGCGATAATCCACACACAACCTATGTGTGCCATCTTTCTTGGGCACAAATATCACAGGATCTCCCCAGGGTGACAAACTGGGATGAATATGTCCTTTTTCTAACAACTCATTGATATGATCTTTCAATTCTGCCAACTGTTTAGCATCCATCCTGTATGGTCGCTTGTAAATTGGATCTGTTCCAGACACTAACTCAATGATGAATTCAATTTCTCCGTCAGGGGGCATACCCAGTAGTTCCTCAGGAAACACATCCGGAAAGTCATAGACAATTTTGATCTCTTGTACTCCCTCAACTTGATTGAGTCGTAATTTCTGAATTGGTGCTTGATCAGGACAAAACTCCACGTTCGTGCCATCCGTATGAGTTAAGCATACTGTTCTGGTGGCACAGTGGATCACTCCTTTGTACTTGGTTAACCAATCCATTCTGAGAATAATGTATATTCCTTGTGACTCCAGCACTATAAGATTTGCTAAGAATGCTACCCCCCTAATGCTTATACTTACATTAGGGCATACTTGCCTTGTCAGCATCTCTCCTCCGAGAGAGTTGACTACTAATACATGAGTCATTAATGTAACAGTCATTCCATGTCTTCTTATGAATTCTTTTGCTATGAATGAATGTGTTGCACCAGAGTCAAACAATACTGTAGAAGGATAGGAATCAGCAGGGAACGTACCGATCACCACATCTGATGTGTCTTGGGCTTCCTCCAGAACAACATGGTTTACCCTTCCTCTAGATTGGTTCTACTGCAATGGCTTCTTCGGGCAGTTGTTAGAGTAGTTTTCCTTGTCACCACATATGTAGCAAGCTCCCCGAGCACTGGTGTTTTGAGCCTTATTTTCTTTGTTAATTCTGCTGCGGTTTCCCAATTGGTCGAGGGTTTGAAGACATAGGGCGTTGTTGATACATCTGAGAGAGTTCTAGTGGCATCTGCTGGTACTGAGGGCGAACATACTGCGCTTGAGGTCCGAATGAAGCGTTGTTGGTAAATCGCTGACCTTGATTATTGCCCATCGGACGACTCATGTGTCCCGATTGCTGTGGGTTGAAGCGAGGACAATTGTTGCTTGAAGATTTTCCCATCATCATCTTCCTTTGCGGTCTTCTCCTTCGCATTCCTTCTTCTTTATTTCCACCGTAAAAGCTTTGTCTACCAGATGTTGGAAGCTAGCATAGTCACTGGAAGACATCATCAACGGTATCTCTTTGTCCAGTCCCTCCTTGAAACAAAATTGTTTCTTAGCATCAGTATCAACATCACCAGGGGCGTACCGAGATATTTGTGTAAACTTGTTCAAATACCCCCGTATGTTCATGTTCCCTTGCTTCAGTGTTAGGAACTCCAAACGCTTGGCTTGAATCTCCTCTTAAGGTACGTGATGATTGCGGAAGTTTTCTCTGAACTCCTCCATGTGATGTTGTCTGGATTGTCATGAGCTGCAGTGAAAATAGTCCACCAATCAGCTGCAGGTCCATGGAGTTGGTGTGATGCCAATAGTACGCTTTCTCTTCCTTCGCATTGGAAAATCCTTAATTTACTTTCAATTGTATTGATCCAGTCATCGGCATCCATAGGTTCCACAGCGTTGGAAAAGCGTGGAGGTTGAGTGTTCATGAAGTCTCTCAAGCAAAATCTTGGAGGTGGGTGTGGTGGTGGTGGTGGAGGAGGGGGTGGTTGTGCTTGCAAAGCCTGTTGCATGTTGTTCACAATTTGTGTTGAACTTTGCATCATTTGTAGCTGCATCGCCATCATTTGTTGCATTTGGTTTGCAGCTGGTGCTCCACTGGCACCTCTTCCATTCCATTGAGGTAACGGGACTTCAGGGTCTTGATTGGGTGGTACACCACGTCCACGTCCTCTTCCTCTTTCTGCCATCTGAGGTTGGGGTGTTGATTTAGAATAAGAAGATAGGAGAGAAACTATTCTATATGACTTTCCCACTATATGCCTCAACAAGGAATATGAGAAATAAAGGTCATTTCATTTAAGCAAACTCAAACATGGATAATCAAGTTCTCAAAGCAAATCATACAACTCAAGATTACATAGATCATCACTACATCGCTCTTATTACAACTCATGGGTAAATGTCTTAATCTTGAGTCGTAGGGTAGGTCAGAGTCTACTCTCACTCCTCGGGATCCTCCTCCTCGTCCGGGTCTTCATCATCATCTCCATCATACCCCGAGTTGCTTCCATGAGACTCGTTGCCATGTGGAGGAGAGTTGGCGGGCTACTGCGGCACAAAAGGCTCCTCTGAAGATGGCTCCTCGTCTGAAGTCTCATCCAGTGAGTTAGTATCGCCACGTCCGACATGGCTATCTGGGGAGTCCGAAATCCACGTGGAGCTGTCAGAGGCATACCCATCTGGGTCCTCGTCGGTGATCCGACGGTACCTCCTCACTTGCATTTCATAGTGTGCTACAAGGTCACGAACATCTTGTATTTCTTGCTGAGCCTTGTGGAGTCGAATGATGAGGCGCTCCACATCATCAACTGTCTGGGGGGTCTGTGGAAGGTTCAAGGGACCCTCCACGAACCTGGTGCAAAGTTGCTAGTGCCGCTTGGACGCTGGTGACTGTAGGCGTGCACCGAGTTCCGTAGCTGGTAGCGGTAAGTGTGACTCCAAAAGGTGACGGCCTCCCAACTGACATCTTGTTCAGCATGACGTCACTAGCTCCTCGAGGCGGGAGTACGGTGCACCTTGAGTAGTTCATCCCCATAGTAAACAAACAGCTTGCATGACCACTCTATCCGGTAGGTGCGCTGCATCCCGATGGAGTGGTAGGTGAGTGACAGTCTCTCGTGCCTGTAGCCGGCATCATGCAATATAGCTTGGAGTCGACGCCGGAGTCGTCCTGCAGCCCTTCCATCGGTACGAATCACCACCGCACATCGAGGATCGTTGAGCGGGGTACGGCAAGCAGCACTCCTTCGGTTAGGAACATAGCATCCAATGGACATGCGAGCGGTTCTCCTGACGTTGGCCATCTAAAATTTTGAAACAGGAGAGTGTTAGTAATAAAACAAATTAAGGAGTAAGTGAAACAAGTACAAGGTAAAGAATACAAAGAAATTTTTACAATTAATAATATTTGAAAATAGTAAAGTCCTTAAATCGTCCTTTTCTATCTAAGCTTGCGTCCTACGGGCAACACGGCTCTGATACCACTTTGTCACACCTGGTAATAAGAAGACTACCAGATGCTTTCCACATGTATGCCAGGATCAGTTTAACTCATACATGTGTAGACGAAAGTGAAATACCATAAATAATGCCATGTTCGAGTACATCACCTTATTACATAAATGACCTACCAGGTCTAAAATAAAAGTACATAAGCAGCGGAAAAACATAATAAAGGGCTCCAAACACAGGCGTTGCACGGTGGAGCGCCAGCCTAGAACATCACTTCGGGATCTCCGTAGAAGTCTTGGTTCTCCACCTCTTCATCTTTGTAGACTGGGGGGGAAACATATGCAACTAACAAGTTTGAGTACCAACGATACTCGCAAGTTGGGAAGTTATGCCATGAGGTTCACAACAAGGAAGGCAATAAATAGGTAAAGCACTATAGCAGTTACACCCTACTCTTAATGTTGTTAAGCACCTATTTCTCGATGAAATCCCAACCATCATACCAAAAATATCTAGGTAATACCAAGCCAAAACCATCCATTAAGTAACCATGTGTGCTAATTATGAATTTGGTTCCAAGCCGCTCGTGTTCGTGAGCACGACTGTCTAGACAGTTTGACAAGACTCTACAGAGTGTGTATCCTTTACCCACAGTTCGTGATTTCATCCCCTGTTGCCAGGTGGACTAAGGTAAACCTCGCTGATGCCCGTGGTAGCTAACCACAATACACACTTCTGTAGGTGTGTGGCCAGGAGATCACTACGAGGTGTTTCTGATGGTTCTCCCGACTTGCAATGGGTACTCTAAGGTTTCACCGCTCCGGCACCTGGAGTCTATTTTCCCTCCGCCATGAGAAGCCCCCTCTTGAGCCATGTGGATCCCAAGGCAAACCCATTCCCCGCCCGTTCAGTTACCTATGCTACATCAGGAGAGACCAAATTAATAAACCAAGTTGTCCCATATACAATTCTGTGGTGATACTAAAAGGCTTAGCAACTTCTTCCATAAACCGGTCCTTAGAATTCGATAGGTGTCAAGCCCCAAACCAAGGTCTTGTGCATGCATGCACCAATCCATACAAACCCCCTATCAGATTCCTATCTACTAAATTCCAATATTGCCATCAATTCATGAATCATAATACATCAAATGTAAACTTGTAGATAAATAGATCATATTTCAATTAAGCATGGCTAAGCATAACTAAATAATAGTAAAACACCCAAACCATGTTGACAAGGAATATTGTGGAAAATCTAGAAAACATAACATAGGATTCATATTTTAATTTAGCATGCAACTAACTAAAACTTAACAAAAAGGGTGCAAGATGGTCAAGGAATTTGCCTCCAAAATTGTGCCTGGGGGTCGTCAGGAAATTGTTGCTCTTGAAGGTTAAAAGTAGGTTCTGGCCCCGACTCTAAATTACGACGATGAAGAAAAATAACATACAATAAGAACACAATAAAATGCAAACCATTCAAATAAACGTAAATTCCTACACAAAAGTGATTTTATGGTTGATTTCAATTATAGGCATAAATCAATTGATGAGAATTTAGAGTTAAATGAAATATATTGAGTAAAACATATTTTTAACAATTTTTATACCATTTTTATATTTATTAGAAACCTATTATTATTTTATAGAAATTTTTATCCTTCAGAATATGCTTAAAATAGATTTATAACATAAAATGTACATTTTATAATTTTTACACTATTTTTAGTAATTATTTCTATGTGCAAACCAATTTTTATGAATTAAATATAATTAAAAAGTATATTATGACTAATTCAGCAAATTAAATGAATTAATAAGAATAATACAGAAATGTAACTAAATTATACATATTTAAATCTGTTTTTATAATTATTTTATACAATTTAAGGACTTTTATTTAATTTCTAGAATTATTAGGGGCTTTTCTGTAAAAACAGAACTGTACCAGAGGCTAAAAACAATTTTTATTAAGTCTAGGGATTATTCTACAATTTTAAAGAATTTATTTGCTATTTTATAATATTCCAGGGGCTTTAAAACACTTTTTATTTAATTATCCAGCAATTTCCTAATTTCCAGAAAGTCCAGGGTCAATTTTATGAATTTTTGGACCAATCTATAATTATCTAAATCTATCCAGGGGGTTTTCTAAACTAACCAGGGGGCCTACTTTAAACATACCAATGGCTAAAGGGATTTGAACTTGGGCCATCGGATTTAAAATGGATGGCCCAGATTTAAATAACCGAAGGGGTATCCTAGGATCTAATCTTGGCCATTGAAACCAAATGGACGACGGACATTGAGCCACGTCGCCCCAACTAGGGTTGGGTGGCGGTGCGTGGCAGCGAGCTCGCCGGCGACGGCCGAAAATGCGCTGCAGAGGCTACGGGGTACATCTAACCAGCGCAAAACATAGAGGGGTGCATGGGGGTCTCAACGAGGACTGTCGCACGACCGAAGGAGGGTCGGAATGTGGTCGACGATGGTGGACGGCGGCGGTGCTCCTCGACGCCTGACGAAGTCGGGGACGTAGAGCCTTTCTCCACCAACGAGGATGTCCGGCAAGCTCCTGGAGACACGACAAAGGTGTTAGGCTAGTTACCGAGGCGTGGAATTGAATAGAGCAACAGGAACGTGGCCGGCATTACCAAGCTCAACGACGGCTAGGGTTTGGTCGTCGGGGTGAAGAAATTGAGGGGGGACGACCGAGCTTTTATAGGGGAACAGTGTAGAAACGGCCGGCGGTCATCATGGGCACGATGCGCCCCTTGATTGAGGTGAAACGGTCGACATTGAAAAGGGGGGGGGGGGGAGTGGGCGGCGCGGTGATGGCACGTGTGTTACGCGCGGGGTGCGGGCGGGAGGTAGACGGAGGCCTGACAGGCGGGGCCGGCCTGTCAGCGAGGGGGAGAGAGGAAGGGGCACGGGGGAGAGCAGCTGACGCGAGGGGCCAGGGAGGCAGAGAGGGAGGCGCGGCGCGGGTTGAGCGGGCCGACGCAGAAGAGAGGAGGGGGAATTGGGCTGGCTGGGGATTTCAGCCCAGGGTGAGTTTTCCTTTTTCTTTTCTTTTTCTTTTTCTTTTCTGTTTTATTTTCTCTTTTCTTTTATGATTTTAATTTGTAAACCAAATTTCTAGCGAATTTGAATTTTTAAAAATTCACACAATCATTCAAACATGATGCAACTTGCCTTATATGAATTTTATTCCCAAGAAAATGTTTTTATCTCTTGAAAAATTCATTTTACAAAAAAAAATTTCCTTCTAAAAATAGTGGGTGTTACACTTCCCCACCCCTATAAATAAAGGCATCAAGATTCAAACACAGCGTCTAAGATCTGTCTCACATAAATCACAATTAACAAGAAAGATGGCTGGTTGCAAAGCAACAGGAGCATACCTGTGCCTCATCCTTGCCTTGGCAACCATCTCTTCTTCCTCCTGCTCGTACCAAGTGCAGGACATGAAATATGATATCACACTGCAGGTTTTACATAAACAAGAATCTCGGTACTGCAGATCCCGCAGAGCACAGTGTGTGCTGTTAAAAGATTAAAAGTGCTAATGTTGAAGAAATTTACCAGCAGTTTACCCAAGCGGACAAGGAGAAAATTGAAGTGCATAAGTTTGTCAAGTGTGCAAAATTATGCGGAAATGTTTTGCCCGTAGGTCATGTTTGTGCGGGTTACAAAGTCCCGCCTGCTACATCTGTGGTCTGAATATCCGATGTAGGATGGCAGCTCAAGCTACCATATATATATATATATATATATATATATATATATATATATTATATGATAGAAGAATAAATGAATAAATTTTAGCTTAATATTGCAAATATTATATAAGAAAAGTGTTTGTTGATAAGGCTTGAGGAGTCTACTTGTGCCTCTTTGTAAGTTTCATAGCAGTCTCTTCATTTTCCTGCTCATCATAGGAGGTGGTAGACCTAAAAGATAACATCTTATACCTCTATAAGCACAATATAGTAAAATTTGTCTATACACACTGGGATGCAACATTGAACTGCTGCGAGAAAGTTACGGACATCAACATTGAAACCATTTGCCATGACTTAACTCAGGAGGACAGTTTATGGATATAGGCTGAAGATAAAAGACATTGTGGGAATATGTTGACCGAGGGGTTTAAATTCTCAGGTTACATTGTTCTGCCCCATCATGATTTGATGTAAGTCTTTTTTTTTACTGGTGGTCACTTGATGTAAGTCTTGTAACTTGATTGGAGCAATAATGAATGCATCGCAAAATCTTCATGTTTTTTTATCAGTATCAGCAATATGTGTGCAGTGTACCACAATTTTTGTAGTGCAACCAGCCTATCACAGCACTTAAAGAAAATAATAATTATTTCAGGTTGTTTTATGTGACCTGGTCATTTTGCTGACCCAATGTTATAAAGATCAACCAAAGAGCAAACAACACAATCCTATGTAATAGGGACCAAAAGTGACAACCATATCTGTACACTCTTAACGTTAGCCATGTGGTCCTCTTAGGATCACATTTTGGTTTTAATTTTCGACCACTCACAGCTCTGTTCGGAGTCAGGTGTTCATAGTAAGGAACCGACTTCTCTGTCTTTTTATACAAATATACACAACTCTCTTGCGTATTGGAAAAAAAGAGTTGTGGTTTAGAGGAAAACCGGCACAATAGCCAAGCAATGAGCATAGAGGCACATAGCCACAAGTGAAAACCCAATAGGGCATGAAGAACACGTGTCATTGTGGGGAACCGGACATGTAAGCCAAGATAACCTTTATTCATTTCTTAACATAAAAATATGAACCCAAATGTACTAACCAATAAATGAGAATTCAAGTGGTTGTATATATTTATTGTTAGAAGCTATCCAAAGCACATATATATATATATATATATATATATATATATATCCATTTTAGTGTTATGAATAAATGTTCCTACTATATGAGGCGATATCCACATAGCCCTGGAGTCGTAATAAACCCATATGTCTTAGTTGTCAAATAAAATTAAAAATAAATGTGGCGATATCCGAACCACCATAAAAAAACATCTCTTATGTCGCTCCTATCCATGTTGAATACCTTGGTAATGAATAACTATTCGAATAAAAGAATCACTTATAGTTAGAAGGATGCTGCCCCTCCCCTATAAATAGAGCCATCAGGATTCAAACACAGCATACAAGATCTGTCTCACATAAATCACAATTGACAAGAAAGATGGCTGGTTGCAAAGCAGCAAGAGCATACCTGTGCCTCGTCCTTGCCTTGGCAACCATCTCTACTTCCTCCTGCTCGTACCAAGTGCAAGACATGAAATATGATATCATGACTCATTGCAGGTTTTACATCAACAAGAATCTCGGTACTGCAGATCCAACAGAGCACAGTGTGTGCTGTCAAAAGATTAAAAGTGCTAACGTCGAAGAAATTTGCCAGCAGTTTACCCATGCAGACAAGGAGAAAATTGAAGTTCATAAGTTTGTCAAGTGTGCAAAATTATGCGGAAATGCTTTGCCCGTAGGGCACGACTGTGCAGGTTACAAAGTCCCGTCCGCTGCATCTGTAGTCTGAATATCTAATGTAGGATGGCAGCTCAAGCTACCATATATATTATATATGATAGAAGAATAAATGAATTATGGTAGCTTAATATTGCATATATTATATATGAAAAGCTTTTGGTGACAAGGCTTGAGGAGTCTAATTGTGCCTCCTTGTAAGTTTCATAGCAGTCTCTTCATTTTCCTGCTCATCATAGGAGGTGGTAGACCTAAAAGATGACATCTTGTACCTCTATAATCACAATATAGTAAGATTTGTCTATGCGCACAGGGATGCAACATTGAACTGCTGCGAGAAAGTTACGGACATGAACATTGAAACCATTTGCCATGATTTAACTCAGGAGGACACTTTATGGATATAGGCTGAAGATACAAGACATAATGGGAATATGTTGCCGTGGGGATTAAATTCTCAGGTTACATTGTTCCGCCCCATCATGATTTGATGTAAGTCATTTTTTACTGGTGGTCAATTGAGGTAAGTCTTGTAACTTGATTAGAGCAATAATGAATGCATCGCAAAACCTTCATGTTTTTTATTAGTATCAGCAATACGTGTGCAGTGTACCACAATTTCTGTAGTGCAACCAGACTATCGCATCAGTTAAATAAAATAATCATTTCAGGTTGTTTTATGTGACCTGCTCATTTTGTTGACCCAATGTTATAAAGAACAACCAAAGAGCAAGTAACAGAATCCTATGTAATAGGGACCAAAAGTAACAACCATATTTGTACACTCTTAATTTTAAGCATGTGGTCCTCTTAGGATCACGTTTTGGTTTTAGTTTTCCACCAGTCACAGCTCGGTTCGGAGTCAGGTGTTGATAGTAAGTAACAGGCTTCTCTTTGTCTCTTTATACAAATGCACACAACTCTCTTGTGTATTGGAAAAAAAGAGGTGTGGTTTAGAGGAAATCCGGCACAATAGCCAAGCAGTGAGCATAGAGGAGTGTAGCCACAAGTGAAAACCCAATAGGGCATGAAGAACACGTGTCATTGTGGGGAACCGGACTGTAAGCCAAGATAATCTTTATTCATTTGTTAATCTAAAAATAGGAAACCAAATTTACTAAAAATAAATGAGAAATCAAGTGGTTGTATATATTTATTGTTAGAAGATATCTAACACACACACACACACACACACACACACACACACACACATATATATATATATATATATATATATATATATATATATATATATATATATATCTTAGTTATCAATAAATGTTCCTACTATATGATGCGATACCACAAAGCCCTGGACTCCTAATAAACCCATATGTCTTAGTTGTCAATAAAAAAATCAAAATAAATGTGGCAATATCCGAACCACCATAAATAAAATCTTCTCTTATGTCACTCTTATCGTTCGAAGCGTACTAATGACACTTCCCCTAGAACTACTAAATTGTAGCCCGCGGAGGTTCTTGTATCAGTTTGGGCGCGCGGAGATTTTAAACAAGATGATGACAAGGAGGATTTACGTGATTCGGGCCGCCTGAGCGTAATACCCTACTCCACGAGGTGTATGTTGTTGTATTGAGGATTGTCGTAGTGCTTGTGTGCGTATTCACTTGGATGTTTTGTACCGAGCAACACATCCCTTTTATAGACCAAGGGGTGGCTATTCCATGGATTGCCTGGCCCGACATGTGGCCCCGGTGGTTACTATTGCCTAATACACAGTCTAAATGTGCTTAAGTGCCTTAATAGTTTGAAAACGCAGTCTAATGGCGGCGTTACCAATATTAAGGGTCCTCTGATCGTGCACCATTAATATTGTATTAATGGCGCATAATCAGGCCTTGTAACTATAATGGTAACTGTCCCTTGAATGTCTGTGCCATTTGGAGATCCGTCAGTATCGGCGTTGGTTTTGTAGGTCCGGAGGCTCCGCAGTGGTAGCTCCGGAGCTTCCCCTCGCGGTGAGATGGGTCCGGAGCTGTGATACATGTGGCGGCACCGGAGCTTCCCTCTACGGGGAGTTAGATCCGGGGTCATTATACATGTGCCAACTGCTGAGCTTCCCTATGTTGGGAGTTTAACTCCGGTCTTACATTACACGTGGCAGTCCCGGAGCTATCCATATGAGGGAGGTGGGTCCAGTGCCATGTGACACGTGGGGTCTGAGGAAGCCTTCAACTCTGAGAGGTGGAACTCTCTTGCACTTCTTGCGGTATCATGGGGTACCCAGTACGCTAGGTACCGACACTGTCCATGTTGGATACCTTAGAATAACTACTGGAATAAAAGAACCACTTATAACTAGAAGGATGTCGCCCCACCCCTATAAATAGAGCCATCAAGATTCAAACACAGTGTACAATATCTGTCTCACATAAATCACAATCAACCAGAAAGATGGCTGGTTGCAAAGCAACAGGGGCATACCTGTGCCTCGTCCTCGCCTTGGCAACCATCTCTTCTTCCTCTTGCTCGTACCAAGTGCAAGACATGAAAGATGATATCATGACACACTGCAGGTTTTACATAAACAAGAATCTCGGTGCTGCAGATCACGCAGAGCGCAGTGTGTGCCGTCAAAAGATTAAAAGTGCTAACGTCGAAGAAATTTGCCAGCAGTTTACCCATGCAGACAAGGAGAAAATTGAAGTGCATAAGCTTGTCAAGTGTGCAAAATTATGCGGAAATGCTTTGCCCATAGGACAGGTTTGTGCGGCTTACAGAGTCCCATCCGCTGCATCTGTAGTCTGAATATCTGATGTAGGATGGCATCTCAAGCTACCATATATATTATATAGAAGAATAAATGAATGATTTTAGCTTAATATTGCATATATTATATAAGAAAAGTGTTTGGTGATAAGGCTTGAGGAGTCTATTTGTGCCTCTTTGTAAGTTTCATAGCAGTCTCTTCATTTTCCTGCTCATCATAGGAGGTGGTAGACCTAAAAGATAACATCTTGTACCTCTATAAGCACAATATAGTAAAATTTGTCTATACGCACTGGGATGCAACATTGAACTGCTGCGAGAAAGTTACGGACATGAACATTGAAACCATTTGCCATGACTTAACTCAGGAGGACAGTTTGTGGATATAGGCTGAAGAAAAAAGACATTATGGGAATATGTTGACCGAGGGGTTTAAATTTTCAGGTTACATTGTTCTGCCCCATCATGATTTGATGTAAGTCTTTTTTTACTGGTGGTCACTTGATGTAAGTCTTGTAACTTGATTGGAGCAATAATGAATGCATCGCAAAATCTTCATGTTTTTTTATCAGTATCGGCAATATGTGTGCAATGTACCACAATTTTTGTAGTGCAACCAGCCTATCACAGCAGTTAAAGAAAATAATAATTATTTCAGGTTGTTTTATGTGACCTGGTCATTTTGCTGACCCAATGTTATAAAGATCAACCAAAGAGCAAATAACACAATCCTATGTAATAGGGACCAAAAGTGACAACCATATTTGTAGACTCTTAACTTTAGCCATGTGGTCCTCTTAGGATCACATTTTAGTTTTAATTTTCCACCACTCACAGCTCCGTTCGGAGTCAGGTGTTGATAGTACGGAACCGGCTTCTCTGTCTTTTTATACAAATATACACAACTCCCTTGCGTATTGGAAAAAAAAGAGTTGTGGTTTAGAGGAAAACCGGCACAATAGCCAAGCATTGAGCATAGAGGCACGCAGCCACAAGTGAAAACCCAATAGGGCATGAAGAACGCGTGTCGTTGTGGGGAACCGGACATGTAACCCAAGATAATCTTTATTCATTTGTTAACATAAAAATATGAACCCAAATGTACTAACCAATAAATGAGGAATCAAGTTGTTTTATATATTTATTGTTAGAAGCTATCCAAAGCACACACACACACACACACACACACACACACACACATATATATATATATATATATATATATATATATATATATATATATATATATATATATATATATATATATATATATATATCCATTTTAGTGTTATGAATAAATGTTCCTACTATATGAGGCGATATCCCATAGCCCTGGAGTCGTAATAAACCCATATGTCTTACTTGTCAAATAAATTAAAAATAAATGTGGCGATATCTGAACCACCATAAAAAAACTTCTCTTATGTCGCTCCTATCCATGTTGGATACCTTGGTAATGAATAACTACTCGAATAAAAGAATCACGTATAATTAGAAGGATGCTGCGCCTCCCCTATAAATAGAGCCATCAGAATTCAAACACAGCATACAAGATCTGTCTCACATAAATCACAATTAACAAGAAAGATGGCTGGTTGCAAAGCAGCAGCAGCATACCTATGCCTCATCCTTGCCTTGGCAACCATCTCTCCTTCCTCCTGCTCGTACCAAGTGCAGGACATGAAAGATGATATCATGACTCATTGCAGGTTTTACATAAACAAGAATCTCGGTACTGCAGATCCCGCAGAGCACAGTGTGTGCTGTCAAAAGATTAAAAGTGCTAATGTTGAAGAAATTTGCCAGCAGTTTACCCATGCAGACAAGGAGAAAATTGAAGTGCATAAGTTTGTCAAGTGTGCAAAATTATGCGGAAATGCTTTGCCCGTAGGGCATGTTTGTGCGGGTTACAAAGTCCCGCCTGCTGCATCTGTAATCTGAATATCTGATGTAGGATTGCAGCTCAAGCTACCATATATATATATATTATATATGATAGAAGAATAAATGAATGAATTTTAGCTTAATATTGCATATATTATATAAGAAAAGTGTTTGGTGTAAGGCTTGAGGAGTCTACTTGTGCCTCTTTGTAAGTTTCATAGCAGCCTCTGTAACACCCAAAATTTTTGAAAAGAAAAAAAATGTGTGTAAAATAAATTTCTGGAGAGCTACACAAATATTTTCTTTGGAAATAAAATTCATATAAGGCAATTGCATCATGTTTGGTTGATTTTGTGAAAATTTTGAAATTCAAAATCACTAGAAATTCAGTTTAAAAATTCAAAACATGAAAGAGGAGAAAAAGAAAACAGAAATGAAAAAGAAAAAAAATAAGAAAAAGGAAAAATCGCCCCTGGGCCGAATTCCCCTAACCGGCCCAACTCCCTCCTCTCTCCCCGCCGGCCCGCACCTCCTCTCCCCTCCCTCTCTCTGCCACTTGGGTCCCGCGCACCAGCCCACTCCCCCGCGCCCTTTCCTCTCTCCCGCTCACTGACAGGTCAGCCCCACCTATCAGGGCCTCCTTCTTCCTCGCGCCCACGCCGTAACGCACGTGCGCGATTACACCGTGCCGCCCACTCACTCCCCCCTTTCAATGTCGGCCGTTTCTCCCTAATCAATCACCCCGTCGTGCCCATGATGACTATCGCCCGTTACTCGTCCGATCCCCTATAAAAGTCGGCCGCCCCCCCCCCCCCCTCAATTTCCTCACCCGACGACTCCAAACCCTAGCTCCGACAAGCTCGGTAATGGCGCCACTGTTCCCGTCATTCCACCCATTAATTCTCCTCGGGAGTTCATCTAACACCTTCCCCATGTAAAACCCCACTTTTATGGCATGTGAATTCAGTTATGAGTTTTGTGATCAACTATATTAAAAATCCAATATAGTGGTACACATGCACTTAATACCATCCAAACCTCTCTTGCACTCATGGTTAAATTTTATTAACATGAGTATTGGACTTCACCACTAATTCTAAAATGATTATATTCACCCCTTTTCAAACATTAGAATTATTGGGATGAAGTTTTATCAAGACAATTTAAAGTGCAGTACTAATTGGCCCTGCTAAAAATGTTCAAATTAGAAGCTCTAAATTTTTCTTTGACCTTCGAAAACTCTCAATAGCTTACCTGCAAAATTTCAAGATTTTAGGAACTCAATTGCTATTTTAATTGAGGCACTTAGCAAATTTGAATCAAATTCAAATCTGAATTTTAAATTCTTCCCCAACTTCTTTGAACATAATATTTGAGTTCACCATGGTGTCCAGAATAATTCATTTACCATCTCCACCAAATTTCATGATTTTTGGAGTTGATCTTCTATTTTTAAATGAATTTATAACTCTACTGCTAGAGCCTGACTGACCTATGGGCCCCACCGGTCAGCCTCTGCTGAATGGATCAGGTCGGCCGCCTGCCATCTCTGCGCCAGCGCTCGACCGCTCAACAGCGCGCGCGCATGCAGCTCCAGTGAGATGCCTGCGTGCTAGCTTGCTGCGGCGCTATAAAAGGCCGCCGTCGCTCCCTTATTTCCCCTCTCCGATCAGTGGTTTTCCCCCTCTCGCGAGTTAATCTCCGCTGCGCGCCATCGCCGCCGCCCACCTCTGCTCCGTGGTGCGCCGCCGTCTCGCGCCGTTTCAAGCCACGACTCCAACAGCTTAAAGGTGCACCTAGTCAAGCTCTAACTCTCGGTGCAAACCGTTTCCTTTTTCGTTGAGAATTGAACAAGTTATCGATCTTCTTTCTTCCAACCGAAGTGAATGAACTCGCTAGGTTTCCGTTTCAATTCTGTTTCTACAAGTAAAACTTCCTTGCAATTGCTTAGAGATAGTTTCTATAGGTCCTAGAGCTCCTACCTGAGCAAAAACCCCTAAAAGTTATCGAGCAACGGCCGAGGAAATTGAGTTTTGCTCGCCGCCGGTGAGGAAACATCGGTTTGCCGTCAAGCTCATAGTTTTCTGTGGTTTTCTCCTCTTCCACGTCCATTTCCTTGATTAGCATCGTCCCAGGAAGGTTTTGAGGAAGATCCCGAGCGGTTTGAGCTACTCTGGAGCAAGTTCCAGGTTGCCCGAGTACTCACCGCCGCCGCCGCCGTCGCACGGCCACTTCCGGCGAGTCTCTGGTCCCACCGACCTCACAGTCGTGCTCAGCGACCCCAAAAACCCCCAGGCGGCAAGTTTGAGCGAGTTTGGCCCGTCGGTTTAGCCGGCGGTGAGCTCACCGGCGAGTCACCGCCGCGGGCGCTGCCTCACGCGGGCACTGGCCCGAGGTAGAAGACGACCCCGTAGGGTCCCACCTACCAGCGGCTGCGAGATCACGGTGCGGCTGGGATCCCGTGCGGCTGCGCGCGAATAGGTCTGTGGACCACGGTGTTGCATTGACCAGAGCGCGCCACGTGGCCCAAGGGACCCGCCCGATTGAAATTTGAATTCTGGCGCCAATGGGCTATTAAAATAATTCCAGAAAATTATTCAAACTTCTAAATTGAATATCTCTCTGTAGACTACTCCAAAAATCTTCAAACAAATTGTGTATAAAAGCTCTTGAGCTCTAGTTTCTGTCAGTACCAATTAGGTTCTGTGAAACTCAAAGTTAAATTCTGTAGAATATAATCTTTCCAAATGCAAATACAATTTTTCCAAATAAGATAGCCACTGGAAAAATCCCCAAAATTCACATATAATTTAGTGTCTTATTCTGGACCACCAGAAATAGTTTGGGGGCCATTGCACCTGTTTAAACCTCTGCATGGTTAAATTTCCTTTTTAAGTTATTGAAGTTTTACAGATGTTCAGTTGCTTTATTATGTCCCAAATTTAAACTGAACCTTCCTTTAGTCATACACTAGCTCCTGTAAAAATCTTGGATTTAATTAACCTACTATCCTAGTCCTAATTCTGTTACAAACTAAATACTGATTTAATGGCTAGAAATTCAATTATAAAGTAAATCCAGAAATTCTTGCCAACTTAGAAATACTATAACTCCTTCCCCAAAGCTTAGAAAATTATGAAACAAATTTTTTTTAGAACCAGAACCACTTCCTCTATCATGATTATCAACTGGCAGCTATGTTCAAGCTACAGTTTCTTCTTTAAAATTCTTGGAAGTTATTGCTTGCCATAATTTTAGAGACAACACTATACTTTGATCATCTCCTGTTCTTTGCAAGAGCCTTGATCATATTTCCTAGTATCTACCCTAAAAGTTCCAAAGCCAATTAAGGTCCCTATCATCTAATGATCACCATGGGTTAAAATTTTGGTCTCGATGATGATTATTTTTCAAAGTCATTTATATACCTATTATATGCATATCGTATAGTGACCAAAGTCCCGCCTGCTGCATCTGTAGTCTGAATATCTGATGTAGGATGGCAGCTCAAGCTACCATATATATATTATATATGATAGAAGAATAAATGAATGAATTTTAGCTTAATATTGCATATATTATATAATAAAAGTGTTTGGTGATAAGGCTTGAGGAGTCTACTTGTGCCTCTTTGTAAGTTTCATAGCAAGTCTCTTCATTTTCCTGCTCATCATAAGAGGTGGTAGACCTAAAAGATAACATCTTATACCTCTATAAGCACAATATAGTAAAATTTGTCTATACGCACTGGGATGCAACATTGAACTGCTGCGAGAAAGTTACGGACATGAACATTGAAACCATTTACCATGACTTAACTCAGGAGGACAGTTTATGGATATAGGCTAAAGATAAAAGACATTATTGTTGGGTTGATCCCGGTTCAACCGAGACTCCCATTAGAAACGGACGTGAGGGGCAACAACCCCACGCCTGACTCAGTCCTACCCAACAGAATCGGACGTGGGGTTGTTACCCACAACGAGTCAGACGCGCCCAGGTAACTGGGGCGAGATGGACTCGATCCATAGGCCCCTACCTCTCCTGTGTGCCCTATAAGTACCAGGGGCCCTCAGGGTGTTGCGCACCTTTGATGCACACACGTCCCCGAGGCCCCCGCCTAACCAAAACAACTTTTGATCGCCGCCGCCGTCTTTTGGGAAGCCACCACCGCCTCTCGTCGCTGACCACCACTTGAGCCCAATGGCGTCAAGTGCTCCCTTGGAAGGTAAACACCTCCTCTCACTTCTATCCCCTAATCTTAGTCTATAGACCAATTGCTAGATTGATTGATTGTTTAGTTGGCTAGGAGCCTTGTTCATGTTGATTAAACCCTAAGACCCTCCGGTTAGATGTTGATGGCAATGATCCTAAGGGTAACTAGAATTAACATTGGTATCAGAGCCTCGCTACTCAATTCTAATTGGGTTGATTAAGTTTTAATTCAGATCAATTACTTTCTAATCATGTTTTAATTAAGTCCTTAGCCACTGTTGATTAAGATCTAATTAAGTTTTAGTTAAGTACTTAGTTAAGACCCACTTAAGCATTTAGAAGGCGGGGATGGGGACATTCCTGGCTAAGGATGGCTAAACCCATACTCAGTGTAGGGTTAGGGGGAAACCTAACCCTATCGGCCTTCTCCCCTCGTCGACGGCCGTCTGTTGGATCTCTCCCAATAGAGAGACATCAGCGGTGCCATCTTCCTCAGGCACAACCCTAGGGTTAGGGTCCAACCCTCAACCCTAGTCGCGCACATAGTCGGCGGCCTCTCAGTGACTTCTCACCGGCGGCACGAAGTGCTCACCATGGTGTAAGTCATCGGCCTGCCGAGTACCTGCAAACACGCACTCAAAAACACTCAGAACCCTAAGAGACCGCGCTAGGGTTTCGGGTTGAAACCCCAACCCTAGCGGTCGGGTTTCCTTCGACGGCGACTGGCTGACGTCACTTCGACCGACGGCGAGCGACCTCTCGGTCACTCGCCAGTGGCGAAGGCGCGGCCGTGCTGGAAGTCCCCGACGCGACGACTCTTTTTCCTCTCCTCTTAGATCTGGGGCGAGCGTCGGGCCAGTTTCCCTCAACGGTCGACCGACCTGCGTTGTTGATGACGGCGAAGCTCCACCCCGAGGGGGGGTCTCTCGCTGGCGCCGATGGCACAGCGGCACCGGAGGTCTTGACCTCGCCGCTCGCCTCGCTCGCCTCACCGCTCGCCTCGCCGCCACTCGGATCAAAGAGAGAGAGAGTGTGTAGGTCGAAATGAATTAGGGTTCAGCGATTTCCGCAGCGGAGAAAACTTTTATATTCCCCGATCTCACTCCTCGATCGTCGGATTAGAAATGAATGGCTCAGATTAGCTTAAGTGTTAAGACGCGCTAAATCATGACCGTCGGAACACGATCCGATGGCACTCAGCGCGCGCCACCCACCGCATAAGAGAAATGGGCCTAGAGCCCATGCGGAGTGGCGCAACAGGGCCACTGGGCTGCCCTTTCAATTTTCCGATTTTTCTTCGATTTTTAAGTGGGCCGATTTGAGTCTTGGGCCAAAAGGACTAATGGGTCGTGCGCTGATTTTTTCTTTTTAATTGAGGATTTTAGTTTGTGGGCTGGGCCAGAATATTGATCAGTGGGCCAAATTCAGAGTTTTGGCCCTTTTGGTCTTTTTCCACAGTTTTAATTTTCAGAATTGATTTAAGATGGAAACTAAATTCCAGAAATTAAGAAAAAATGATTAGAAAAATCAGTAAATGGCTGAGAAAAATTTCAGGAAAATTTTGTGTGATGTTTTGAAATATTTTGATTGCATATATTCTGTATTTTATGTCATTAATTGTCAATAAGAGCATTTTCTCAGTTATTTAAATGTTATTAAGTGCTTTTTAAGCAATTTTCATCAATTAAGAAATTAAGTTTTAGCTTCCGCTGTAATTAAGTGATAAATTAATTGAGTAACCAAAGTGTAATTTTGATTTATCAATTTTTGAGTTTGAATTAAGTTATGTTATGTTTATAAGTGGTAATTTAAATTAGTAACCAACGTGAAAGTTTGAATTTTGCCAATTAATTTTAAGTGTATTTATTTGAGCTTATGCTTAAGTTTATATTTATGATTATTTAAGATTCATTGAGTAACCAACGTGAAAAATGATGTGCTAAGTTAATTATGCATGGAATTTGAAAGTAACCAATGTGAAATTGAATTACCATGATTGATTTAAGTTTGTCTTTAAGTTTATCATATTAAGCTTTGTTATCATGCTAAGTTTTAATGTTCAAGGGCATTTTTGCTAAGTAACCAACGTGAAAAAGCAAAAATGCCATTCTTAAGTCATGCTTTATAATAAGTTTTTGTCATTAATCCTCAAATCTTTATTTTTGAAGGATCAGGCTTGTCCTCAGCACTTAGCTGTATCTCCGTAATTGAGACCCTCAACGGTCAAAATTACGGGGTATGGAAAGAGAGGCTCCAGATGGCTCTAGTAGTCTTTGACCTCGATTTTGCGATTACGTCGCCTCGACCCACTGAGCCACCTGTCCCCATTGCTGAGACTGGGGAAACTGAGGAGTCTTTCGCTACGCGGAAGGCTAAATATCTAACCTTGAAGGATCAGTATGAGAAGGATCTCCCTAAGTGGGACACTTCCAACAGGAAGTGTCTCGTGATCATTAAGAGCACCATAGCTGACTCAATTAAGGGAGGAATCTCTGACTGTGACACTGCTGCAGAGTACTTAGAGAGAGTCATAAGTCAGTTTACTGGCTCCACTAAGGCGAGTGCTAGCACTCTCATGAGAAAGATTGTCACTAAGAAGTACTCTGGAGGCGGTGTGTGTGAGCACATCAATAATATGAGTCACTATAATTCTAAGCTTAGGGAGCTAAACATTGTGATGCCAGATGAGATGCTCATTTATTTCATCTTTAGTTCTCTTCCTAAGGAGTTTGAGGCCCTTGTGTTCAATTATAACTCACTCCCTAAGACCTGGAACATTGATACGATTGTTGCTATGTGCATTCAGGAAGAGGAACGCATAAAGAGTTCTAAGAATGGTGATTACATCAATCTGGCTGACACTAAGGGTAAGGGAAAGGCAAAGAGATACTTTACTTCTCCCAAACCACCTTCCTTCAAGACTTCAGGCTCCAGTTCAGCAAATAAGTTCAAAGGCAAGTCCCCTCAAAAGAGGGACAAGTTTAAGTGTCACTTCTGTGGCTCAGATGAGCATTTCTGGAAGGACTGTGTTGGATACATTAAGTTGTGGGGACCGGAATCCAGACATCCGAGGATCTCATTGGGTGGTGTCGTGCGATGCGACACCCAACAGTATACAAGAATAGAACCTGAATAAAGTACAAGACGAAGTCTTTTATTTACCATACAGCAGAAGTTTTACAATACTAGCGTAAGGAAAGAAACATATATATCATAGCTACGCTCTCAGCACTAGCTAAGCAAAAGCAAAGTTATCCATGCCTTGGATACTTTGCACTAGCAACACTCAATTACGGCGGCGTGCAGGGTTCCCACTTGGCTGTACACCCTGGAGTGGGTGCAGCCTCATCATCAAACCCTTCATCAATTGCATAACCTGCAAAAACTCGTTAACTGGAAACGTGAGCATAAGGCTCAGCAAGACTAACCCGTCTCACTAGACATATGCAAAGGGGACACTAAACATAGGTAAGGTGAAGCATAAATGACTCGCCTACAAATGGATCCTTATAATCAGGTTTTATGTAGCAAATGACATTCTCCAGGCACGGCACATCATGGGCTCCACAATCAAACAAGAAACGCTTTACCGATGATATGACATGCCCAGAGCACATAATGCTATTACTGCTAAAGTATGGGGAAGCTGTAAACTTTTAATTGCACTATCTCTAAATCATCCAAGGTTGCAAAGCAATTATAATTCAATACAATATAATTTCCTAGTTTCTTTAGAATTTACTACGTCACCGCTCAGTGAACAAGTGGTACTCTATTTCCGCGAGGGACGGTGATTGCAATCAGGACACACCCGGACAACACGACACATACGCACTTTCGGAAATGCCAGTGAGTACTTTGCGCAGTACCTACGTAACACTTCAGTACTAGTCATATATGGCAACCTTTTGCGAGACACTCAAATGCCGAACCCGTCGATCCGTCACGAGCAGGAGGTCCCTGCGTGGGGCGTACTCTGACGTTCCCACCAGCGGATTTACACCTTGCTGCCCTAAACCCACACCTATAAAACGGAACGGTATGCCTCGACACCCAAGTGACCAAGCTACATCAGTTTACTGGAGCCCATATATCCATTATGTTGCCGGAACAAGTCAAGCTTGTCCGAAGGGGCTGCATACGGACGGGCCTTAATCGACACATGCAGGGCTATGCGACCGAGACCCAATTATCGCCGCTTCCTATCCATTTCCTGCCCGGTCTCAATTTTATTATATTAAGCCATTTTCTATCTAACCAATCCTGTGAGATATGTCCTACATCTCTCGCGAGTATATTCCAACTACTCGACTTCTACCGAATTTCCTATGCATTAGCAAAGTAGTTACTATAGGTCAAACTGTAACTCGTTCCCACCAATCCCTGGGATTTTTGGCCATGCAAGTGGAGTATCAATCATCCTAAACGTAATGCACAATTCATAGACTACTCATCATAGTGATAAAGTAAAATTTTATAAATGACTTAAATGCAAACCGGGGCTTGCCTGGATGCAGGTCTGAGTCAGGGTTAGTATCAAGAAGGTACACTTCCACTGCCTCCGGTGCCTCCTCGACTTCGGTCACTACACGTCATGCATACAATATGGTATATGAATGATTTTGAAATAATAACTATAAAAATTATACAAATTAACATCTAATGATCATAGCAAGTGATGATCTTAATTGGCTTTGGGCCTCTGTTGAGACATACTAATGACTATGATAGAGATTTTTGGCAAGGAGCAAAAGATAATCAAAGTGGTTAATCCCTTTGGCAATTATTTACTAATTGAATAAGCTTAACCAATTATCTTTCAGTTTAGGAAGTGAATTTCGCCTAGAAGATTTGGTCAATTAAATCTCAAATTTTTACAGGAGCTAGTACATGACTAAGGGAATGTTCAGTCCAAATTGGGGTATAACAAAGCAACTGAACATCTGGGATAATTCAATCGAGGAAAAAGATGATTGAATTAAACAGGATGTTATACAGGGTCTCATACCAATCCAACTGTACAGCCTGTTTGCTTAGGGTGTAAGGATCATACAGGATTTTATTTGGGATTTTTAGGGCAATTCTTCTGGGAGAAACTGAATTTAGAAAAGGATACTATTTTCTGAATACAGTTTTGGAAGAAAACTGAACCAGCAGGAAAGAATTGGAAATCTGACCAAGCTAAAAAGGTTCAATGGCTCCCAAACTTTTTCTGGAAACTAAGAATAGGTCAAGTTACTTTATGTGAATTTTGGGGATTTTTCCAGTGGAAGGTTCATCTGGAAAAATTGTGTTTGTATTTGGAAAGATTATTTTCTACAGAATTTAAAATTAAGTTTCAAAGAACCTATCTGGTACTAAAAGAAGCTAGAGCTGAAGGGCTTTCAAACAAAACTTGTTTGAAGATTTTTGGAGTAGTCTACAGAGAGATATTCAATTTAGAATTTTGAACAATTTTCTGGAATTTATTTAATAAAATATTGGCGCCAGAATTCAAACACAATCGGGTGGGTCCCATGGGCCACGTGGCGTGCTCTGGTCAATGCAATACCGCAGTCCACAGATTTCGTTGCGCGCAGCCGCACGGAATCCCAGCCGCACCGTGATCCCGCAGCTACTGGCAGGTGAGCCCCACGGGGTTGTCTCTCACCTCGGGCCAACGCCCGCGCGAGGCGGCGCCCGCGGCGGTGACTCGCCGGCAAGCTCGCTGCAGGCTAAACCAACGGTGAAGTTGATGGGACCAGAAACTAGCCGGAAATGGTTGTGCGACAGTGGCGGCGGCGGTGAGCGCTCGAGCAACCTGGAACTCGCTCCAGAGTAGCTCAAACCACTCGGGACCTTCTTCAAAACCTTCCTGGGATGATGCAGATCAAGGAACTGGACGTGGGAGAGGAGGAAACAATCGGAAACTATGAGCTCGACGGCGAACCAAGGCTTCCTCACCGGCGGCGAGCAAAACTCGATTTCCTCGGCCGTTGCTCGATAACTTTTTGGGGTTTTTGCTCAGGTAGGAGCACTAGGACTTATAGAAAATATCTCTAAGCAATTGCAAAGAATATTTACTTGCAGAAACGGAATTGAAACGGAAACCGAGCGAGCTTCCTCACATCGGCCGGAAAGAAGAAGACTGATAACTTGCTCATTTCTCAATGAAAAAGGAAACGGTTTGCACCGCGAGTTAGAGCTTGACTAGGCGCACCTTTAAGCTTTTAGGATCGTGGCTCGAAACCGCGTGAAACGGCGGTGCACCACAAAGCAGAGGCGAGCAGCGACGATGGCGCGCGGCGGAGAAGAAATAGCGAGAGGGGGGAAACCGATCGGGGAAGGGAAACACCGGAGTGGCGGCCGGGCCTTTTATAGCGCCGCGGCAAGCAAGCAAGCAGCTCGCTGGAGCTTGCATGCGCATGCGCTGTCGAGCGGGCGAGCTCCGGTGCAGAGATGGCAGGCGGCCGAGCTGATCCGATCAGCAGAGGCTGACCTGTGGGGCCCACAGGTCAGTCAGACTCCAGCAGTAAAGTTAAAAATTCATTTAAAAATAGAAGATCAACTCCAAAAATCATGAAATTTTGTGGAGATGGTAAATGAATTATTCTGAACACAATGGTGAACTCAAATCTTATGTTCAAAGAAGTTGGAAAAGAATTTAAAATTCAAATTTAAATTTGATTCAAATTTGCTAAGCGTCTCAAATAAAATAGCAAATGAGTTCCTAAAATCTTGAAATTTTTGCAGGAAAGCTATTGAGAATATTAGAAGGTCAAGGAAAAATTTAGAGCCTCTATAATTAGTACTGCACTTTAAATTTCCTTAATAAACTTCATCCAAATAATTCTAAAATTTGAAGAGAGGTGAATAGAATCATTCTAGAATTAGTGGTGAAGTCCAATACTCATGTTAATAAAATTTAACCATGAGTGCAAGAAAGGTTTGGATGGTATTAAGTTCATGTGTACCACTATATTGGATCTCCAACATAGTTGATCACAAAACTCATAACTGAATTTACATGCAATAAAAGTGGGGTTTTACATTCCTCCCCCCTTAAAAGAATCTCGTCCCGAGATTACAAAAGAAGGCAAAAGGAAAAGATCTAACGAACATATGCCACTAACAAGTCCGGATAGTTCGTTCTAAGATACTCCTCGCTTTCCCACGTGGCTTCTTCAGCACTATGGTTGCTCCACAAGACCTTGTAGAAACGCAAGGTGCGGCTCCTTGTGGTGCAAGTCTTCTCATCAATGATCTGGGTTGGATGCTCGGAATACGTAAGATCTGGTTGGTGGGTTTCCAAATCCTCAATACGTATATTCGCTGGGATTTTGAGACATTTTCGCAACTGAGAAATGTGAAACACATTATGGACCCCAGCCAGCGATGGCGGTAACTCCAATTGATATGCCACAGGTACGCATCTTTTGATTATTGCGAACGGCCCAATAAAACGTGGAGCTAGCTTCCCTTTCACTCTGAATTGATGGATACCTTTCATAGGGGATACCCGGAGATAAACTTGATCCCCAACCTCAAAGTGAAGAGGTCGACGTCGTTTGTCCGCATAGCTCTTCTGACGAGACTGAGTGGCTTTGAGATTTGTTTGAATAATGCGTACTTGCTCTTCGGCTTCTTTTATTAAGTCAATGCCATATACCACTCGTTCACTAGATTCGCACCAGTTCAAGGGTGTGCGACACTTCCGGCCATAAAGAGCTTCATATGGCGCCATCTGGATGCTAGCCTGGTAACCGTTGTTGTACAAAAATTCCGCCAATGGTAGATGATCATCCCAATCCTACCATGGTGGATGGCACAGGCACGAAGCATATCCTCTAGCACTTGATTTACCCGTTCGGTTTGTCCATCAGTCTGAGGATGATAAGCCGAGCTTTGAATCAGTTTGGTACCCAATGCATCGTGGAGATGCTCCCAAAAGCGAGCAACAAAAATAGATCCATGATCTGAAATGATAGTACGGGGTACTCTGTGTAGACACAAAATTCTGGAGATATAAAGTTCTGCATACCGCTTCGCATCATAATCCACACTGACCGGTATCAAATGAGCTGATTTGGTCAATCGGTCAACGATCACCCAAATTGAGTCGTGCTTATGGAGGATGGAAGGCAACCCAACAATGAAATCCATACTGATATCCTCCCATTTCCAAGCTGGTATGCTTAAAGGTTGAAGCTGTCCCGCTGCCTTCATATGGTCGGCCTTAACTCCTCGACACGTATCACATTCGGATATGTATTTTGCTACTTCTCTCTTCATCTGAGTCCACCAGAACTTCTTTCTCAAATCTTGGTACATTTTGTTACTTCCCGGATGAATGGAATACTTGGATAAATGAGCTTCATCCAGTATCTTCTTCCGAAGTTCCATGTTTCGGGGTACCACTATACGGTTTTTAAACCAGAGGGTACCCTCATCGTCACATCAGAAACATTTCATCTCCCCCTTCTCCATTCTTTGTCGAATATGTGACACCCCTTTGTCCTCCTTCTGAGCTACCATAATATCCTCCTTGATAGTAGGAATGAGAGCTAGGTTGTAGAGTGCCCCGTATGGAACCAAGTAGAGACTCGGTTTTCTTCTCCTTCCATTGAGGTAATGGAAAGATTGTTGACATGGGACTTGCGGCTCAGACCATCTACGACTACATTTGCTTTGCCTGGATGGTAGTGGATCTCAATCTCATAATCCTTGATTAACTCCTACCATCTACGCTGTCGCATATTTAAATCCTTTTGGGTGAAGATGTACTTCAGGCTCTTGTGATCAGTGTAGAGATGTACTAAATTACCCAGTAGATAATGCCTCCACATCTTTAATGCTAGTACCACAGCAGCGAGTTCTAGATCATGAGTCGGATAGTGCTGCTCATGGTTCCGAAGCTACCGTGATCCATAAGCGATCACTCGTCTATCCTGCATCAACACACATCCCAAACCAATTCCGGATGCATCACAATACACGTCAAAAGATTTGGTTGTGTCTGGTTGAGCTAATACTGGTGCTGTTGTGAGGTGTTTTACTAATGCTTGAAAACCTGCCTCACATGCCTCAGTCCATACATACTTCATTCTCTTCTTCAGAAGTTCTGTCATTGGTTTAACTATTTTGGAGAAACTGGGAATGAACCTCCGGTAATACCCAGCTAAACCTAGGAAACTTCAAACTTCATGTACAGACTTTGGAGACTCCCATTTGAGGACTAGCTTGATCTTGCTTGGATCAACTGCAATCCCTTCTGCTGATATGATGTGCCCTAAAAATGGCACTTGGCTGATCCATAATTCACACTTGCTGAACATAGCATATAGCTAATGGTCCCGTAATCGTTGAAGCACGATACGCAAGTGTTGAGCATGTTCTTATTCGGATTTTGAATACACAAGTATGTCGTCAATGAAGACCACGACAAACTTGTCAAATTCCGGCATGACCACCGAGTTCATGAGATACATGAAATGAGCCGTTGCGTTGGTCAATCCGAAAGACATAACAAGGTACTCATACAGTCCATACCTCGTTGAGAATGCTGTCTTTGGTATGTCTTCTAGTCGGATTCTAATCTGATGATAACCAGAACGAAGATCCATCTTCGAAAATACTTTAGCACCCACCAATTGATCGAAGAGAATATCAATGCGTGGTAGTGGATACTTGTTCTTGATAGTCACAACATTAAGTGGACGATAGTCTACACACAGTCTCAAGGTCTTATCTTTCTTCTCTATGAACAGCGCAGAACAACCCCATGGTGATGAACTTGGACGAATGAAACCTTTGTTCTCAAGTTCGGTTAACTGTTGCTTAAGTTCTGCAAGTTCCTTGGGTGCCATCTTGTAGGGTGGTCTTGAGATTGGCACTGTTCCCGGTACAAGTTCAATCTTGAACTCTATATCTCTTTCTGGTGGCATTCCAGGAAGATCATCGGGGAATACGTCGGGGTACTCACATACTATTGGAATATCCTCAAGTCCAATAACTTTGGTATTGTGAGTAGATGGGTCCAATGGAATGATGTTCTCAAGATGGAGAACTTGGGGCTGATGGAGTGGAGAGTTTAGATAAATCTTTCGAGGAACGATATGAAGAATAGCACCATGGTATTGCAACCATGCCATTCCTAA
Organism: Tuctoria greenei; assembly: GCA_036927565.1. Taxonomy (NCBI): domain Eukaryota; kingdom Viridiplantae; phylum Streptophyta; class Magnoliopsida; order Poales; family Poaceae; genus Tuctoria; species Tuctoria greenei. Next base: position 121,587,016 of record JAYESD010000012.1, on the reverse strand, counting down.
GATGACAACTAGCTTTTGAGTCTCTAAGATAAGGAAGGAGGTAGGATAGATGTTCCCATCTAGGTCAAGAGGTACCCTATGGACCATCTCATATGTTACTACCCTCCCTGCTGGAGTGCGAATCATATATGGAGTTTTGGTGGAGATAACAGGCAGCTGATTTTTAATGACAACAGATTTGCTAATGACATTGTGGGAAGCTTCGGAGTCAAAGAGTATGACCACGGATTGATCATAGATAGAGAACGTACCCGTGAGCACGGGTGCGCCTTCCGGAACGTCCTCGATGGCGAGGTGGTGGACGTTGCCAAGTCTGGGAACTGACTTCTTGGGCTGGTTGCGGGGTTGGTTCGTGCCCTGGTACGATGACTGTCCTCCACCCTGCCTATTCTGCGGGCAGTCCTTGGCGAAGTGCCCCGTGCGTCCACACGTGAAACACGTGTACGGGGATTGGCCAGTACGAATGGGAGGACGGAATCCCGGTGCACATGGTGGAGGTGGAAGTGCACGTGGGATCATCCCCTGCTGTTGTTGCGGTCGGAACCCGGAGTTGCCGAACTGGCGACCACTGAACATTGGTGGTCGTGATGGCGGTTGCCACCTCTGGCCGGATGGTGATCGGTACACCATACGGTACTTCTGAGGAGCACCACCTCCGCTGCCCTACGGAGCACTCCTCTTCTTTTTATCTGAGGACAGCTCGCGCGTAGCATCCTCCTGCATGATAGCGGCATTGATGATGTCGTTGAAGCTGCTGCGGTTGAACAGGACAAGTGTGTCCTTCAACTTGGGGTTCAAACACCGATAGAAGCATTCGCGCTTCTGATCTTCGGTATTCACTTGGTCCTGAGCGTATTGGGCCAAGTGGTTGAATGATTTGGAGTACTCGTACGCACTCCTTCCTCCTTGCCTTAGCTCCAAAAACTCTTGAAGCTTCCTCCTTATAATCCCGGGAGGAATATGGTAGGCGCGGAACACCTCCCGGAATTCTGCCCAGCTCACGACATAGCCTGCAGGGCGTGCAGCGAGGTAGTTTGCCCACCACGCACCAGCCGAACCCTGCAGTTGCTGAGCTGCAAACAGAGTCTTCTGTTGTTCGGTTACCTCGAGTAAACCGAACTTCCCTTCAATGGTGCGGAGCCAATTATCCGCCTCCAAAGGCTCGTCAGCCTCTCTGAAGATCGGTGGATGTCTCGATGAGAAATCAGAGTAGGAACTCTGATATGACTGACGTGGTCCATCAGCGTGTCGCCCCCCTTGACGGGATGAGTTCTGTACAAGAGTCCGCAACAACTCGGTTTGCTCGTCGCGCGAGCCGAGTACTGCTGCGAGAACCTACGCGAGACTTCTGGGAAGTGTGGGTGGAGGTGGTGGAGGTGGCTGTGTCTGAGGCGTATTCTGCCCCGAGGGTGGTGTGTCATCCCCCTGCCCTCCACTTGAGCCTCCCACTTCTGGGGCTGCACGTGTACGCACCATGCTGCAATACAACGATTCACACCATAAGTCTCACTGCCTCAAGTTCATCCTTCCATATAATTAGTAATGCGGTAGACCATGATAGAAAATATACAACATCAACATATATTGATAAAGTACAAACTTTATACAAGATATATTATCTCTGGACCAAGTTTACAGTAGTAAACTCCAAAATGATGGACTCCCACTATGGAAATACATCTCGACCATGCCTGGCCCTCTTGAGATGTCGTACACATCTAGTTATCTAGACATAACCACCACTACTCTTAATATGAAACAAACATGGTCATAAAAGAAAAACATGAGCAACTATTAAACTATAGGCTTCCCCGTGTCGGCGGAAGTGCTGCCACATCCTACTTCAACACGTCCTACTCGACGTATTCAAGTTCCTCGGGATCTTCTTCTTCTGCTCCATCATCTGAAGGTAATTGTTCACCCATAATTAATGGTATGTTACGGGCCAGTGGATACACCACTGGTTGTAATTGTGCCTCGGCCTCAATTACATTATCCTGTAGTTCTCCTGCTTCATACTCCCAATTTTGAGCTGTCTCAATAGCGGTGTCCCGCTCTTCAGTGACTACTAACAGCTGCTCTTGCTGTTGTTGCACCTCCAATTGACTTGCTTGTAGCTCACTACGAGCTTGCTATAGTTTAGTGCAATTCTATCGTTGTGCGGCACGAGCTTTCCGTATCCTAATGCGAGCATAATGTAACTGACTCTCGCACTTATCTAGTCGGTGATTCGCTGGAGCTATGAGCGAACGTAGACCTTTGTTGATAAAATCAAGGGTATCACCCCGCTCCGTCGCTTCCCGCAGAGCCTCGACTTGCTCCAAAATAATGGTGCTTTGCATCGCAACTACCATATTGGAAGCAGCCGCATATGTTCCCAGTGTCATCGTGGTTGTGTCGCCAAATGGCGTATATGCAGCAACCATACGACGTTGCCACTCAAAGCCAGCCATACCACAGACTGGAATAAGGGCAAGTTGAGTCCCTGCCATGGCATCTTGATGAAGCTCACAATGCTTCATAAGTGCCTCGCTTGAAGTGATTGCCCAAGTGTCCTCTAACTGAGCCCCCTCGATGGTAACCGAGAAAGGAGCCCATCCATATCGACGTGGACTAGCCGGAACGTCCACCAAGATGGTGCATGACCGAACACCTCTATCGATCGCTTCCCTACCCCAATAGCATGGCATCTCGGTGAAGCCAAACTGTTGGAGCACTTCCCGCAGCATACTTGGGAAGCCCGGATGACCATCGCAAGTGGAAAATACCCATCTGTCTGGTAGTAGCATCCTCACACCCGTCATCTATAGAAAGAATACTGAAACAGTGAGAAAGTTTCCAACTTTCAACAGTTTTCAGAAAATTTTTAAAACTGGAGCTGTAATCACAGTCTGTTCCAGCTGACCCTCCTGTATAATTCCACAATTTCATACAGGAAACGTCAGATCCAAACGTTGGGCTGAATACAAAAGTTGTAGTATACTTTTTAAGCTTTCCAGATTGTACTCATACAGCTACAAGTGAGCTAGGAAATAGAATCTATACTGGTTTTAGGTTGACCCATATTTTCTGGAATTTTTTGACAGAACCTCCCCTGTATATGTAGTGATGTCCACAATTTATACAGGGCTATCATGATAATATTTTGAGGTAATGACAAAATAAACTTTGTATAACATCAAGTTAACAATCCAGAAGTAAAGGTTTAACCCCTGAAAAGTTTGTTATACAGGTATCGCACGCGAATTCACAAATAGGTGCAAACTGTTTTAAGTTCTGGACTGCCAGAACCAAGTTTGCGACAAATGGAATTAGACACCGCTATACCAAGATTTAGATCAGGAATACAAAATAAAGTTTATAGAGGACGTCCTAAGCTTTCCTGATATGTATATATGTGACTATTTCACTAATCTGGATTAAGAGTTATACTATCCAAACTAAACAGTTGAACTGACTGGTTTGCACCAGTAGTCCTGCAGTCCACTGTTTTGAGTCCCAAATTTGATTTAAATAAAATTTGAATTAGGAAAAACTCTAAATATAAAATCTGTAGACTTGCCTCTTCCCTTTCTATACATGTGTCACAATAAGGCAGAAGATGTTCCTACAGTGAGTTATGGCAATATTTCTGGAACTGGTACAATGGTTGGGTCATCCGGAGCAGTTTTAGTATACTCCAGATTTCAATAGAATTTCAAACTTTTCTTCCCTGATGGTTAACAGAAAAGTTGTATAGGTCTTCACGAGCTTTCCATCCATATATGATACTCTTACGTTATCTATCCGATAACCAAGATTACAACCTGGCGAATTCGAGCCAACTTCTGCCAGAAATCAAGAATCTTGATTCTGTCTACCCTATCGAGTCGGAGTCCCTTTTTACGGAGTCCAAACCTACCAGCATCTGATATTTGGACTTTCCAAAGCATTATGCATCCATTCTGTCGTTGGGGATGGTCTAGTATCATGTTTGATACTGATGGTACTACGTATCTCACCAATGAAAATTCTATCCGGTATTTCCGGTTACGTCTATAGGTGGTTCCTATATCGTTCTCTCGCAAACGGCTTCTACACGGTCTTCTACTGTAGTTAATGCTGCAAAAGACAAACAATCCCCTTTAACACATTCACACCTCAAAGGTGGTATGGGGAAACACGACAGGCAGTCACAATAATATATATGAAAATAAATGCATACGACTCTGGTGTGAGTCGCCCTCGAGCGAGGTCATGTCTCGAGGCACATGGTTGTAAATACGTCTGTACAGCAAAGACTCCCGTACGATCCGGCTTATACACGCTCGGGCATACGTGTTTCGCATGCTCCCATAGAACATGGATAGTTCTAGAGAGGCATACTATCGGGTTATACACCACCCGATGGGGGCTCCCACTAACTTTGAAGCACGCTGGAGTACCGCGTGTCATAGGTTCTCAGAAACATTGAGAGCTTCAGAGACTCCTATTAACTTGCCGTGCCAAGCCACGGAAATTTCACATACCACTCCTCGTATGCTAAGCTTACCGAGATTGACCCGCTCTCGGTGGCGTACCTTACCTCTTACCTGACGTCGGGGCGTCGTTACAGAATATAATAGCACATAGTTAGTTTATCACCTTTATATCTTATACTAATAATACTCCTTATAAAGGCATATAGCTAATTCCTCACTCAAATCCTAATTTTTGAAAATATGTTCTTTTCAAGTACACTGTTCCCAATGATGCTCTGATACCATGTCCGTGGGGACCGGAATCCCGACATCCAAGGATCTCATTGGGTGGTGTCGTGCGATGCGACACCCAACAGTATACAAGAATAGAACCTGAATAAAGTACAAGACGAAGTCTTTTATTTATCATACAACGGAAGTTTTACAATACTAACATAAGGAAAGAAACATATATATCATAGCTACGCTCTCAGCACTAGCTATGCAAAAGAAAAGTTATCCATGCCTTGGATACTTTGCACAAGCAACACTCAATTATGGCAGCGTGCAGGGTTCCCACTCTGTTGTACACCCTAGAGGGGGTGCAACCTCATCATCAAACCCTTCATCAATTGCATAACCTGCAAAAACTCGTTAAGTGCAAACGTGAGCATAAGGCTCAGCAAGACTAACCCGTCTCACTAGACATATGCAAAGGGGACACTAAAAATAGATAAGGTGAAGCATAAATGACTCGCCTACAAATGGATCCTTATAATCAGGTTTTATGTAGCAAATGACATTCTCCAGGCACAGCACATCATGGGCTCCACAATCAAACAAGAAACGCTTTACCGATGATATGACATGCCCAGAGCACATAATGCTATTACAGCTAAAGTATGGGGAAACTGTAAACTTTTAGTTGCACTATCTCTAAATCATCCAAGGTTGCAAAGCAATTATAATTCAATACAATATAATTTCCTGGTTTCTTTAGTATTTACTACGTCACCGCTCAGTGAACAAGTGGTACTCTATTTCCGCGAGGGACGGTGATTGCAATCAGGACACACCCGGACAACACGACACATACGCACTTTCAGAAATGCCAGCGAGTACTTCGCGCAGTACCTACATAACACTTCAGTACTAGTCGTATATGGCAACCTTTCGCGAGACACTCAAATGCTGAACTGGTCGATCCGTCAAGAGCAGGAGGTCCCTGCATGGGGCGTACTCTGACGTGCCCGCTAGCGGATTTACACCTTGCTGCCCTTAACCCACACCTATAAAACGGAACGGTATGCCTCGACACCCAAGTGACCAAGCTACGTCAGTTTACTGGAGCCCATATATCCATTATGTTGTCGGTACAGGTCAAGCTTGTCCGAAGGGGCTGCATACGGACGGGCCTTAATCGACATAGGCAGGGCTATGCGACCGAGACTCAATTCTCGCCGCTTCCTATCCATTCCCTGCCCGGTCTCAATTTCATTATATTAAGCCATTTTCTATCTAACCAATCCTGTGAGATATGTCCTACATCTCTCGCGAGTAGATTCCAACTACTCGACTTCTACCGAATTTCCTATGCATTAGCAAAGCAGTTACTATAGGTCAAACTGTAACTCGTTCCCACCAATCCCTGGGATTTTTGGCCATGCAAGTGGAGTATCAATCATCCTAAACGTAATGCACAATTCATAGACTACTCATCATAGTGATAAAGTAAAATTTTATAAACGACTTAAATGCAAACCGGGGCTTGCCTGGATGCAGGTCCGAGTCGGGGTTAGTATCAGGAAGGTACACTTCCACTGCATCCGGTGCCTCCTCGACTTTGGTCGTCATGCATATAATATGGTATATGAATGATTTTGATAATAACTATAAAAATTATACAAATTAACATCTAATGATCATAGGAAGTGATGATCTTAATTGGCTTTGGGACTTTGTTGAGACATACTAATGACTATGATAGAGATTTTTGGCAAGGAGCAAAAGATAATCAAAGTGGTTAAGCCCTTTGGCAATTATTTACTAATTGAATAAGCTTAACCAATTATCTTTCAGTTTAGGAACTGAATTTGGCCTAGAATATTAGGTCAATTAAATCCTAAATTTTTACCGGCGCTAGCACATGACTAAAGGAATGTTCAGTCCAAATTTGGGGTATAACAAAGCAACTGAACATCTGGGATAATTCAATCAAGGAAAAAGATGATTGAATTAAACAGGATGTTATACAGGGTCTCATACCAATCCAACTGTACAGCCTGTTTTCTTAGGGTGTAAGGATCATACAGGATTTTATTTGGGATTTTTAGGGCAATTCTTCTGGGAGAAACTGAATTTAGAAAAGGATACTATTTTCTGAACACAGTTTTGGAAGAAAACTGAACCAGCAGGAAAGAATTGGAAATCTGACCAACCTAAACAGGTTCAATGGATCCCAAACTTTTTCTGGTAACTAAGAATAGGTCAAGGTACATTATGTGAATTTTGGGGATTTTTCCAGTGGGAGGTTCATCTGGAAAAATTGTGTTTGTATTTGGAAAGATTATTTTCTACAGAATTTGAAGTTAAGTTTCACAGAACCTATCTGGTACTAAAAGAAACTAGAGCTCAAGTGTTTTAAAACAAAATTTGTTTGAAGATTTTTAGAGTAGTCTACGGAGAGATATTCAATTTAGAAATTTGAACAATTTTCTGGAATTAATTTAATAAAATATTGGCGCCAGAATTCAAATACAATCGGATGGGTCCCATGGGCCACGTGGCGTGCTCTGGTCAATGCAACACCGCGGTCCACATATTTTGTTGCGCGCAGCCGCACGGAATCCCAGCCGCACCGTGATCCCGCAGCTACTGGCAGGTGAGCCCCACGGGGTTGTCTCCCACCTCGGGCCAACGCCCGCGAGGCAGCGCCTGCGGTGGTGACTCACCGGCGAGCTCGCCGCCGGCTAAACCGACGGGCCAAACTCGCTCAAACTCGCCGCCTGGGGGGTTTTGGATTCGCTGAGCATGATGGTGAAGTCGATGGGACGAGAAACTCATCGGAAATGGATGTGCGACGGCGGCGGCGGCGGTGAGCGCTCGGGCAACCTGGAACTCGCTCTAGAGTAGCTCAAACCACTCGGGACCTTCTTCAAAACCTTCCTGGGACGATGCAGATCAAGGAACTGGACGTGGGAGAGGAGGAAACAATCGGAAACTATGAGCTCGACGGTGAACCAAGGCTTCCTCACCGGCGGCGAGCAAAACTCGATTTCCTCGGCCGTTGCTAGATAACTTTTCAGGGTTTTTGCTCAGGTAGGAGCACTAGGACCTATAGAAACTATCCCTAAGCAATTGCAAATAATATTTACTTGCAGAAACAGAATTGAAACGGAAACCGAGCGAGCTTCGTCACATCGGCCGGAAAGAAGAAGACTGATAACTTGCTCATTTCTCAATGAAAAAGGAAACGGTTTGCACCGCGAGTTAGAGCTCAACTAGGCGCACCTTTAAGCTTTTAGGATCGTGGCTTGAAACTGTGTGAAACGGCGGCGCACCACGGAGCAGAGGCGAGCGACGACGATGGCGCCCGGCGGAGAAGAAATAGCGAGAGGGGGAAAACCGATCGGGGAAGGGAAACACCGGAGCGGCGGCCGGGCCTTTTATAGCGCCGCGGCAAGCAAGCAAGCAGCTCGCTGGAGCTTGCATGCGCGTGCGCTATCGAGCCGGCGAGCTCCGGTGCAGAGATGGCAGGCGGCCGAGCTGATCCGTTCAGCAGAGGCTAACCTGTGAGGCCCACAGGTCAGTCAGACTCCAGCAGTAAAGTTAAAAATTCATTTAAAATACAAGATCAACTCCAAAAATCATGAAATTTTGTGGAGATGGTAAATGAATTATTCTGAACACAATGGTGAACTCAAATCTTATGTTCAAAGAAGTTGGAAAAGAATTTAAAATTCAGATTTAAATTTGATTCAAATTTGCTAAGCGTCTCAAATAAAATAGCAAATGTGTTCCTAAAATCTTGTAATTTTTGCAGGCAAGATATTGAGAATATTAGAAGGTCAAGGAAAAATTTAGAGCCTCTATAATTAGTACTGCACTTTAAATTGCCTTAATAAACTTCATCCAAATAATTCTAAAATTTGAAGAGAGATGAATAGAATCATTCTAGAATTAGTGGTGAAGTCCAATACTCATGTTAATAAAATTTAATCATGAGTGCAAGAAAGGTTTGGATGGTATTAAGTTCATGTGTACCACTATATTGGATCTCTAATATAGTTGATCACAAAACTCATAACTGAATTTACATGCAATAAAAGTGGGGTTTTACATTCCTCCCACCTTAAAAGAATCTCGTCCCGAGATTACAAAAGAAGGCAAAAGGAAAAGATCTAACGAACATATGCCGCTAACAAGTCCGGATAGTTCGTTCTAAGATACTCCTCGCTTTCCCATGTGGCTTCTTCAGCACTGTGGTTGCTCCACAAGACCTTGTAGAAACGCAAGGTGCGGCTCCTTGTGGTGCGAGTCTTCTCATCAATGATCTGGGTTGGATGCTCGGAATACGTAAGATCTGGTTGGAGGGTTTCCAAATCCTCAATACGTATATTCGCTGGAATTTTGAGACATTTCCGCAACTGAGAAATGTGAAACACATTACGGACCCCAGCCAGCGATGGCGGTAACTCCAATTGATATGCCACAGGTCCGCATCTTTTGATTATTGTGAATGGCCCAATAAAACGTGGAGCTAGCTTCCTGTAAGACCTATGTGTGTTGAATACATTGGCTTGTAGTGAATACACTTGGCTTTGATGATAAAAGTTTTAAATATCACCAAAACACCTTTTTATCAAGGTCCGACTCTAGCTCCGAGCTATAGCAAGGTCCAACAGTAGGTCCGGCTTGTTTTGGGTAGCTCCGGCTATGTAGCTTTGGTTAGCTCCGGTGAGCTTTATCTTTAGCTTCGGCATGTCTTTGATAGCTGACATATATTTGATAGCTCCGGAATGTTTTTGCTAAAGCTCAGAGTTGATTTTTCTAGCTCCGGCTTTTGGTTTACTAGTTCCAACTAGTTCTAGTTAGCTCCGGCGCTAGGTCCTGCTAGTTTTGTAAGCTCCGGCGGGAGCTTGGTTATACTAGTTCTTGGTAAGCTCCGGTGCTAGGATCTACTATTTTTGGTAAGCTCCGGCAGGTGCTTCATTGTACTAGCTTTTGTTAGCTCCGGCTCAAGGTCCGGGTTGCTCTGGCAAGGTCCGTAACTTGACCGCAGTGCTTCTGCTTTTCATTTGCAATGTTTTGTACTTACTTTACATTGTTGGAAAGTTTGCTTAGTATTTTTTTACTAAGTTTTTTGGTGCGTTTTTCATGATATGGCTGATATCATTTTTCTATGCTTTGCAACATGCTTATGTGAGGTTCTCACGTAAGGTGTTGTGTTCGGAACTGACGTGAGTCAAGTCGAGGACTTGGGCTCGTATGGATTGGTTGTTTAATCATGTGCAGGTGTTGCTTGAGTTCAAGACATGGCTGGTGATAGGATCCATTGGACTAGTCTCAGGGAGGAGATGAGGTTCCAACAACCAAGTTCGGAAGGAACTGTGGTTCAGCTAATCAGGAGGTTGCGCAGCATGATTGAATCAAGAACAATGCATATGAAGGTTACTGGACGTCGTTGGAAGATATTTGCACATGTGCAAGGAGTGCATGGACGTGGCTACATGGTTCCGAGACGTGATGAAGAGATGTGGACGTAAAGAATTGGTTGGAAAGGTCCAACCGACTAGGTTATGGACTCAGGCTGCGGCTGAGTCGGGTTTGACTCAAATATGGAAAGATTTGAGTTGGTTATGATAGGATTTCGGGTGGGTCACGAATTTGAGTTGTTTAGGAATGTGGGATACATTCCTAAGGTATTTGGAAGTCTTAAGATTGCTTCTATCTGCGTATAGAAGAATCTTGAGCAGTTATGGAAAGTTACGATTCATGATCTGAGTAGGATTGGAGTCCTAGTTGATATTGGGTTGGCCTAAGGGCTGGTTATATAAGCAAGGGAGCCCAGAGCTCGTTGTGTACAACTTTGGGGCTGTTCCTCTTGTGTTCTATTGAATAAAATTCGTAGTTTGAAGGAACTTTTGTGCCTTGTTCGTCCGACTTGTTCCAGACAAGTTTTACTCGTCGAGTTTCTGGATAGCACTACCTTTCGTCGGTGGTTTTATCATAACTCGAGTTTTACAGATCCAATTGACGTGATTATTTTTGGGTTGTCTTCACAACTTGATTATCTATCATATGTCAAAATTTCACGGTCATTGGATTTGTGGTTTCTGATCTACACGAGTTTCTTTGCAGCATTCCAGAACTGTTGTTTCTCGGGTAGGGCAGATTGACCTTGTTTGACCTTTCGATCATAACTTGAGTTTTTCTCGACGGATTTGAGTGATTATTTTTGTGTTGTCTTCATGACTTGATTCTCTCTGATATCTATCACTTTTGTCACGGTGAAACACGTTTATATTAGTCTCACACATGATATCTTTAATAGATCGTTTTTCTGCCGAAAGGGTTTGGGGTTTAATTGTTTCCGCTGCGTAAGATTTTTAAATCTACCATTCAGCCCCCCTCTGGTAGATTTTCACGTGCTCTTCGATCCTACAATTGGTATCAGAGCCACGGTGCTCTAATCTTTGTGATTTGCACGTGTTTTTGACTAATCATCATGGAGAAGTACTCCGCCAAACCTTGTGTGTTTGCTGCTATTGATTTCCAGGTTTGGAAGGCACGCATGGAGGCTTTCATCCAGGCACAAGGCTTTGCAATATGGGAGAAGGTGTATAAGCCTTATGAAGTGCCACCTAATGATCAAGTCACAGCCACAAACCTACGGGACGTCGACAACAACAACAAAGCCCGAAACTTGATCATCCAAGGTCTCACTCAAAGCGACTTTGATCGTGTCGCGCACCTCCGGTCAGCATACGATGTTTGGAGAGCTCTCTGTGATTATCATGAAGGCTCCAACACAATCAAGGAGGTAAAACAAGATATGTTCAAAAAGGAATATATGCGCTTTGAGATGCAACCAGGTGAGTCTATCGATGACCTCTTTGCTCGTTTCAATAAAATTCTCAGCAACTTACGTAGTGTCGATGTTAATTTTTCTGATGCTGAGAATGCTAGGCAACTTCTTAGTGCATTAGACATGTCAATTTGGGAGATGAAAGTAACATCTATTCGTGAATCAACTGTCATGAGTTCTCTTACATTAGATGTACTTTATTCTAAACTAAAAACTCATGAAATTGACATCCTAGCACGTAAGAACCCAAACAAGTCTATTGCATTTGTCTCACAACGTGATATGTCTAGATCCGGCCAATCATCATCCGGCAATACTCTCGCTTTGTTGTCCTCACTAACCCTGGAGCAGATCAAAGAATTTACAGAAGAGGAGTTGGCACTCATCTCTACTAGATTCTCAAAAGCATTGCAAAATGTGAGAACTAGAAGGAGAGGAAGCTCCGGACCTCAACACTGTTTTGAATGTGGTAAAACAGGACACTTTCGTACAGAATGCCCTAAACTTTCAGGTCCGACCACCCGGGAAGAAAAACAAAGCAAGGTTCAGACCTCCTCTGGAAATTCCAACAAGAAGAAGAAAGGTACCATAGGACGCAAGATGATCAACAATTTCATCACCGCGCTTCAAGAGTTCAGTTCAAGCGACGTGGACATTGGAAGTGATGAAGATGATGATGATTTGGCAAACTTGTGCTTTATGGCTGGCAAGTCAAGATCAAGTATGGAGGAGGCAGAACATAACAGCGACAATGAAGAGGCATGTCCTACTTGCGAAGAAATGTGTGATGCTATTTCTCGTGCCACCATTATTGTTAAGAAAAAGGACAAAAAGCTTAGGGATAGTGCTACTAAAATTGAATCACTAGAATCTGAAATCAACCGTTTAAAAACTTTGATTCCTAGTGATGATGCATGTTCCTCATGTGATTTAATATATGAACAATTGTCCTCATTAAGAAGTGCGCACACCTCCACACTTGATAAACTTGAGTTAGAAATTGAAAAGAACAAAGAGCTTGCTGCACTTAATGATAAAAACTTGAAAGATGCTAGCTGTTCTACAATTGATTTGCATTGTTCTACTTGTGATGATCTTGATAAGAAACTACAGGACGCTATGAATGAAATTTCTATATTGAACAATGCTTTACGTTCTCATGAAGTTAAATTTTGTTCCAATTGCAAACTAAAAGGAAAAACTTCATGTGAAAATTGTCTTGATCTATCCAATAAACATGACAACATGCCTAGGACATTAGATCGGCTTTGTAATGGGAATAAGAACCTAAACTTGCTGCTGAATTCTTCCAAGTCTTGCAATGATAAAACTGGTTTAGGTTTTGACTCTCATGCTCATGCTAAGGCACATCCACCTAAAATTGTAAAGTCATTAGGAAGTGGTTTGGTTCAAACAGTTCCTAAACAAAAAGAAGTGGTTTTCAAATCTGCAGGAGTGTTGTCTCATTCGGTATCAAATAAAAATGTTGATTGCTCATCTAGACATGAACACAAAGATAAATTTCATTGTACCTACTGTGGTAGAGATGGTCATGTCATAAATTTTTGTTATAGACTAGCTAAACAACAGAAAAAGGAAAGGATGATTGTTAGATCTTATAATTTTCATGCAATTAGAAAAACACAACCTGCTTTAATGAGTCAGAAATTTGAAAAGGTAGCTTCCGGAACTTTTGTCAAGAAATCTACAAAGGCAGCTCCGGTAGTTCTGATAGCTCTGAGAGCTCCCAGATCTTCTGTTGTTCCCTCCAAAGCTTTAGTTTTTGCCTCCGGACCTTCTGCTTTTACCTCCGGAGCTACTGGTTTTCACTCTAAACAAGTAACAACTCCTAAATCAATTGTTAAGAAGAGAAAATCTCAATCTTTGACTCATAAACTTGTTGTTTTATCTCATCTTTCATGTGTTTTTCCTGCTGCACGTCATGTGACTCAGTACTGGATACCTAAATGCCTTTTGACTAATCCCAGTATTGAGTCATCGACGTATTGTGCTTCTATGTAGGTTACACGTTTGAGGAAGGAGAACATTTGGATTGTGGATTCAGGTTGCTCACGCCACATGATCGGTAACAAAGATTGGTTCTCCTCTCTCTCTTTTGTGTCACGTGTAGAGAATGTTACTTTTACCAATAATTCTTCAACTCCTATAATTGCTAAGGGTTCGGTTAGAGTAAATGATCACTACACTTTGAAGGCTGTGGCACTTGTCAAAAATTTGAAATATAACTTGCTTTCTGTTTCACAATTGCTAGATGAAAATCTGGAAGTTATTTTCAATAAAAACTGCTGCAAAGTTGTAAGTTCAAATAGTGAGTTTATTTTTAACATGTCTCGGTTTGGAAGAGTTTTTAAAGCTGATTTTGATATGTCTTCCTCTAAGCATAGGTGTCTAGTTGCTAATGATTCAAAGGACTTATATTTTTGGCATTGTAGACTTGGTCACGTAGGCTTTGATCACCTAACGCGTGTTAGTGCTCTTAATCGCATACGTGGGCTGCCTAAGCTTAAAGGGGACAAAGAAATTGTGTGCTCTTCTTGTAGACATACTAAGATGGTTGCAGGTTCACATACTCCTCTCACAATGATCATGACAACTAAACCATGTCAACTTTTGCATCTTGACACCGTAGGACCTTCACGTGTTCAATCCTTCAGAGGTAAATGATATGTTCTTGTTATTGTTGATGATTATTCTAGACACTCTTGGGTTTACTTTATGGCGTCTAAGAATGAAGCTTTTAGTCACTTTAGGACTTTATTTCTTAGATTATCAAATTATCACCCAGGATCTTTAAAGGCAATTAGAAGTGATAACAGAACTGAATTTAAAAATCAATCTTTTGATCACTTTTGTGCTGAAAATGGAATAGACCATCAACTTTCTTCCCCATATGTACCTCAACAAAACAGTGTTGTAGAAAGAAAGAACAGAACCTTAGTTGAGATGGCTAGGACTATGCTTGATGAATATCAAACTCCTAGGAAATTTTGGGCTCATGCGTTAGAAACCGCTTGTTATGTCTCAAATCGTGTTTTCTTGCGTGCTAAGCTAGGTAAAACACCATATGAGCTCTGGTTTGGACATAGGCCTAGTGTTACACACTTTCGGGTCTTTGGTTGCAAATGCTTTGTTAAGAAAATGGTAATCTTGATAAGTTTGAACCTCGATCCATTGATGGCATGTTTCTTGGTTATCCATCTGAAAGCATCTAGGCCCCCCATGAAGTACAGTTTTGGTGATTAATGACAACCATTGAACTTTACTAATGAATTTGTGAATGCAAGGTCCCCATAATCACTCAATAAAATGAAATGAATATGTCATTGGATACCCATATACAATCAACTTTTGAGATCAAATCAATGAGACAAAGACAAGAAGTGAAAGCTCTTATGTCTAAGTCACTCAACCATAAGTTGACAACATACAATGCTTGAAGATCATCAGAGAGGCTTATGAAACAAATGTCTAAGAGGTCATCTAAGCAAGACACAAAAGATTCACTCAAAGCAACTCGAAGCAAACAAAATCAACTCACCGGATCAACTGATGATTTCAGAAATGTACACATCGGTCGAGTTGGTTCAACTGAAGAAGAAGACCTCAGAACAATGTACTCACCGAATCATCCGATGTGAATGGCTCAGTGACATCGGTCCATCAGTACAGTTTGCAATACCATTGGACCAAGTGTAGCACCGGATCATCCGATGTACAGATTTACACACATCGGTCAATCACTCCAGTAAGCACCAAGATTAAGCAAATTCTGGAGGAAGAGCCACCGGATCATCCGATGAGAAGACAGGAGCAACATCGGTCTAACAACGGTCATATCTGACACAATACGTCAGCCAAAGTAATTAGACCGATGATAACTAAAGGGGAGACATCGAATCATCCGGTGTTCACAGTAAAGTTCTGTCAGCCTACTTTTCCAACGGCTATTTCGGGGAGGCTGGCTATAAATACCCCCTAACCCTGTCATTTCGTTAAGTCTTGATCACCAGAAGCTATCAACACATCCACAAGCATTCAAGACCAAGAGCAATCACTTTCACACCATTTCGATCATCTTTACACCAAGGTTTAGGCTAGAACTAGCTAGAGAGAGAGCTTGTGTGCCACCATTCTGTGTGAGTGGACTCTCTAGGATAGTGTGAGAGCCTCAAGGGAGTGCCCTTGGTGTTTGTAATCATGACGAGACTTCCGGAGCTTGCCAAGGTGTTTGTGGAAGCCCGGAAGGTCGAAGTTGTACAAGGCTTGAGCTCCACCTTGCCAAGGAGGCGAACGGAGAGGATAGTGAAGATTTCTCATCTCGGTGACTTGGGCGTGGCAAAACCCTTTGGTGGGTGCCACAACGTGGATGTAGGAAGATCTTCACGATCTTGCTGAACCACGGGATAAATCCTTGTCTCCTCGGGAGTTTGCATCCTTCTCCTTCCCTTACTTTTATGCATTTTATATTCCGCAAAGTTTCTATCTACTAGAATGCATAGATAGTCGCGTAGGGAATTGGGCTTTAGAAATTAAGTTTCATTGCTTAGAATTTTTCGAAGAAAGCCCAATTCACCCCCCCCTTGGGCATTCGGTCCTTACACCATCTCATACTAGAGGCTACCGTGTGCTTTTACTTGACACTAACAAAATTGTGGAGACTTGTGAAGTGTCTTTTGATGAAGCTAGCCTAGGTACTAGCTCCGGTGTTGTAGGACCAGATCCGTATCCTCAGGGGGGGGTATTTTCGAAGATGAAGAAGAGCCGGTGATACTGCCTGGTAGTTCCGAAGTTGACATGTGTCCAGCTCCGGACATTGAACAAGCTCCGACTATCACCTATGCTGGTCCTGATCGTCCACAAGTCACAAGCTCATCAATCTACGATGAACCTAATGAAGAAGAAGCTTGTGAGACATCTGTTCCCCTACGTTTTTACAAAGATCATCCCCCACAACAGATGATTGGAAGCTTGCACGAACGAGTCACACGGTCCAGGTTTTGCGATCCAAACTCTTATGCTCATTCTGCTTTTGTTGCTTCTTTTGAACCCAAAGATATATCACACGCACTCACTAATGAATCTTGGATTATTGCCATGCAAGAAGAGTTAGAAAATTTTGAAAGAAATAATGTTTGGAAACTTGTACCTCCACCTCAAGGTAACACTTTAATTGGAACTAAATGGGTATATAAAAATAAACAAAGTGAGGATGGGGTTGTGGTTAGGAATAAGGCTAGGTTGGTTGCTCAAGGTTTCACTCAAGTTGAAGGTCTAGATTTTGATGAAACTTTTGCTCCTGTCGCTAGATTAGAAGCCATAAGAATTTGTTAGCTTTTGCAGCATCTAAAGGTTTTAAGCTATATCAAATGGATGTTAAAAGTGCTTTTCTTAATGGCTACATAGATGAGGAGGTTTATGTCAAACAACCACCAGGTTTTGAAAATCCAGATTTTCCTAATCATGTTTACAAACTGTCCAAAGCCTTATACGGTCTCAAACAAGCCCCTAGAGCATGGTATGATAGGTTAAAAACATTCTTACTTGAAAAGGGGTTTACCATGGGCAAGGTTGATAAAACTGTTTTTGTGCTTAAGCATGGCAATGACTCATTATTCGTTCAAGTGTATGTGGATGATATTATCTTTGGTTGTGCTTCTCATAATCTTGTGTCCAAGTTTTCAGCAATGATGAGTTCTGAATTTGAAATGAGTATGATGGGTGAACTCACTTACTTTTTGGGGCTGCAAATCAAGCAAACCAAGGAGGGTACCTTTGTGCATCAAACGAAGTATACCAAAGACCTCCTAAGACGCTTCAACATGGACAAAAGCAAGCCTCTTCAGACACCAATGGGAATAGCAACGACACTTGAACTTGATGAAGATGGTGAACCCGTGGATCAAAAAGAATATAGAAGCATGATCGGATCACTTTTGTACCTCACGGCATCAAGACCGGACATACAATTCAGCGTATGTCTTTGTGCACAGTTTGAAGCTTCCCCACGTGCTTCACATCGTCAAGCCGTCAAAAGGATTCTCAGGTACTTACATGGAACCCAAGAATTTGGCATTTTTCTTCCTTCTTCCTCAACCGTTACTTTGAAAGCTTTTTCGGATGCTGATTTTGGGGGTTGTAGGATTGATAGGAAAATTACTTCCGGTGCTTGTCATTTTCTTGGTAATTCTCTTGTTGCTTGGTCCTCTAGAAAACAAAATTCAGTTGCACAATCCACAGCCGAATCTGAATATGTAGCTGCTGCTAGTGCTTGCTCTCAAATTCTTTTGATTGTTCAAACACTTAAGGACTATGGGGTTGATCTAGATAGTGTTCCACTATTCTGTGATAACACTAGTGCTATTTGCATTGCTAAAAACCCCGTGCAACATTCTAGAACTAAGCACATTGACATTAGGTATCACTTTCTCCGAGATAATGTTGAAAAAGGAAACATTGTGCTTCACCATGTAGATACCGAACATCAATTGGCTGACATTTTTACAAAACCTTTGGATTTCACTCGTTTCTGTTTCATTCGTAGTGAAATAGGGGTTATGCATCCTCATGGCTTAAATTGAGGGGGAGATTTTGAAACTTGGGAAGTCTATGTGTGAATCTGAAATTAAAATAATATGAGCATAGTATTTCATACATATATGACTTTGTGATTCCTTTTACATGCTGAAAGTTCTTACTACATTACTCGTGTTATACATTTTGTAGTTTTTGCCATGTCTAGTAATTGGAATAATTACTTACACTAACACTGGTCATGGTTGAACTTTCTTGCTGTTTTGAACTTGTTACATGTTCACAAGTGCTTTTAATCATTAAGAATTCATCAAGTAATCAACTCACATGTTGAGTTTTTATGAACAAATATAAATTGAGAAAAGATCAAGAGAATATGCATGTGTCACACTTCTTCTTTTGAGATGGCTTGTCATTGCACTTAGATATGAACTTGGAAGAAGTTGTGTATGACTAAAACCATGTCCTTAAGCTTCTGATTGTCAAATGACATAGGCTTGGCTTGGTTGGTTAGAATAAGGCAGATGCGCATATAATCTCTTGCAAATATCATATGATCTAAATTTATGCTTTGAAAAATAATAAAATGCAGCAACTAGTGTCATGCTTTTAGGTTTTGAAATAGTTAAGTTTGTGAGATCATGACTTGCTTAAATTGAAAATTACATATGATCTCTAGCATGGCTTACACTACTTTATGTATTTCATTGATGTGATAATGTAAAGTACTTGATAGTATGACTTGGATGAGCTTTGTTTATATGAATATGTTATAATATGCTCATGACAACTAAAGAGGGAGAGATAATTTGTTTATATGTGCATGACTTGCTGAATAAATTGTCAAAGGGGGAGAGATAAGCATAAAAAGATGAATATGTGCATAAGGAGAGATAATAAAGGGGGAGAGATTTTCTTCTCATTTTACTTTTGATTTACAAAGGGGGAGAAATTGCCTTCAAAACTTTTATGTGAATAAGCCAATGTTCGGATTTTAAATGGTGTTGTCAATGCATTCATCAAGGGGGAGATTGTAAGACCTATGTGTGCTGAATACATTGGCTTGTAATGAATACACTTGGCTTTGATGATAAAAGTTTTAAATATCACCAAAACACCTTTTTATCAAGGTCCGACTCTAGCTCCAAGCTACAGCAAGGCCCGACGGTAGGTCCGGCTTGTTTTGGGTAGCTCCGGCTATGTAGCTTTGGTTAGCTCCGGGGAGCTTTATCTTTAGCTCCGGCATGTCTTTGATAGCTCCGACATATATTTGATAGCTCCGGAATGTTTTTGCTAAAGCTCCGAGTTGATTTTTCTAGCTCCGGCTTTTGGTTTACTAGTTCCAACTAGTTCTAGTTAGCTCCGGCGCTAGGTCCTGCTAGTTTTGTAAGCTCCGGTGGGAGCTTGGTTATACTAGTTTTTGGTAAGCTCCGGTTCTAGGATCTACTAGTTTTGGTAAGGTCCGGCAGGTGCTTCATTATACTAGCTTTTGTTAGCTCCGGCTCAAGGTCCGGGTTGCTCTGGCAAGGTCCAGAACTTGACCGCAGTGCTTCTGCTTTTCATTTGCAATGTTTCGTACTTACTTTACATTGTTGGAAAGTTTGCTTAGTATTTTTTTACTAAGTTTTTTGGTGCATTTTGGATGATATGGCTGATATCGTTTTGCTATGCTTTGCAACATGCTTATGTGAGGTTCTCACGTAAGGTGTTGTGTTCGGAACTGACGTGAGTCAAGTTGAGGACTTGGGCTCGTATGGATTGGTTGTTTATTCATGTGCAGGTGTTGCTTGAGTTCAAGACATGGCTGGTGACAGGATCCATTGGACTAGTCTCAGGGAGGAGATGAGGTTCCAACAACCAAGTTCGGAAGGAACTGTGGTTCAGCTGATCAGGAGGTTGCGCAGCATGATTGAATCAAGAACAATGCATATGAAGGTTACTGGACATCGTTGGAAGATGTTTGCACATGTGCAAGGAGTGCATGGACGTGGATACATGGTTCCGAGATGTGATGAAGAGATGTGGACGTAAAGAATTGGTCGGAAAGGTCCAACCGACTAGGTTATGGACTCAGGCTGCGGCTGAGTCGGGTTTGACTCAAATATGGAAAGATTTGAGTTAGTTATGATAGGATTTCGGGTGAGTCACGAATTTGAGTTGTTTAGGAATGTGGGATACGTTCCTAAGGTGTTTGGAAGTCTTAAGATTGCTTCTATCTGCGTATAGAAGAATCTTGAGCAGTTATGGAAAGTTACGATTCATGATCTGAGTAGGATTGGAGTCCTAGTTGATATTGGGTTGGCCTAAGGGCTGGTTATATAAGCAAGGGAGCCCAGAGCTCGTTGTGTATGACTTTGGGGCTGTTCCTATTGTGTTATATTGAATAAAATTCGTAGTTTGAAGGAACTTTTGTGCCTTGTTCGTCCGACTTGTTCCAGACAAGTTTTACTCGTCGAGTTTCTGGATAGCACTACCTTTCGTTGGTGGTTTTATCATAACTCGAGTTTAACAGATCCAATTGACGTAATTCTTTTTGGGTTGTCTTCAAAACTAGATTATCTATCATATGTCAAAATTTCACGGTCACTGGATTTGTGGTTTCTGATCTACACGAGTTTCTTTGCAGCATTCCAGAACTGTTTTTTCTCGGGTAGGGCAGATTGACCTTGTTTGATCTTTCGATCATAACTTGAGTTTTTCTCGACGGATTTGAGTGATTATTTTTGTGTTGTCTTCGTGACTTGATTATCTCTGATATCTATCACTTTTGTCACGGTGCAACACGTTTAGATTAGTCTCACACACGATTTCTTTAACAGATCGTTTTTCTGCCGAAAGGGTTTGAGGTTTAATTGTTTCCGCTGCGTAAGATTTTTAAATCTACCATTCACCCTCCCTCTGGTAGATTTTCACGTGCTCTTCGATCCTACACTTCCCTTTCACTCCGAATCGATGGATACCTTTCATAGGGGATACCCGGAGATAAACTTGATCCCCAACCTCGAAGTGAAGAGGTCGACGTCGTTTGTCCGCATAGCTCTTCTGACGAGATTGAGCGGCTTTGAGATTTGTTTGAATAATGCGTACTTGATCTTCGGCTTCTTTTATTAAGTCGATGCCATATACCACTCGTTCACTAGATTCGCACCAGTTCAAGGGTGTGCGACACTTCCGACCATAAAGAGCTTCATATGGCGCCATCTGGATGCTAGCCTGGTAACCGTTGTTGTACGAAAATTACGCCAATGGTAGATGATCATCCCAATTCCTACCATGGTGGATGGCACAGGCACGAAGCATATCCTCTAGCACTTGATTTACCCATTCGTTTTGTCCATAAGTCTGAGGATGATAAGCCGAGCTTCGAATCAGTTTGGTACCCAATGCATCGTGGAGATGCTCCCAAAAGCGAGCAACAAAAATAGATCCACGATCTGAAATGATAGTAAGGGGTACTCCGTGTAGACACAAATTCTGGAGATATAAAGTTCTGCATACTGCTTCGCATCATAATCCACACTGACTGGTATGAAATGAGCTGATTTGGTCAATCGGTCAACGATCACCCAAATTGAGTCGTGCTTATGGAGGGTGGAAGGCAACCCAACAATGAAATCCATATTGATATCCTCCCATTTCCAAGCTGGTATGCTTAAAGGTTGAAGTTGTCCCGCTGCCTTCATATGGTCGGCCTTAACTCGTCGACACGTATCACATTCGGATATGTATTTTGCTACTTCTCTCTTCATCCGAGTCCACCAGAACTTCTTTCTCAAATATTGGTACATTTTGTTACTTCCCGGATGAATGGAATACTTGGATAAATGAGCTTCATCTAGTATCTTCTTTCGGAGTTCCATGTTTCGGGGTACCACTATACGGTTTTTAAACCAGAGGGTACCCTCATCGTCACATCGGAAACATTTCATCTCCCCCTTCTCCATTCTTTGTCGAATATGCGACACCCCTTTGTCCTCCTTCTGAGCTGCCATAATATCCTCCTTGATAGTAGGAATGAGAGCTAGGTTGTAGAGTGCCCCATATGGAACCAAGTAGAGACTCGGTTTTTCTTCTCCTTCCATTGAGGTAATGGAAAGATTGTTGACATGGGACTTGCGGCTCAGAGCATCTGCGACTACATTTGCTTTGCCTGGATGGTAGTGGATCTCAATCTCATAATCCTTAATTAACTCCAACCATCTACGCTGTCGCATATTTAAATCCTTTTGGGTGAAGATGTACTTCAGGCTCTTGTGATCGGTGTAGAGATGTACTAAATTACCCAGTAGATAATGCCTCCACATCTTTAATGCTAGTACCACAGCAGCGAGTTCTAGATCATGGGTCGGATAGTGCTGCTCATGGTTCTGAAGCTGCCATGATCCATAAGCGATCACTCGTCTATCCTGCATCAACACACATCCCAAACCAATTCCAGATGCATCACAATACACGTCAAAAGATTTGGTTGTGTCTGGTTGAGCTAATGCTGGTGCCGTTGTGAGGTGTTTTACTAATTCTTGAAAACCTGCCTCACATGCCTCAGTCCATACGTACTTCATTCCCTTCTTCAGAAGTTCTGTCATTGGTT
The DNA here is from genome assembly GCA_036927565.1 of Tuctoria greenei. NCBI lineage: Eukaryota > Viridiplantae > Streptophyta > Magnoliopsida > Poales > Poaceae > Tuctoria > Tuctoria greenei. The sequence goes on along the minus strand of JAYESD010000012.1, from coordinate 121,564,347 downwards.
TAACTATTTTGGAGAAACTGGGAATGAACCTCGGTAATACCCAGCTAAACCTAGGAAACTTCGAACTTCATGTACAAACTTTGGAGACTCCCATTTGAGGACTTGCTTGATCTTGCTTGGATCAACTGCAATCCCTTCTGCTGATATGATGTACCCTAAAAATGGCACTTGGCTGATCCAGAATTCACACTTGCTGAACTTAGCATATAGCTAATGGTCCCGTAATTGTTGAAGCACGATACGCAAGTGTTGAGCATGTTCTTCTTCGGATTTTGAATACACAAGTATGTCGTCAATGAAGACCACGACAAACTTTTCCAATTCCGACATGACCACCGAGTTCATGAGATACATGAAATGAGCCGGTGCGTTGGTCAATCCGAAAGACATAACAAGGTACTCATACAGTCCATACCTCATTGAGAATGTTGTCTTTGGTATGTCTTCTGGTCGGATTCTAATCTGATGATAACCAGAACGAAGATCCATCTTCGAAAATACTTTAGCACCCACCAATTGATCGAAGAGAATATCAATGCGTGGTAGTGGATACTTTTTCTTGATAGTGACAGCATTAAGTGGACGATAGTCTACACACAGTCTCAAGGTCTTATCTTTCTTCTCTATGAACGGCGCAGAACAACCCCATGGTGATGAACTTGGACGAATGAAACCTTTGTTCTCAAGTTCGGTTAACTGTTCCTTAAGTTCTGCAAGTTCCTTGGGTGCCTTCTTGTAGGGTGGTCTTGAGATTGGCACTGTTCCCGGTACAAGTTCAATTTTAAACTCTATATCTCTTTCTGGTGGCATTCCAGGAAGATCATCAGGGAATACGTCGGGGTACTCACATACTACCGGAATATCCTCAAGTCCAATAACTTCAGTATTGTGAGTAGATGGGTCCAATGGAATGATGTTCTCAAGATGGAGAACTTGGGGCTGATGGAGTGGAGAGTTTAGATAAATCTTTCGAGGAACGATATCAAGAATAGCACCATGGTATTGCAACCATGCCATTCCTAAGATGGCATCTAGCTTTTGAGTCTCTAAGATAAGGAAGGAGGTAGGATAGATGTTCCCATCTAGGTCAAGAGGTACCCTATGGACCATCTCATATGTTACTACCCTCCCGGCTGGAGTGCGGATCATATATGGAGTTTTGGTGGAGATAAGAGGCAGCTGATTTTTAATGATGACAGATTTGCTAATGACATTGTGGGAAGCTCCGAAGTCAAAGAGTATGACTACGGATTGATCATAGATAGAGAACGTACCCGTGAGCACGGGTGCGCCTTCCGGAACGTCCTCGATGGCGAGGTGGTGGACGTTGCCAAGTCTTGGAACTGACTTCTTGGGCTGGTTGCGGGGTTGGTTGGTGCCCTGGTACGATGACTGTCCTCCACCCTGCCTATTCTACGGGCAGTCCTTGGCGAAGTGCCCCGTGCGTCCACACGTGAAACACGTGTACGGGGATTGGCCAATACGAATGGGAGGATGGAATCCCGATGCACATGGTGGAGGTGGAAGTGCACGTGGGATCATCCCCTGCTGTTATTGCGGTCGAAACCCGGAGTTGCCAAACTGGCGACCACTGAACATTGGTGGTCGTGATGGCGGTTGCCACCTCTGGTCGGATGGTGATCGGTACACCATACGGTACTTCTGAGGAGCACCACCTCCACTGCCCTGCAGAGCACTCCTCTTCTTTTTATCTGAGGACAGCTCACGCGTAGCGTCCTCCTGCATGATAGCGGCATTGACGATGTCGTTGAAGCTGCCGCGGTTGAACAGGACAAGCTTGTCCTTCAACTTGGGGTTCAAACCCCAGTAGAAGCATTTGCGCTACCAATCTTCGGTATTCACTTGGTCCTGAGCGTATTGGGCCAAGTGGTTGAATGATTTGGAGTACTCGTACGCACTCCTTCCTCCCTGCCTTAACTCCAAGAACTCTTGAAGCTTCCTCCTTATAATCCCGGGAGGAATATGGTAGGCGCGGAACGCATCCCAGAATTCTGCCCAGCTCACGACATAGCCTGCAGGGCGTGTGGTGAGGTAGTTTGCCCACCACGCACCAGCCGAACCCTACAGTTGCTGAGCTGCAAACAGAGTCTTCTGTAGTTCGGTTACCTCGAGTAAACCGAACTTCCCTTCAATGGTGCAGAGCCAATTATCCGCCTCCAAAGGCTCGTCGGCCTCTCTGAAGATCGGTGGATGTGTTGATGAGAAATCAGAGTAGGAACTCTGATATGACTGACGTGGTCCATCAGCGTGTCGCCCCCCTTGACGGGACGAGTTCTGTACAAGAGTCCGCAACAACTCGGTTTACTCGTCGCGCGAGCCGAGTACTGCTGCGAGAACCTCCGCGAGACTTCTGGGAAGTGTGGGTGGAGGTGGTGGAGGTGGCTGCGTCTGAGGCGTATTCTGCCCCGGGGGTGGTGTGTCATCCCCCTTCCCTCCACTTGAGCCTCCCACTTCTGGGGCTGCACGTGTATGCACCATGCTGCAATACAACGATTCGCACCATAAGTCTCACTGCCTCAAGTTCATCCTTCCATATAATTAGTAATGCGGTAGACCACGATAGAAAATATACAACATCAACATATATTGATAAAGTACAAACTTTATACAAGATATATTATCTCTGGACCAAGTTTACAATAGTAAACTCCAAAATGATGGACTCCCACTATGGAAATACATCTCTACCATGCCTGGTCCTCTTGAGATGTCGTACACATCTGGTTATCTAGACATAACCACCACTACTCTTAATATGAAACAAACATGGTCACAAAAGAAAAACACGAGCAACTATTAAACTATAGGCTTCCCCGTGTCGGCGGAAGTGCTGCCACATCCTACTTCAACACGTCCTACTCGACGTATTCAAGTTCCTCGGGATCTTCTTCTTCTGCTTCATCATCTGAAGGTAATTGTTCACCCATAATTAATGGTATGTTATGGGCCAGTGGATACACCACTGGTTGTAATTGTGCCTCGGCCTCAATTACATTATCCTGTACTTCTCCTACTTCATACTCCCAATTTTGAGCTGTCTCACTAGCGGTGTCCCGCTCTTCAGTGACTACTAACAGCTGCTCTTGCTGTTGTTGCACCTCCAATTGACTTGCTTGTAGCTCACTACGAGCTTGTTGTAGTTCAGTGCGAGTCTGTCGTTGTGCGGCACGAGCTTTGCGTATCCTAATGCGAGCATAATGTAACTGACTCTCGCACTTATCTAGCCAGTGATTCGCTGGAGCTATGAGCGAACGTAGAACTTTGTTGATAAAATCAAGGGTATCACCCCGCTCCGTCGCTTCCCGCAGAGTCTCGACTTGCTCCAAAATAATGGTGATTTGCATCGCAACTACCATATTGGAAGCAGCTGCATATGTTCCCAGTGTCATCGTGGTTGTGTCGCCAAACGGCGTATATGCTGCAACCATACGACGTTGCCACTCAAAGCCGCCCATACCACGGACTGGAATAAGGGCAAATTGAGTCCCTGCCATGGCATCTTGATGAAGCTCACAAAGCTTCATAAGTGCCTCGCTTGCAGCAACTGCCCAAGTGTCCTCTAACTGAGCCCCCTCTGAAAGTGCATCTAGGACTCCCTTCTGGGTTTTGGATGATTTATGACAAGCAATTGGGATCCTAATCCTTTCGTTGAGATGAATGCAGGCAAATGATGAAAAATGAGCAAAATGCCAAAAAGAAGGAAAATGAGAAGTAAAGCGAATCTGAGATCAAGGAGAAGAAAATAGTAGATTATTATGTATGGAGTGTGTTAAGGAAACACACCCAAGAGCTCAATCACTTTCAAGCACACACACACAATGCACAAAATTATACAGGACCGGACTAGTCCGATAACAGCCGGACTAGTCCGATATCACATTCTGCACTAGATCGGACAAGTCCGGTCTCCACCGGACTAGTCCGATATCTTTCTGATCCACTTCGGACTAGTCCTCCCCAATGCGGACTAGTCCTCAACACAATGCACAAGTCACACAAAATCGGACAAGTCCGTTGTAATTCGGACTAGTCCGATATTCATTCTGATCCACTTCGGACAAGTCCGGTGTCTACACGGACTAGTCCGATATACACACTGATCTAAATTGGACAAGTCCTCCAAGTGAGGACTTGTCATCCTAAACACTTAGGGTTTCATGTGTCCGGACAAGTCCGATGGCAATCGGACTAGTCCGAAGATTTCAAGTAGCGAAATCGGACAAGTCCGTTTTCAAACGGACTAGTCTGATATTCCTGGACACTTGGGGTTTGCTACACACAGCACACCGGACTAGTCCGGTGACCACCACGGACTAGTACGATCTTTCTAAACCCTAACGGCCACTTTTAGAAACCCCATATAAATAGAGGTGCACGGCCCACTTTCACAATCTCTCGAACCCTAGCGCCATCACACCTCCCAAGAGACTCAAAAACCACCTCTCTCCACGGAATTAAGTGAAAAATCGATCAATCTATTGAAGACCACTTCTAGATCATTGGAGAGACACTTGGCACACATCATTGAGCTCTTGGTTTGGTTCTCTAACACACTCTTGCGTTTCAAATTGTAATTTTCAAGTGTGTTATTGGTGGCTTTGTAAGTTGTAATCAAGGGAGCTCTCAACGTGTGAGAACGCCCCTTCAACTTGGTTATTTACCCCTTTGTGATTAGTGGAAGAGTATTGGACTTCGTGGCGATCCGACGAGGGAAGGGTTGGAGAAGACCCGGTCCTTTTGTGGGCTCCTCAACGTGGATGTAGGTTGCCTTCGTGGTAGCCGAACCACGGGATAAATCTTGTGTCTTGTCCTTTTGTGTTCTTCATCTTAATTGATCAACTTAATCTAGGGTTTGATTCATTTTGTTCAATTTGAGTTAATTTGTTAAACAAGAGCCTTAATTGTTATAGAAGTTGACATACAACTATTAAACTGTCATTTAAGTCTATATTTCCGCTGCATACATTAACGAATCAATCAAATTGACTGAACTTGATCAACTTAGCCCGTGAAAACCGGACTAGTCCGCACTTTACCGGACTAGTCCGATATCTCTGGTATTGACTGTGTTGTTGAGTTACAGGAACTGAGAAAAATTCAAAAAGGCCTATTCACCCCCCCTCTAGGCCTACATTCAATTGGTATCAGAGCAGGTTCTTCAATAAAGAGTGCAACCACTCGAAGAGATCATGTCGGACATGAAGGAAGTTCAGAAAATCAACAACCAGGAAGAAGTGAACAACGACAAGAACCAAAAGCTGGAAAAGTATCTCGAAGCAATTCAAGACTTGGATGATGATGACGAGGAGACGCTGGAGCTGAAAGCACTCCTCAGGAAGAAAGCACTTTCCAAAGGGAAAGCCAAAGTTGAAGAAAAGAAGAAGGGGAGTAGTCACACCGACTACTCCCGATATCCTTTTAACTATGATCGTTTAAATTCAAATAACAGCCATTATCTATCTATTCCTCTTGGAAAAGCCCCACACTTCGATGGGAGTAATTACTCCATGTGGAGGCAAAATATGAAGATGCACTTGATTTCCCTTAACCCAAGTTTATGGCATATTGTGTGCACAGGAATAGACATCCCAGATGACGACGAAGAGCTCACCCCAAGTCAAGAGCGAGCCATCCACAGAAACGCTCAAGCCGCAGCCGTAATCACCTCCTCTCTAAGTCAAGATGAATTCACAAAGGTGGACGGACTGGAGATTTCCAAAGAAATATGGGACACACTACAAACAGCCCATGAAGTTGACTGGCATGTGCGGGAGGCGAAAATTGAAATGATCGAAGGTGAACTAGGAAGGTTCGCAATTGAGGAAGACGAGTCTCCCCAGGACATGTACAACCGATTGAAGACACTGGTAAACAAAGTTCGATCATATGGGAGCAAGAAGTGGAATGACGACGAGGTTGTAAAGCTCATCCTTAGAGCCTTTATGCCTCTCAATGTCACACTATGATCAATGATCAGAGAAAGTCCCGGGTACAAGAGGATGACTCCAGATGAATTGCTTGGCAAAATCATCAACTTTGAGATGATGGAGAAACAAGCCAAGCACGTCAAAGAAATAGCCGACCTCACATCGGCCAAGAAGAAGGGAGTTGCCTTAAAATCCACACTCAAGCCACTATCCAAAGAAGCAAGAGAAGCACAGCTTGAGGAGGACAGCGATGATGAAAGTAGTGAGCTGGATGAAGAGGATATGATTTTGCTCATGAAAAAGTTCAAAAGAATATTGAAGAAAAGACAGGGAACAAAATCAAGTGAAGGCAAGTACAAAGAGAGGACAAAGCCGAAGATGAGGCGGGCATGCTATAACTGTGGTGAGTATAACCACTTTATAGTCGATTGCCCGTATGAGGACAACAAGAAGAAGAATAAAGAAGCCAAGCCTCAACCAAAGAAATTCTTCAAGAAGAAGAAACAAGCTGAACAAGCACACATTGGAAAGGAGTGGGACTCAAGCGATGAGTCCTCATCATCCGATGAAGAAGAGATGGCTAGCATAGCCATTGAAAGCACGTCCAAGAAACCCAAACTCTTCCCCACGCTCGGTACAAAGAAGGGACATGGCACTTGCCTCATGGCAAAGGAAGGTAAACGCAAGGTAAACATCAAAACTCCTTCCATGCATTCCTACTCAAGTAATGATGAACTATATAGTGATGATGAAGATATGTTAATGGGATTAGACAGAAAAACTACTGCTAAAATGAAATTTTTACTTGACCAACTTGTTGAGAAGGAACAGCTAATTGATCGTCAAGAGGACATGATTATCTCCCAAAAGGAGAAGTATGTCAAACTTGACAACCTTCTAGTTCTTGAAAAGGAGAAAAATAGCTCACTAGAGCTTGAGCTAGCTCAAGCAAGAAAACTTGCTTGGAGTTAACCAACTCAAACGTTGCAATCAAGGATCAACTTGATGACCTGATCAAGGTTAACAAGATCCTTGAAGTGCAAGTTGAGTCACTCAAGCTAAGTGAATCTTCCTCCTCTTCAAGTCTACCTTCTCAACCCACTTCAACTAATCTTGTTCATATGTGCAAATGTAGTAAAATCAACACCAGTTTTAAGGAAAAGTCTACCTCCACAAAGGATAAAAATCCTACCCAATGTGGAATATTTGACAAGGAGAGGATCAACTATGCACATAGTGCATACTTGGTCCAAAGACCTCCAAATGTCAAGTATGGCATTGGTTACTCTTATGATGGAAAGCAAAATGCTGGAAGTCATGAGAATAACAAGGGAAAGATTACCTTTGTGAAGGGAGGACCCTCACAATCTGGTAACTCGAAAATTAAAAACCTGAACTCTCATGAACATCGGACTAGTCCGGTTGTGGTCCGGACAAGTCCGGTCATACGGACAAGTCCGATCACCCAGACTAGTCCGATCAACAAACAACAGCAACTTTTGTTCAAAACCTTTGATGCCTCTTATGTATTAATGAGAAACAATCTTGGTAAAGTTTATGCTTATTATGCTGGGCCACGCCATGGGAACACAAAATCCCATGTGTGGGTGCCCAAATGTATTGTAACTAACCTCCAAGGACCCAAGCAAGCTTGGGTACCTAAAACCAAGGCATAATTTGTTTCTGCAGGCCTACTCGTCTGGTGGATCCAAATGGGTGCTAGACAGTGGATGCACCAACCACATGACCGGAGAAAGGAGGATGTTCGTGGAATATGAAGAAAACGAGGACCTAAATGAAGGTATCTACTTTGGAGATAATAGTCAAGGAAGGGTCCTCGGTACCGGTAAAATAGCGATATCCTCTGAACACACTCTTTCTCATGTCTTACATGTTGAATCTTTAGATTATAACCTGTTGTCCATATCTCAATTATGTGACAAAGGTTATAATTGCTTGTTCACTAACGAGGGTGTGACTGTCTCAAGGAGGAGTGATGGTTCCGTTGCATTCAAGGGTATGTTGAAGGGAAAGCTTTACCTTGTTGACTTCAACAAGGATAAAGCCGAACTCGACACATGCTTGATTGCAAAAACCAACATGGGCTGGCTGTGGCATAGACGGCTAGCACATGTTGGTATGAGGAACCTTCAAAAACTCCTCAAGGGCGATCACATCCGAGGTTTGAAAGATGTTGTTTTTGAGAAAGATAGGCCTTGTAGCGCGTGCCAAGCCGGGAAGCAAGTTGGAGCACATCATCCCGCAAAGAACATCATGACTACTACAAGACCGCTCGAACTACTTCATATGGACTTGTTTGGTCCAATTGCTTACATAAGCATCGGCGGTAATAAATACGGTTTAGTCATTATTGATGATTTTTCCCGCTTCACTTGGGTGTTCTTTTTGCATGACAAGTCAGAAACACAAGGGACACTCAAGAAATTCTTCAAGCGAGCGCAAAACGAGTTCTCACTATCGATCAAGAGTATTCGGAGCGACAACGGCACGAAATTCAAGAACATACATGTGGAGGAGTACCTTGATGAGGAGGGAATCAAGCACGAATTTTCAGCACCATACTCTCCACAACAAAACGGAGTTGCCGAAAGGAAGAATCGAATGCTCATAGAGATGGCAAGAACAATGCTCGATGAATACAAGACTTCGGATCGATTTTTGGCGGAAGCAATTAACACCGCTTGCCACGCAGCAAATCGACTCTACCTTCATCGACTACTCAAGAAGACTCCTTATGAGCTAATCACCGGTAACAAACCAAACATTTCATATTTTAGAGTTTTCGGTTCTCCATGTTATATCTTGAACAAGAAGACCAGGACTTCAAAGTTCGCTTCGAAGTCCGATGAAGGTTTCTTGCTTGGTTATGATTCGAACATTTACGCCTATCGTGTTTTCAACAAGGCCTCCGGACTTGTTGAAGTGGCACATGATGTAGTGTTCGATGAAACTAATGGCTCCCAAAAGGAGCAAGTTGATCAATGTGAATTAGGTAAAGAAGAAGCTCCTTATCAAGCATTGAAGAGAATGGCTCTAGGCGAAGTTCGACCACAAGAGTCATCGTCACAAATACAAGAGGAAAATGAACCACAAGACGAGATCAACAATCAAGGGGGAGATTCTATACAAGATCAATCACAAGAATATGAAGATGATCAACAAATCAACGAGGGCAACCACTCAGGGGGAGAAGAAAATGATCACCAACACACAACTCTCCAAGTGCCACACCCAAGAGTACACCAATGCATTCAAAGGGATCACCCAATCGACAACATCATCGGTGACATCCAAAAGGGAGTAACCACTAGATCTCGTATAGCTAATTTTTGTGAGCATTACTCGTTTGTCTCCTTTTTGGAACCACGCAGGACTGAGGATGCATTGAAGGATCCGGACTGGGTGGTGGCAATGCAAGAAGAGTTGAAGAACATCAAGAGAAACGAGGTTTGGGAACTTGTGGCAAGACCCAATGCAAATATAGTGGGCACCAAGTGGGTCTTCCGCAACAAGCAAGACGAACACGGAGTGGTGACAAGAAACAAGGCACGACTTGTGGCCAAAGGTTACTCACAAGTCGAAGGTTTGGATTTCGATGAGACTTTTGCTCCAGTAGCTAGGCTTGAATCAATTAGAATATTACTTGCGTATGCTACTCACCATGATTTCAAGCTGTATCAAATGGACGTAAAAAGTGCCTTCCTCAACGGACCGATCAAGGAAGAGGTGTACGTGGAGCAACCACCCGGGTTTGAAGACGAAGAGTTCCCCGACCACGTATATAAACTGCGTAAGGCTCTCTATGGCCTCAAACAAGCTCCTAGAGCTTGGTATGAGTGTCTTAGAGATTTCTTAATTGACAATGGTTTTCAAATTGGCAAAGTAGATTATACATTATTCACTAAGAATCTAGATAATGATCTTTTTATTTGCCAAATCTATGTTGATGATATAATTTTTGGGTCAACTAACCAATCCTTCTGTGAAGAATTTAGTAGAATTATGACAGACATCTTTGAAATGTCAATGATGGGAGAATTGAAGTACTTCTTGGGATTCCAAGTGCGACAACAAAGGGAAGGAACATTCATAAGCCAAACCAAGTACACGCAGGACATACTCAAGAAGTTTGGCATGGACAAGGCAAAGCCCATAAAGACTCCCATGGCTACGAATGGACACTTGGATCTCAATGAAGATGGACCAAGCGTCGACCAAAAGGTATATCGCTCCATGATTGGATCTTTACTCTACTTATGTGCATCTAGGCCAGATATTATGTTGAGTGTATGTTTGTGTGCAAGATTTCAAGCCAACCCTAAGGAATGTCACTTGACAGCCGTAAAAAGAATCTTGAGATATTTAGTTCATACACCCAACCTTGGTCTTTGGTACCCAAAAGGCTCCAAATTCAATCTCATTGGTTACTCCGATGCAAATTATGTCGGGTGCAAAGTTGATAGAAAAAGCACCTCTGGCACATGCCAATTCCTAGGAAGATCTTTAGTTTCTTGGTCATCTAAGAAACAAAATTCCATTGCATTATCCACAGCCGAAGTGGAGTATGTTGCAGCCGGGAGTTGTTGTGCACAACTCCTTTGGATGCGACAAACTCTAAGGGATTACGATTACAATATGAACCGTATTCCTCTTCTTTGTGATAATGAGAGTGCCATTAAAATAGCCCACAATCCAGTTGAGCACTCTAGGACTAAACACATAGACATAAGACATCATTTCTTGAGAGACCATTCCATGAAAGGAGACATAACCATCTCACATGTCAACACCCAAAAACAATTGGCTGACATATTCACCAAGCCACTTGATGAAAAGCGTTTTTGCGAACTCCAAAATGAGCTAAATATTCTTGATTCTTGGAGTGTGGCTTGAAAAGTTGCATACCTGTATGATTGCTTCAAAATGTTGATTGAATTGTGAAAATCCTCCCTCTCCATTTTTCTCTCGAAAAACTATGTCAATTATTAGATCTTGATGAATTTTGATCATTGTATGATTGTTGTATGCTTACTGGTCAAATTCATCAAGATTACTTGAATTGTTTTGCCTCTCTATTCTCTATTATTGAACCTTCAAATATATATGAATGGGCTATGCAATTCTTTCCTGGTGACCACGGACTAGTCCGTGGTTACCCGGACTAGTCCGCCCATGCAGACTAGTCCGCAGAGTGTCGGTTAGGCCGGACTAGTCCGATAGATCACAGACTAGTCCGATATAGGTCTCTGGATGACTTCGAACTAGTCCGGTCATGTCCGGACTTGTCCGCTTTTTCGTGTCCATAACCCTAGCCGCCACCAAACCGTAATCTCCTCATCCCCACTTTTGCTCACGCCTCCTCTCTCTTGCGCTCGAGCTCCCAAGGCGATTTTCTCCTCCCTCCGTCGAAAAAGTCCACATTTGGGCGGAGATCGAGCTTGACCTCTTGGGGATTGAAGCTATCGGACTAGTCCGACCTCCAACCCCCAACACTTCGAGCCTCCATCGATTTCTTCGGTAAATTTCTTCAAAACCCTAGAAATCTTGTTTTTCTCCATTGTTGATCGTATAGCCTAGCATCCTTCACTAGATACATGCTTATTTGATGTACTACGTGTATGCTAGACTAGATTTGCATTAGGAATCATCCCTTGACCAATCTGTTAGGTTTTTGAGGATGAACACCGGACTAGTCCGGTCCATGCACGGACAAGTCCGGTACCGCGGACAAGTCCGATGCTTCTGAACCTGAAACCTAATTCCTTAATGCCATCCATTGCTATCTTGTCTTACCTATGCCTTGTATAACTTGTCATTATTCTTGCTCAATCATTCTCAGATCATGTCGAGCTCCGACAACGAGATCTCTGACTTTGAGGCCGAGTTGGATCACGAGGTGGCACCTCGGTCCTCGGCGGGTCTTGGCAAGAAACACCAAGAAAGACCTTCCGAGCCTGCTACTTCACCTCCCCAGGTTCGGAGGAAGGTCTGTGTCAAGAAGCCCGCCTCGAAGGCTGCTCCGTCTACAAGCGGCCTTCGTCAAGCAAAAGGAAAAGGCAAGGGAGTAGCAACGGGGCCAGTTGGGCCCTTGAAGCTCCATGCTCCCAGGGAAGGGGTCCGGGACCCCAATGAAGAGAAATTCAATGGGAAAGGCAGCGATGTGGCAGCCAAGCTCAGAAGCATTGATTGCTACGCAAGGCCAAAGCAGGCAGCTGATGGAAGGTTTTGGACAAACTTCCATGCAAATTTCTACAGGCTGGTTTACCTGCCGATGAAGACTCCGGTGGTGCGCAGTCAGTGGATTGACTGGGCCTACCAAGAGAAGAAGAAGTGCTCAGCTTTTGATGAAGTTATTGCAGTAGCTGAGAGGCATGGTCTGAAGGATCTCTTTGCCTTCAGGCATAACTGGAATGATGAGGTGATTGCACAGTTCTATGCAACGTGCCACTTCTCGAGTGAAGATGAAGAGAGTGTGACTTGGATGACCCATGGATCCAAGTACTCCATCACTCAGGAGGATTTTGCAAACTTGCTCCATTTAGACTTTGCTGGAAATGACCACCTGATCATCCACAACATAGGGGTCATTGAGAGGGACAGAATGAAGTTCATGTATGAGCCCAACTCTAAGTATGTTCCTCCCTCCACAAAGAACATGAAGCCCTTCTTTGTGGTCCTGAACAGAGTTCTCCGGAAGACCATTGCCCCCAAGGATGGGGATGCAGGGAGTGTACAGGGCTACCTCCGGACTCTAATGAGGGTCATAAGCAAGAAGAGGCAGTTTGATGTTGCAGATTACATATGGAATGACATGGTCAACATCTCAAGCACCCCCAACAGGTCCTGTGGCTATGCTCCCTACCTGATGTTTATGATTGAGAAAGTCACAGGTATTGAGTTCGTGAAGGATGTGGAGCACACTCCTCTGAGGCCTCAGAAGCCTCAGCCTGTGAGTGTCCAGGCTGCTCCCTCGCCGGCCTCAAGTCCTGAGGCACCGGCAAGAGAAAGAAATGCTGCCAGGGCTGTCCCTACCTCCAGGGAAGCCCCTCAGAGAGGATCAGCTAGTGGGATCCTCAAGTACCTGACCGCCATATTCTCCTCCTGCAAGAAGACTGAAGTAAAGCTTCATAAACTCAATCAGAAGAGGAAGGAGGATATGAGATACATCAAAGCCAATGTGAAGTAACTGAGTGAAAAGCTGGAGATCAACCCCATTGGATCTCCAGTAATTTCTGAAGATTCTGATCTTGACATCACCGAGCTCGGGCCTCTGAACCCCTTCGAGCTTGCCTACTTTGGCATTGGGGGCTCGAGCAGCTCCGCTCCTCCTCTCTCTCCTCCTCGTCAAGCGGAAAGCGAAGAAGATGAATACGATGACGAGAGGACCGACAGTGAAGAGTGAAGACCCTAGGACCCTCCTCTCCTTCTTTTTGGTGTCTTGATGCCAAAGGGGGAGAGATTGAGGGGGAGTCTTAGCTTTAGCTGTGGTAGGGTGCGAGGAGAGAGTTCTCTTTATCTTTTATTTGTGATTGTAATAGTTTAACTCTGTTTTCCTATTAAGTTTGGTCCTGTGATGAATTGCTCAATTTATTTGCGAGTATGTGATGAAAACTGCATTTTTGCTCCTGGAATGTCATATGCACTTTGTATCGGTTGATTAATGTAAATTCTATCATTCTCAATGTATTCATGCACTTAGTATGCATCCCACCATAAAGAATGCACATATGAATAATTCTCTTGTTGCTTGATGTATTTTTGAGTCATATGTGCATACTTTATGAAGATCTCAATTTTTGCCTTATTTTTTGAAATCTCAATTGGTTGTCATCAATCACCAAAAAGGGGGAGATTGAAAGTGCATCTAGGACTCCCTTGTGGGTTTTGGATGATTTATGACAAGCAATTGGGATCCTAATCCTTTTGTTGAGATGAATGCAGGCAAATGATGAAAAATGAGCAAATGCCAAAAAGAAGGAAAATGAGAAGCAAAGCGAATCTGAGCTCAAGGAGAAGAAAATAGTAGATTATTATGTATGGAGTGTGTTAAGGAAACACACCCAAGAGCTCAATCACTTTCAAGCACACACACACAATGCACAAAATTATACAGGACCGGACTAGTCCGATAACAGCCGGACTAGTCTGATATCACATTCTGCACTAGATCGGACAAGTCCGGTCTCCACCGGACTAGTCCGATATCTTTCTGATCCACTTCAGACTAGTCCTCCCCAATGTGGACTAGTCCTCAACACAATGCACAAGTCACACAAAATCGGACAAGTCCGTTGTAATTCGGACTAGTCCGATATTCATTCTGATCCACTTCGGACAAGTCTGGTGTCTACACGGACTAGTCCGATATACACACTGATCTAAATCAGACAAGTCCTCCAAGTGCGGACTTGTCATCCTAAACACTTAGGGTTTCATGTGTCCGGACAAGTCCGATGGCAATCGGACTAGTCCGAAGATTTCCAATAGCGAAATCGGACAAGTCCGTTTTCAAACGAACAAGTCCGATATTCCTGGACACTTAGGGTTTGCTACACACAGCACACCGGGCTAGTCCAGTGACCACCACGGACTAGTCTGATCTTTCTAAACCCTAACGGCCACTTTTAGAAACCCCATATAAATAGAGGTGCACGGCCCACTTTCACAATCTCTCGAACCCTAGCGCCGTCACACCTCCCAAGAGACTCAAAAACCACCTCCCTCCACAGAATTAAGTGAAAAATCGATCAATCTATTGAAGATCACTTCTAGATCATTGGAGAGACACTTGGCACACATCATTGAGCTCTTGGTTTGATTCTCTAACACACTCTTGCGTTTCAATTTGTAATTTTCGAGTGTGTTATTGGTGGCTTTGTAAGTTGTAATCAAGGGAGCTCTCAACGTGTGAGAACGCCCCTTCAACTTGGTTATTTACCCCTTTGTGATTAGTGGAAGAGGATTGGCCTTCGTGGCGATCCGACGAGGGAAGGGTTGGAGAAGACCCGGTCCTTTTGTGGGCTCCTCAACGTGGATGTAGGTTGCCTTCGTGGTAGCCGAACCACGGGATAAATCTTGTGTCTTGTCCTTTTGTGTTCTTCATCTTAATTGATCAACATAATCTAGGGTTTGATTCATTTTGTTCAATTTGAGTTAATTTGTTAAACAAGAGCCTTAATTGTTATAGAAGTTGACATACAACTATTAAACTGTCATTTAAGTCTATATTTCCGCTGCATACATTAACGAATCAATCAAATTGACTGAACTTGATCAACTTAGCCCGTGAAAACCGGACTAGTCCGCACTTTACCGGACTAGTCCGATATCTCTGGTATTGACTGTGTTGTTGAGTGTTACAGGAACCGAGAAAAATTCAAAAAGGCCTATTCACCCCCCCTCTAGGCCTACATTCACCCTCGATGGTAACCGAGAAAGGAGCCCATCCATATCGACGTGGACTAGCCGGAACGTCCACCAAGATGGTGCATGACCAAACACCTCTATCGATCGCTTCCCTACCCCAATAGCATGGCATCTCGGTGAAGCCAAACTGTTGGAGCACTTCCCGCAGCATACTTGGGAAGCCCGGACGACCATCGCAAGTGGAAAATACCCATCCATCTGGTAGTAGCATCCTCACACCCATCATCTATAGAAAGAATACTGAAACAGTGAGAAAGTTTCCAACTTTCAACAGTTTTCAGAAAATTTTTAAAACTGGAGCTGTAATCACAGTCTGTTCCAGCTGACCCTCATTTATAATTCCACAATTTCATACAGGAAACGTCATATCCAAACGTTGGGCTGAATACAAAAGTTGTAGTATACTTTCCAAGATTTCCAGATTGTACTCATACAGCTACAAGTGAGCTAGGAAATAGAATCTATACAGGTTTTAGGTTGACCCATATTTTCTGGAATTTTTTGACAGAACCTCCCCTGTATATGTAGTGATGTCCACAATTTATACAGGGCTATCATGATAATATTTTGAGGTAATAACAAAATAAACTTTGTATAACATCAAGTTAAAAGTCCATAAGTAAAGGTTTAACCCCTGAAAAGTTTGTTATACAGGTATCGCACGCGAATTCACAAATAGGTGCAAACTGTTTTAAGTTCTGGACTGCCAGAACCAAGTTTGCGACAAATGGAATTAGACACCGCTATACCCATATTTAGATCAGGAATGCAAAATAAAGTTGATAGAGGACTTCATAATATTTCCAGATATGTATATATGTGACTATTTCACTAATCTGGATTAAGAGTTATACTATCCAAACTAAACAGTTGAACTGACTTGTTTGCACCAGTAGTCATGCAATCCACTGTTTTGAGTCCCAAATTTGATTTAAATCAAATTTGAATTAGGAAAAACTCTAAATATCAAATCTGTAGACTTGCCTCTTCCCTTTCTATACATGTGTCACAATAAGGCAGAAGATGTTCCTACAGTGAGTTATGGCAATATTTCTGGAACTGGTACAATGGTTGGGTCATCCGGAGCAGTTTTAGTATACTCCAGATTTCAATAGAATTTCAAACATTTCTTCCCTGATGCTTAACATAAAAGTTGTAGAGGTCTTCACGAGCTTTCCATCCATATATGATACTCTTATGTTAACTATACGATAACCAAGATTACAACCTGGCGAAGTCGAGCCAACTTCTGCCCGAAATCAAGAATCTTGATTCTATCTACCCTATCGAGTCAGAGTCCCTTTTTGTGGGGACTGGAATCCTGACATCCGAGGATCTCATTGGCTGGTGTCATGCGATGCGACACCCAACAGTTATACAAGAATAGAACCTGAATAAGTACAAGACGGAGTCTTTTATTTTTCATACAGCGGAAGTTTTTACAATACTAATGGAAGTAAAGAAATATATACATATCATAGCTACGCTCTCAGCACTAGCTATGCAAAAGCAAAGTTATCCATGCCTTGGATACTTTGCACTAGCAACACTCAATTAGGGCGGCGTGCAGGGTTCCCACTCGACTGTACACCCTGGAGGGGGTGCAGCCTCATCATCAAACCCTTCATCAACAGTATAACATGCAAAAACTCGTTAACTGCAAACGTGAGCATAAGGCTCAGCAAGACTAACCCGTCTCACTAGACATATGCAAAGGGGACACTAAACATAGGTAAGGTGAGGCGTAAATGACTCGCCTACAAGTGGATCCTTATAATCAGGTTTTATGTAGCAAAAGACATTCTCCGAGCACGGCACATCATGGTGTGGGGACCAGAATCCTGACATCCGAGGATCTCATTGGGTGGTGTCGTGCTATGCGACACCCAACAGTGTACAAGTACAGAACGCGAATAAAGTATAAGACGAAGTCTTTTATTTATCTTACAACGGAAGTTTTTACAATACTAGCGTAAGGAAAGAAAATATATATATCATAGCTACGCTCTCAGCACTAGCTATGCAAAAGCAAAGTTATCCATGCCTTGGATACTTCGCACTAGCAGCACTCAATTATGGCGGCGTGCAGGGTTCCCACTCGGCTGTACACCCTGGAGGGGGTGCAGCCTCATCATCAAACCCTTCATCAACGGTATAACCTGCAAAAACTCGTTAACTACAAACGTGAGCATAAGGCTCAGCAAGACTAACCCGTCTCACTAGACATATGCAAAGGAGACACTAAACATAGGTGAGGTAAAGCATAAATGACTCGCCTACAAGTGGATCCTTATAATCAAGTTTTATGTAGCAAATGACCTTCTCCAGGCACGGCACATCATGGGCTCCACAATCAAACAAGAAACGCTTTACCGATGATATGACATGCCCAAAGCACATAATGTTATTACAGCTAAAGTATAGGGAAGCTGTAAACTTTTAATTTTACTATCTCTGAATCATACAAGGTTGCAAAACAATTATAATTCAATACAATATGATTGTTCTGGCTTCTTTAGTATTTACTACGTTGCCGCTCAGTGAACAAGTGGTACTCTACTACTGCGAGGGGTAGTGATTGCAATCAGGACACACCCGGACAACACGACACATACGTCGTTCGAAAGTGTCAGCGAGCACCCGTACCTACATAACACTTCCATACTAGGCGTATATGGCAACCTTTCACGAGACACTCAAATGTCGAACCGGTCGATCCGTCACGAGCAGGAGGTCCCTGCGTGGGGCGTACTCTGACGTGCCCACCAGCGGACACCTTGCTGCCCTCAACACACACCTATAAAACAGAACGGTATGCCTCGACACCCAAGTGACCAAGCTACGTCAGTTTATTGGATTTCATATGTCCATTATGTTGCCGGTACCATTCAAGCTTGTCCGAAGGGGCTGCATACGGACGGGTCTTAATCGACACAGGCAGCGCTATGCGACCGAGACTCAATTCTCGCCGCTTCCTATCCATTCCCTGTTCGGTCTCAATTTCATTATATTAATCCATTTTCTATCTAACCAATCCTGTGAGATATGCCTACATCTCTCGCGAGTAGATTCCAACTACTCGACTTCTACCGGATTTTCCTATGCATTTAGCAAAGCAGTTACTATAGGTCAAATTGTAACTCGTTCCAATAAATCCCTGGGGTTTTTGGCCATGCAAGTGGAGTATCAATCATACTAAACTTAATGCACAATTCATATACTATTCATCATAGTGATAAAGCAAAATTTTATAAACGACTTAAATGCAAACCGGGGCTTGCCTTGTTGCAGGTCAGAGTCTGAGTTAAAATTTGGAAGATGCTCTTCCAAGACTTATGGCTCCTCCTCGACTTCGGTCACTATACGATATGCATATAATAGGTATATAAATGACTTTGAAAAATAATCATCATCGAGACCAAAATTTTAACCCATGGTGATCATTAGATGATAGGGACCTTAATTGGCTTTGGAACTTTTAGGGTAGATACTAGGAAATATGATCAAGGCTCTTGCAAAGAACAGGAGATGATCAAAGTATAGTGTTGTCTCTAAAATTATGTCAAGCAATAACTTCCAAGAATTTTAAAAAAGAAACTTTAGCTTGAACATAGCTGCCAGTTGATAATCATGATAGAGGAAGTGGTTCTGGTTCTAGAAAATTTTGTTTCATAATTTTCTAAGCTTTGGGGAAGGAGTTATTGTATTTCTAAGTTGGCAAGAATTTCTGGATTTACTTTATAATTGAATTTCTATCCATTAAATCAGTATTTAGTTTGTAACGGAATTAGGACTTGGATAGTAGGTTAATTAAATCCAATATTTTTACAGGAGCTAGTGTATGACTAAGGGAAGGTTCAGTTTAAAGTTGGGACATAATAAAGCAACTGAACATCTGCAAAAATTCAATAACTGAAAAAGGTAATTGAACCATATAGAGGTTTAAAAAGGTGCAATGGCTCCCAAATTTTTCTGGTTGTCAAGAATAGGACACTAAATTTTATGTGAATTTTGGGGATTTTTCCAGTGGCTACCCTAATTGGAAAAATTGTATTTGCATTTGGAAAGATTATATTCTACAGAAATTAACTTTGAGTTTCACAGAACCTAATTGGTACTGAAAGAAACTAGAGCTTAAGGGCTTTCAAACAAAATTTGTTTGAAGATTTTTGGAGTAGTCTACCGAGAGATATTTAATTTAGAAATTTGAATAATTTTCTGGAATTATTTTAATAGCCCATTGGCGCCAGAATTCAAATTTCAATCGGGCGGGTCCCTTGGGCCACGTTGCGCGCTCTGGTCAATGCAACACTGTGGTCCACAGACCTATTCGCGCGCAGCCGCACGGGATCCCAGCCGCACCGTGATCTCGCAGCCGCTGGCAGGTGGGACCCTACGGGGTCGTCTTCTACCTCGGGCCAGTGCCCGCGCGAGGCGGCGCCCGCGGCGGTGACTCACCGGCGAGCTCGCCGCCGGCTAAACCGACAGGCCAAACTCGCCTCCTGGGGGTTTTTTGGGTCGTTGAGCACGACGGTGAGGTCGGTGGGACCAGAGACACGCCGGAAGTGGCTGTGCGATGGCGGCGGCGGCGGCGGTGAGTACTAGGGCAACCTGGAACTTGCTCCAGAGTAGCTCAAACCGCTTGGGATCTTCCTCAAAACCTTCCTGGGACGATGCTAATCAAGGAAATGGACGTGGAAGAGGAGAGAACCACTGGAAACTATGAGCTTGACGGCGAACCGAGGTTTCCTCACTGGCGGCGAGCAAAACTCGATTTCCTCGGCCGTTGCTCGATAACTTTTAGGGGTTTTTGCTCAGGTAGGAGCGCTAGGACCTATAGAAACTATCTCTAAGCAATTGCAAGGAATTTTTACTTGTAGAAACGGAATTGAAATGGAAACCTAGTGAGTTCATTCACTTTGGCTGGAAGAAAGAATATCGATAACTTGTTCAATTCTCAACGAAAAAGGAAACGGTTTGCACCGAGAGTTAGAGCTTGACTAGGTGCACCTTTAAGCTGTTGGAGTCGTGGCTTGAAACAGCGCGAGACGACGGTGCACCACGGAGCAGAGGTGGGTGGCAGCGATGGCGCGCGGCGGAGATTAACTCGCGAGAGGGGGAAAACCACTGATCGGGGAGGGGAAATAAGGGAGCGGCGGCGGCCTTTTATAGCGCCGCGGCAAGGTAGCACGCAGGCAGCTCGCTGGAGCTGCATGCGCGCGCTCTGTCGAGTGGTCGAGCGCCGGCGCAGAGATGGCAGGCGGCCAACCTGATCCATTCAGCAGAGGCTGATCGGTGGGGCCCACAGGTCAGTCAGGCTCTAGCAGTAGAGTTATAAATTCATTTAAAAATAGAAGATCAACTCCAAAAATAATGAAATTTGGTGGAGATGGTAAATGAATTATTCTGAACACCATGGCGAACTCAAATCTTATGTTCAAAGAAGTTGGGGAAGAATTTAAAATTCAGATTTGAATTTGATTCAAATTTGCTAAGTGCCTCAATTAAAATAGCAATTGAGTTCCTAAAATCTTGAAATTTTGCAGGTAAGCTTTTGAGAGTTTTAGAAGGTCAAAGAAAAATTTAGAGCTTCTAATTTGAACATTTTTGGCAGGGCCAATTAGTACTGCACTTTACATTGTCTTGATAAAACTTCATCCCAATAATTCTAATGTTTGAAAAGGGATGAATAGAATCATTCTAGAATTAGTGGTGAAGTCCAATACTCATGTTAATAAAATTTAACCATGAGTGCAAGAGAGGTTTGGATGGTATTAAGTGCATGTGTACCACTATATTGGATTTTTAATATAGTTGATCACAAAACTCATAACTGAATTCACATGCCATAAAAGTGGGGTTTTACACATGGGCTCCACAATCAAACAAGAAATGCTTTACCGAGATATGACATGCCCAGAGCACATAATGCTATTACAGCTAAAGTATGGGGAAACTGTAAACTTTTAATTATTCTATCTCTAAATCATACAAGGTTGCAAAGTAATTATAATTCAATACAATGTGATTTCCTGGCTTCTTTAGTATTTACTACGTCACGGCGCAGTGAACAAGTGGTACTCTATTACTGCGAGGGACAGTGATTGCAATCCGGACACACCCGGACAACACGACACATACACACTTTTGGAAATGCCAGCGAGTACATCGCGCAGTACCTACGTAACACTTCAGTACTAGTCGTATATGGCAACCTTTCGCGAGACACTCAAATGTCGAACCGGTCGATCCGTCACGAGCAGGAGGTCCCTGCGTGGGGCGTACTCTGACGTGCCCACCAGCGGATTCACACCTTACTGCCCTCAACCCACACCTATAAAACAGAACGGTATGCCTCGACACCCAAGTGACCAAGCTACGTTAGTTTATTGGATTCCATATTTCCATTACGTTGCCGGTACAAGTCAAGCTTGTCCGAAGGGGCCGCACACGAAGTGGGCCTTAATCGACACAGGCAGGGCTATGCGACCGAGACTCAATTCTCGCCGCTTCCTATCCATTCCCTGCCCGGTCTTCATTTCATGATATTCTGCCATTTTGTATCTAACCAATCCTGTGAGATATGTCCTACATCTCTCGCGAGTAGATTCCAACTACTCGACTTCTACCGGATTTTCTATGCAATAGCAAGGCAGTTACTACAGGTCAAACTGTAACTCGTTCCAACCAATCCCTGGGATTTGTGGTCATGCAAGTGGAGTATCAATCATCCTAAACTTAATGCACAATTCATATACTATTCATCATAGTGATAAAGCAAAATTTTATAAACGACTTAAATGCAAACTGGGGCTTGCCTTGTTGCAGGTGAGAGTATGAGTTAAAATTTGGAAGATGCTCTTCCAAGGCTTCTGGCTCCTCCTCGACTTCGGTCACTATACGATATGCATATAACATGTATATAAATGACTTTGAAAAATAATTATTACCAACACCATAATTTAATCTAGGGTGGTCATTATATGATAGGTGAAAGTGCATCTAGGACTCCCTTGTGGGTTTTGGATGATTTATGACAAGCAATTGGGATCCTAATTCTTTTGTTGAGATGAATGCAGAAAAATGATGAAAGATGAGTAAAGTGCCAAAAAGAGGAAATTGAGAAGGAAAATGGATTTGAGCTCAAGGAGAAGAAACTAGTAGTTTAGTATGTGTGGAGTGTGTTAAGGAAACACACCCAAGAGCTCAATCTCATTTAATCACACACACACATGCACAAAGCTATACAGGACCGGACTAGTCCGATGTCCACCAGACTAGTCCGATATCACATTCTGCACAAGATCGGACAAGTCCGGTCATCACCGGACTAGTCCGATAATTCTTCTGTTCCACTTCGGACTAGTCCTCCCCAGTGCGGACTAGTCCTCAACACAATGCACAAGTCACTAGATCGGACAAGTCCGGTCTCCACCGGACTAGTCCGATATCCTTTCTGATCCACTTCGGACAAGTCCGGTGTTTACACGGACTAGTCCGATATACACACTGATCTAAATCGGACAAGTCCTCCAAGTGCGGACTTGTCATCCTAAACACTAAAGGTTTCACAGGTCCGGACCAGTCCGATGACAATCGGACTAGTCCGAAGTTTTCCAGCAGTGAAATCGGACAAGTCCGTTCTCAAACGGACTAGTCCGATATTCCTGGACACTTAGGGTTTGCTTCTCACAGCACACCGGACTAGTCCGGTCACCACCACGGACTAGTCCGAATTTTCTGAACCCTAACGGTAACTTCCAGAAACCCCTTATAAATAGAGGTGCACGGCCCACTTTCAAACACTCTCGAACCCTAGCGCCGTCACACCTCCCAAGAGCCTCAAAAACTACCTCTCTCCACAAAACCAAGTGCTAAATTGATCACTACATTGAAGATCACTTGTAGATCATTGGAGAGGGCACTTGATACGCGATTGAGCTCTTGGTTTGAATCTCTAACACACTCTTGCATCTCAGTTTGTATACTTTGAAGTGTGTTATTGGTGGTCTTGAATCTTGTAATCAAGGGAGCGCTCAACTTGTGAGATCGCCCCTTAAACTCGGTGATTTACCCCTGTGTGATTAGTGGAAGAGGATTGGCCTTCGTGGCGATCCGAACGAGGGAAGGGTTAGTGAAGACCCGGCCCTTTTGTGGGCTCCTCAACGTGGACGTAGGCTGCCTTCGTGGTAACCGAACCACGGGATAAATCTTGTGTCTTTCATTTGTGTTCTTTATTCTAGTTGATCAACATTATCTAGGGTTTGATTAGATTTGTTGAATACAAAGTTAATAGTTGAAATAAAGTCATATTCTTAATAGAATCTGTTACACAACTATTGAACTGATCACAAAGTTTATATTTCCGCTGCAAAAGTCAACAAACAATCAAATTGACCTAACTTGATCAACCTAGCCCGTAAAATCCGGACTAGTCCGCACTTTACCGGACTAGTCCGTTATATCTGTTTTTTGATCTCGTTGTTGAAGTGTTACAGGAACCGATAAAATTCAAGAAGGCCTATTCACCCCCCCCTCTAGGCCAACATTCAATTGGTATCAGAGCAAGGTTCTTCAAGAAAGAGTGCAACCGCTCGAAGAGATCATGTCGGACATGAAGGAAGTCCAAAAGATCAACAACCAGGAAGAGATGAACAATGACAAGCATCAAAAGCTTGAGAAGTATCTCGAAGCCATTCAAGACTTTGACGATGATGATGAGGAGACATTGGAGCTGAAAGCTCTCCTTAGAAAGAAAGCGCTTTCCAAAGGGAAAGCCAAAGTTGAAGAAAAGAAGAAGGGGAGTAGTCACACCGACTACTCCCGATATCCTTTTAATTATGACCGTTTAAATTCTAACAGCAATCACTATCTATCCATTCCCCTTGGAAAAGCCCCACACTTCGATGGGAGTGACTACTCTATGTGGAGGCAAAACATGAAGATGCACTTGATTTCCCTTAACCCAAGTTTATGGCATATTGTGTGCACAGGAATCAATATCCCAGATGACGACGAAGAGCTCACGCCAAGTCAAGAGCAAGCCATCCACAGGAATGCACAAGCCGCAGCCGTCATCACCTCATCTCTAAGTCGAGATGAATTCACAAAGGTGGACGGATTAGAAATTGCCAAAGAAATCTGGGATACCCTACAAACAGCGCATGAAGGTGACAGACATGTGAGGGAAGCCAAGATTGAAATGATTGAGGGCGAACTAGGAAGGTTCGCGATTGAGGAAGATGAGTCACCCCAGGACATGTACAACAGGCTGAAGACTCTCGTGAACAAGGTTCGATCATATGGGAGCAGAAAGTGGAATGATCACGAGGTTGTAAAGCTCATCCTTAGAGCTTTCATGCCTCGCAATGTTACACTCTGCTCTATGATCCGAGAGAGTCCGGGGTACAAGAAAATGACTCCTGATGAACTGCTTGGCAAGATCATTAACTTTGAGATGATGGAGAAGCAAGCCAAGCACGTAAAAGAAATAGCCGACCTCACATCGGCCAAGAAGAAGGGAGTTGCCCTAAAGTCCTCACTCAAGCCTTTATCCAAAGAAGCAAGAGAAGCACAGCTTGAGGAGGACAGCGATGATGAAAGCAGCGAGCTAGATGAAGAAGATATGATTTTGTTCATGAAGAAGTTTAAGAGAATTATGAAGAAAAGACAAGGAACAAAATCAAATGAAGCAAAATACAAAGAAAGGACGAAGCCAAAGATGAGGCGGGCGTGCTATAACTGTGGTGAATACAACCACTTTATAGTCGACTGCCCGTATGAGGACAATAAGAAGAAGAACAAAGAGTCCAAGCCTCAAGCAAAGAAGTTCTTCAAGAAGAAGAAACAAGCTGAACAAGCACACATTGGAAAGGAATGGGACTCAAACGATGAGTCTTCATCGTCCGATGAAGAAGAATTGGCTAGCATAGCCATCGAGAGCGTGTCCAAGAAACCCACACTCTTCCCCACGCTCGGTGCAAAGAAGGCAAATGGGACTTGCCTCATGGCTAAGGAAGGTAAACGCAAGGTAAATATCAAAACTCCTTCCTTACATTCTTATTCAAGTGATGATGATTTAGATAGTGATGAAGATATGCTAGCTGGCTTAGATAGAAAAACTGCTGCAAAAATGAAATTCTTGCTTAACCAACTTGTTGAGAAGGAAGAGCTAATCGATCGTCAAGAAGACATGATTATCTCCCAAAAGGAGAAGCATGTGGAACTTGACAATCTTCTAGTTCATGAAAAGAAAAGAAGCCACTCACTAGAGCTTGAGCTAGCTTCAAGCAAGAAAACTTGCTTGGAGCTAACCAACTCAAATGTAGCAATCAAGGACCAACTTGATGACCTGATCGAGGTCAACAAGATCCTTGAAGTGCAAATTGAGTCACTCAAGCTTAGTGAACCCTCCTCCTCTTCAAGCCTACCTTCTCAATCCACTTCAAGTAATAATACTCATATCTGCAAATGTGAAAAGATAAACACCAGGTTGAAAGAAAAGTCCACCTCCACAAAGGACAAAAACCCTACCCAATGTGTAATATTTGACAAGAAAAGGATCAACTATGCACGTAGTGCATATTTGGTCCAAAGACCTCCAAATGTCAAGTATGGCATTGGTTATTCCTATGATGGAAAGCAAAGAGCTGGAAATCATAAGAATAACAAGGGAAAGATTACCTTTGTGAAAGGAGGACCCTCACAACCCGGCAGCACGAAAACTAAAAATCTGAACTCTCATGAAAACCGGACTAGTCCGGTTGTGGTCCGGACAAGTCCGGTCATCCGGACAAGTCCGGTCACACAGACTAGTCCGACCAATAATCAGCAACAACTCCTGTTTAAAACCTTCGATGCTTCATATGTATTAATGAGAAACAATATTGGTAAAGTGTATGCTTATTATGCTGGGCCACGCCATGGGAACACAAAATCCCATGTGTGGGTGCCCAAATGTATTGTCACTAACCTCCAAGGACCCAAGCAAGCTTGGGTACCTAAAACCAAGGCGTAACTTGTTTCTGCAGGCCTACTCCTCCGGTGGATCCAAATGGGTGCTAGACAGTGGATGCACAAACCACATGACCGGAGAAAGGAGGATGTTTGTGGAGTATGAAGTGAACGAGGACCCAAATGAAGGGATCTACTTTGGAGACAACAGTCAAGGGAGGGTCCTCGGTACCGGTAAAATAGCCATATCCTCTGAACATACTCTTTCACATGTTTTGCACGTTGAATCTTTAGATTATAACCTGCTGTCCATATCTCAATTGTGCGACAAGGGTTATAATTGCCTGTTTACTAACGAGGGTGTGATCGTCTCAAGAAGGAGCGATGGTTCTATTGCATTCAAGGGTATGTTGAAGGGAAAGCTTTACCTTGTTGACTTCAACAAGGATAAAGCCGAACTCGACACATGCTTGATTGCAAAGACCAACATGGGTTGGCTGTGGCATAGACGGCTGGCACATGTTGGTATGAGGAACCTTCAAAAACTCCTCAAGGGCGATCACATCCGAGGTTTGAAAGATGTTGTGTTTGAGAAAAACAGGCCATGTAGCGCGTGCCAAGCAGGGAAACAAGTTGGAGCACAGCATCCTGCGAAGAACATCATGACCACAACAAGACCGCTCGAACTACTTCATATGGACTTGTTTGGTCCAATTGCTTACATAAGCATCGGCGGTAACAAGTATGGTTTAGTTGTTGTTGATGATTTTTCCCGCTTCACTTGGGTGTTCTTTTTGCATGAAAAATCAGAAACACAAGGGACACTCAAGAAGTTCTTCAAGCGAGCACAAAACGAATTTTCATTACAAATCAAGAGTATTCGGAGTGACAATGGCACGGAGTTCAAAAACATACAAGTGGAGGAGTACCTTGATGAAGAAGGAATCAAGCACGAATTTTCAGCACCATACTCCCCACAACAAAATGGAGTTGCCGAAAGGAAGAACCGCACGCTCATAGAAATGGCAAGAACTATGCTCGATGAATACAAGACTTCGGACCGATTTTGGGCGGAAGCAATCAACACAGCTTGCCACGCCACAAATCGCCTCTATCTTCATCGACTACTAAAGAAGACCCCCTATGAGCTACTCACCGGTAACAAACCGAACATTTCATATTTTCGAGTTTTTGGTTCTCCTTGCTATATTTTAAACAAGAAGCCCAGGACTTCAAAGTTCGCTTCGAAGTCCGATGAAGGTTTCTTGCTTGGCTATGATTCGAACACTTACGCCTATCGTGTCTTCAACAAGTCCTCCGGACTTGTTGAAGTGGCACGTGACGTAGTGTTCGATGAAACTAATGGCTCCCAAAAGGAGCAAGTTGATCAATGTGAATTAGGTAAAGAAGAAGCCCCCTATCAAGCATTGAAGAGAATGGCTCTAGGCGAAGTACGACCACAAGAGTCAACGTCACAAATACAAGATGAAAGTGAACCACAAGATGAAATCAACCATCAAGGGGGAGCCTCAATACAAGATCAACCACAGGAGTACGAACGTAATGAACAAATCAACGAGGACAACAACTCAGGGGGAGAAGAAGATGATCACCAACACACGACTCCCCAAGTACCACACCCAAGAGTGCACCAATGCATTCAAAGGGATCACCCGATCGACAACATCATCGGCGACATCCAAAAGGGAGTAACCACTAGATCTCGCATAGCAAATTTTTGTGAACATTACTCGTTTGTCTCCTTTTTGGAACCCCGCAGGACTGAGGATGCATTGAAGGATCCGGACTGGGTAGTGGCGATGCAAGAAGAGTTGAACAATTTCAAGAGAAACGAGGTCTGGGAACTTGTGGCAAGACCCAATGCAAATGTTGTAGGCACCAAGTGGGTCTTCCGCAACAAGCAAGACGAACACGGTGTGGTAACAAGAAACAAGGCACGACTTGTGGCCAAAGGTTACTCACAAGTCGAAGGTTTGGATTTCGATGAAACTTTTGGTCCAGTAGCTAGGCTTGAATCAATTAGAATATTACTTGCATATGCTACTCACCATGATTTCAAGCTGTATCAAATGGACGTGAAAAGCGCCTTCCTCAACGGACCGATCAAGGAGGAGGTGTACGTGGAGCAACCACCCGGGTTTGAAGACGAAGAGTTCCCCCATCACGTGTATAAACTGCGTAAGGCTCTCTATGGCCTCAAACAAGCTCCTAGAGCTTGGTATGAGTGCCTTAGAGATTTTTTAATAGATAATGGTTTTCAAATTGGCAAAGTAGACTATACGTTATTCACAAAAAATCTGGATAATGATCTTTTTATTTGCCAAATATATGTTGATGATATAATTTTTGGGTCAACTAACCAATCCTTCTGTGAAGAGTTTAGCAAAATTATGACAGAGAGATTCGAAATGTCGATGATGGGAGAATTGAAGTACTTCTTGGGATTCCAAGTGCGACAACAAAGGGAAGGAACTTTTATAAGCCAAACCAAGTACACGCAGGACATCCTCAAGAAGTTTGGCATGGACAAAGCAAAGCCGATAAAGACTCCCATGGCAACGAATGGGCACTTGGACCTCAATGAAGATGGAACGAGCGTCGACCAAAAGGTATATCGCTCCATGATTGGATCTTTACTATATTTATGTGCATCTAGGCCAGACATCATGTTGAGTGTTTGCTTGTGTGCAAGATTTCAAGCCAACCCCAAGGAATGTCATTTGACAGCCGTTAAGAGAATCTTAAGATATTTAGTTCATACACCCAACCTTGGTCTTTGGTACCCGAAAGGCTCAAAATTCAATCTCATTGGGTATTCCGATGCAGATTATGCCGGGTGCAAAGTAGATAGAAAAAGTACTTCCGGCACTTGCCAATTTCTAGGAAGATCCTTAGTTTCTTGGTCATCCAAGAAACAGAATTCCATTGCATTATCCACAGCCGAAGCGGAGTATGTTGCAGCCGGGAGTTGTTGTGCACAACTTCTCTGGATGCGACAAACTCTAAGGGATTATGGTTACAATATGAACCATATTCCTCTCCTTTGTGATAATGAGAGTGCCATTAAAATAGCACACAATCCAGTTGAGCACTCTAGAACAAAACATATAGACATAAGACACCACTTCTTGAGAGACCATTCCATGAAAGGAGACATATCCATCTCTCATGTCAACACCCAAAAACAATTAGCCGACATATTCACCAAGCCACTTGATGAAAAACGCTTTTGTGAACTCCGAAATGAGCTAAATGTTCTTGATTCTCGGAGTGTGGCTTGAAAAGTTGCATACCTGTATGTTTCTTCAAAATTTTGATTGAATTGTGAAAATCATCCCTCTTCACTTTTCTCTCGAAAACTATGTCAATTATTAGATCTTGATGAATTTTGATCATAGTATGATTGTTGTTTGCTTACTGGTCAAATTCATCAAGATTATTTGAATTGTTTTGTCTCTCTAATCTCTAATATTGAACCTTCAAATATATATGAATGGGCTATGCATTTCTCTCCTGGTGACCACGGACAAGTCCGTGGTTACCCGGACTAGTCCGCCCATTGCAGACTTGTCCGCAGAGTGCCGGTTAGGCCGGACTAGTCCGACAGACCACGGACTAGTCCGATATAAGTCTCTGGACGACTTCGGACTAGTCCGGTCATGTCCGGACTTGTCCGATTTTTCGTGTCCTTAACCCTAGCCGCCACCAAACCCTAATTCATTCACTCTCACACTCGCCCCAAGCATTCTCTCTCTTGCGCTCGAGCTCCCAAGGCAAATACTCGATTCCTCCGTCGAAAAGCCTCAAACTTGGGCGGAGATCAAGCTTGAAGACTCGGGGATTGAAGTTAGCGGACAAGTCCGGCCTCCAACCCCCAAAATCTCAAGCCTCCTTCGATTTCTTGGTAAATTTTCTTCAAACCCTAAGAAATCGCAAATTTCTCCATTGCTTATCGTTTGGCCTAGCATTCTTCACTAGTTACATGTCCAATAGATGTACTACGTGTATGCTAGACTATTTTTGGCTTAGGGATCAAATTTTACCCAATCTGTTAGGTTTTTGCGGATGAACACCGGACTAGTCCGGTCCAGGTACGGACAAGTCCGGTCCACCGGACTAGTCCGTGCCTGTGCACCGGACAAGTCCGTTGTTTCTGAACCAAAACCTAATTCCTTCATTCCCTAATGCCTTCCATTGCCATATTATCTCACCAATACCTTGTATAACCTGTATTTTACCTTGATCACTCATTCTCAGATCATGTCGAGCTCTGACTACGAAATGTCCGATTTTGAGTCCGAGGTGGCACCTCGGCCCTCGGCGGGTCTTGGCAAGAAACGCCAAGAGAAACCCTCCGAGCCAGCTCCCTCACCTCCCCAAGTCAGAAGGAAAGTGTGTGTGAAGAAAGCTGCATCGAAGGCCGGCACCTCCTCAAGTGGCCTTCGACAAACCAAAGGAAAGGGCAAAGGAGTTGCCACAGGGCCAGTTGGGCCCCTCAAGCTGCATGCCCCCAGAGAAGGGGCCCAGGACCCAAATGAAGAGAAGTTCACTGGCAAGGGCAGCGAGGTGGCTGCTAAGCTGAGAGGGGTAGACTGCTATGCAAGATCCAAGCAAGCAGCAGATGGCAGATTTTGGTCCAATTTCCACTCGGACTTCTACAAATTGGTCTATTTGCCTATGAAGACCCCAGTGGTGCGCAGTCAATGGATTGACTGGGCCCACCTGGAGAAGAAGAAGTGTGCAGCCTTTGATGAGGTTATTGCAGCTGCTGAGAAACACGGACTGAAGGACTTGTTTGCCTTCAGATATAACTGGAATGATGAAGTGATTGCACAGTTTTATGCAACGTGCCACTTCTCCAGTGAAGACGAGGAAAGTGTGACTTGGATGACTCATGGATCCAAGTACTCAATTACTCAAGAAGAGTTTGCCAGTTTGCTGCACCTTGAGTCTGGAGGACATGACCACCTCATTATCCACAACATAGGGGTCATTGAGAGGGACAGGATGAAGTTCCTGTATGAGCCCAACTCCAAGTATGTCCCTCCCTCTACCAAGAATATGAAGCCTTTCTTTGTTGTGCTCAATAGAGTCCTCCGGAAGACAATAGCCCCCAAGGATGGGGATGCAGGGAGTGTACAAGGCTACCTCCGGACCCTGATGAAGGTCATAAGCAAGGACAGAAAGTTTGATGTGGCTGACTATATCTGGAATGATATGGTCAATATCTCAACCACCCCCAACCGATCCTGTGGCTATGCCCCCTACTTGATGTTTATGATCGAGAAGGTCACAGGGATCGAGTTCGTGAAGGATGTGGAGCACACTCCACTGAGGCCTCAGAAGCCTCAGCCAGTAATTGTCCAAGCTCCTCCATCGCCGGCCTCAAGCCCCGAGGCACCGGCAAGACAAGAAGAAGCTGCTAGGGCTCCTCCTCCCTCCAGGGAAGCCCCTACGAAAGGATCCGCCAGTGGGATCCTGAAGTACTTGGTGTCTCTTCTCTCCTCCTGCAAGAAAACTGAAGTGAAGCTTCATAAGCTCAACCAGAAGAGGAAAGAAGACATGAGGTACATAAAAGCAAATGTGAAGCAGCTGAGTGAGAAACTGGAGATCAACCCAATAGGGTCTCCAGTCCTTTCTGAAGACTCTGATCTGGACGTCACTGAACTCAGCCCCTTGACTACATCCGAGCTTGCCTATTTTGGCATTGGGGGCTCGAGCAGCTCCGTTCCTCCTCCTCCCTCTCAACCTCGCCAAGAAGAAAGCGATGAAGATGATGAAGACGATGAGAGGACTGACAGCGAAGAGTGAAGCCCTAGGACCTCCCTCTCTCTCTTTTTGGTGTCTTGATGCCAAAGGGGGAGAGATTGAGGGGGAGCTTCTAGACTTAGCTTTAGCTGCATAGAATGCGAGGAGAGAATCTCCATGTATTTTCTATTTGTGATTGTAATTGTTTAACGCTATCTTCATATCATGTTTGGTCCTATGTTAAATTGCTCAGTTAATTTGCAAGTGTGTGATAAAATCTGAATTTTTGCTCCTGAAATGCTATATTCACTTGATATTAGTTGATCAATGCAAATTCTGTCATTCTTAATGCATTCATGCTCTTAGTATGCATCCCACCATAAAGAATGCACATATGAATGATTCTCTTGTTGCTTGATGCATTTTTGAGTCATATGTGCACACTTTATGAAAAATCTCATTTTATACCTCATTTTGTGAAATCTCAATTGGTTGTCATCAATCACCAAAAAGGGGGAGATTGAAAGTGCATCTAGGACTCCCTTGTGGGTTTTGGATGATTTATGACAAGCAATTGGGATCCTAATTCTTTTGTTGAGATGAATGCAGAAAAATGATGAAAGATGAGTAAAGTGCCAAAAAGAGGAAATTGAGAAGGAAAATGGATTTGAGCTCAAGGAGAAGAAACTAGTAGTTTAGTATGTGTGGAGTGTGTTAAGGAAACACACCCAAGAGCTCAATCTCATTTAATCACACACACACATGCACAAAGCTATACAGGACCGGACTAGTCCGATGTCCACCGGACTAGTCCGATATCACATTCTGCACAAGATCGGACAAGTCCGGTCATCACCGGACTAGTCCGATAATTCTTCTGTTCCACTTCGGACTAGTCCTCCCCAGTGCGGACTAGTCCTCAACACAATGCACAAGTCACTAGATCGGACAAGTCCGGTCTCCACCGGACTAGTCCGATATCCTTTCTGATCCACTTCGGACAAGTCCGGTGTTTACACGGACTAGTCCGATATACACACTGATCTAAATCGGACAAGTCCTCCAAGTGCGGACTTGTCATCCTAAACACTAAAGGTTTCACAGGTCCGGACCAGTCCGATGACAATCGGACTAGTCCGAAGTTTTCCAGCAGTGAAATCGGACAAGTCCGTTCTCAAACGGACTAGTCCGATATTCCTGGACACTTAGGGTTTGCTTCTCACAGCACACCGGACTAGTCCGGTCACCACCACGGACTAGTCCGAATTTTCTGAACCCTAACGGTAACTTCCAGAAACCCCTTATAAATAGAGGTGCACGGCCCACTTTCAAACACTCTCGAACCCTAGCGCCGTCACACCTCCCAAGAGCCTCAAAAACTACCTCTCTCCACAAAACCAAGTGCTAAATTGATCACTACATTGAAGATCACTTGTAGATCATTGGAGAGGGCACTTGATACGCGATTGAGCTCTTGGTTTGAATCTCTAACACACTCTTGCATCTCAGTTTGTATACTTTGAAGTGTGTTATTGGTGGTCTTGAATCTTGTAATCAAGGGAGCGCTCAACTTGTGAGATCGCCCCTTAAACTCGGTGATTTACCCCTGTGTGATTAGTGGAAGAGGATTGGCCTTCGTGGCGATCCGAACGAGGGAAGGGTTAGTGAAGACCCGGCCCTTTTGTGGGCTCCTCAACGTGGACGTAGGCTGCCTTCGTGGTAACCGAACCACGGGATAAATCTTGTGTCTTTCATTTGTGTTCTTTATTCTAGTTGATCAACATTATCTAGGGTTTGATTAGATTTGTTGAATACAAAGTTAATAGTTGAAATAAAGTCATATTCTTAATAGAATCTGTTACACAACTATTGAACTGATCACAAAGTTTATATTTCCGCTGCAAAAGTCAACAAACAATCAAATTGACCTAACTTGATCAACCTAGCCCGTAAAATCCGGACTAGTCCGCACTTTACCGGACTAGTCCGTTATATCTGTTTTTTGATCTCGTTGTTGAAGTGTTACAGGAACCGATAAAATTCAAGAAGGCCTATTCACCCCCCCCCTCTAGGCCAACATTCAATAGGGACCTTAATTGGCTTTGGAACTTCAATGGTAGATACTAGGGAATATGATCAAGGCTCTTGCAAAGAACAGGAGATGATCATAGTAGATTGTGGTCTCCAAAAATTTTGGCAAGCAATTAACTTCCAAAAATTCTAGAGAGGAAACTGTAGCTTCAACCTAGCTAACAGTTGATAATCAAGATAGAGGAAGTTGTCCTGGTTCTAACAAAAATTTGTTTCATAATTTTCTAAGCTTCGGTGAAGGAGTTATTGAATTCCTAAGTTGGCAATACTTTCTGGAATTATTTATATTTGAATTTGTTTGGCTTTTAAATAAATAGTCAGTTTGTAACTGGATTAGGACTATGATATTAGGTCAATTAAATCCAAGATTTTTACAGGAATTAGTGTATGACAAAAGGAAGATTCAGTGCAAATTTGGGACATAATAAAGCAACTGAACATCTGTGAAAATTCAATAACTGAAAAAGGTAATTGAACTATTCAGAGGGTTAAACCGGTGCAATGGCTCTCAAACTTTTTCTGGCAGTCAAGAATAGGGCACTAGATTTTATGTGAATTGTGGGGATTTTTCAAGTGGCTATCTTGTCTGGAAAAATTGTATTCGCATTTGGAAAGATTATTTTCTACAGTCTTTAATATTAGTTTCACAGAACCTATCTGGTACTAAAAGAAACTAGAGCTCAATAGCTTTCAAACAAAATTAGTTTGAAGATTTTTGAAGTAGCCTACAGAGAGATATTCAATTTAGAAGTTTGAACAATTTTCTAGAATTAATTTAATAACCCATTGGCGCCAGAATTCAAATTCAATCGGGCGGGTCCCATGGGCAACGTGGCGTGCTCTGGTTGATGCAACACCGTGGTTCACAAATTTATTCACGCGCAGCCGCACGGAATCCCAGCCGCACCATGATCCCGCAGCTACTGGCAGGTGGGGCCCCCCGGTTGTCTTCTACCTCGGGCCAATGCCTGCGCGAGACGGCGCCCGCGGCGGTGACTCGCCGGCAAGCTCACCGCCGGCGAAACCGACGGGCCAAACTTGCCCAAACTCGCCGCCTGGGGGTTTTTTGAGTCGCTGAGCACGACGGTGAGGTCGGTGGGACCAGAAACTCACCGGAAATGGCCGTGCGACAGCGGCGGCGGTGGTGAGCACTCGGACAACCTGGAACTCACTCCAGAGTAGCTCAAACCACTCGGGATCTTCTTCAAAACCCTTTTGGGATGATGCAGATCAAGGAACTGGACGTGGAAGAGGAGGAAACAACTGGGAACTATGAGCTCGACGGCGAACCGAGGTTTCCTCACCGGCGGCGAGCAAAACTCGATTTCCTCGGCCGTTGCTCGATAACATTTAGGGGTTTTTGCTCAGGTAGGAGTGCTAGGACCTATAGAAACTATCTCTAAGCAATTGCATAGAATGATTACTTGTAGAAACAGAATTTAAACGAAAACCGAGCGAGCTTCCTCACATCGGCCGGAAAGAAGACGACGGATAACTTGCTCATTTCTCAATAAAAAGGGAAACGGTTTGCACCGTGAGTTAGAGCTCGACTAGGAGCACCTTTAAGCTGTTGGGATCGTGGCTTGAAACTGCGCGAGACGGCGGCGCACCACGGAGCAGAGGCGAGCGGCGACGATGGCGCGCGGCGGCGAGGAAGTGGCGAGAGGGGGAACCACCGATCGGGGAAGGGGAAATACTGGGGCTGTGGCCGGCCTTTTATAGGGCCGCGGCAAGCAGGCAGGCAGCTCGCTGGAGCTTGCATGCGCACGCGCTGTCGAGCGGGTGAGCGCCGGTGCAGAGATGGCAGGCGGCCGACCTGACCCGTTCAGCAGCGGCTGACCGTGGGACCCACAGGTCAGTCAGACCCCAACACAAAAGTTAATAATTCATTTAAAAATAGAAGATCAACTCCAAAAATCATGAAACTTTGTGGAGATGGTCAATGAATTATTCTGAACCCAATGGTGAACTCAAATCTTATGTTCAAAGAAGTTGGAAAAGAATTTAAAATTCAGATTTGAATTTGATTCAAATTTGCTAAGAGCCTCAAATAAAATAGCAAATGAGTTCCCAAAATCTTGAAATTTTTTAGGCAAGCTATTGAGAATATTAGAAGGTCAAGGAAAAATTTAGAGCCTCTAATTTGAATATTTTTGGCAGGGCCAAATAGTACTGCACTTTAAATTGCCTTAATAAACTTCATCCAAATAATTCAAATGTTTGAAAAGGGGTGAATAGAATTATTCTAGAATTAGTGGTGAAGTCCAATACTCAGGTTAATAAAATTTAACCATGAGTGCAAGAAAGGTTTGGATGGGATTAAGTTCATGTGAACCTCTATATTGGATTTTTAATATAGTTGATCACCAAACTTATGACTGAATTCACATGCCACAAAAGTGGGGTTTTACACTTTTTAAGGAGTCCAAACCTACCAGCATCTGATATTTGGACTTTCCAAAGAATTATGCATCCATTCTGTCATTGGGGATGGTCTAGTATCATGTTTGATACTGATGGTACTACGTATCTGACCAAAGAAAATTATATCCGGTATTTCCGGTTACGTCTATAGGTGGTTCCTATATCGTTCTCTCGCAAACGGCTTCTACACGGTCTTCTACTGTAGTTAATGCTGCAAAAGACAAACAATCCCCTTTCACACATTCACACCTCAAAGGTGGTATGGGAAAACACGACAGGCAGTCACAATAATATATATGAAAATAAATGCATACGACTCTGGTGTGAGTCGCCCTCGAGCGAGGTCATGTCTCGAGGAACATGGCTGTAAATACGTCTGTACAGCAAAGACTCCCGTACGATCCGGCTTATACACGCTCGGGCATACGTGTTTCGCATGCTCCCATAGAACATGGATAGTTCTAGAGAGGCATACTATCGGGTTATACACCACCCGATGGGGGCTCCCACTAACTTTGAAGCACGCTGGGGTACCGCGTGTCATAGGTTCTCAGAAACATTGAGAGCTTCAGAGACTCCTATTAACTTCCCATGCCAAGCCACAGAAATTTCACATACCACTCCTCGTATGCTGAGCTCACCGAGATTGACCCACTCTCGGCGTTGTACCTTACCTCTTACCTGACGTCAGGGCATCGTTACAGAATATAATAACACATAGTTAGTTTACCACCTTTATATCTTATACTAATAATACTCCTTATAAAGGCATATAGCTAATTCCTCACTCAAATCCTAATTTTTGAAAATATGTTCTTTTCAAGTACACTGTTCCCAATGATGCTCTGATACCATGTCCGTGGGGACCGGAATCCTGACATCCGAGGATCTCATTAGGTGGTGTCGTGCGATGCAACACCCAACAGTATACAAGAATAGAACCTGAATAAAGTACAAGACGAAGTCTTTTATTTATCATACAGCGGAAGTTTTACAATACTAGTGTAAGGAAAGAAACATATATATCATAGCTACACTCTCAGCACTAGCTATGCAAAAGCAAAGTTATCCATGCCTTGGATACTTTGCACAAGCAACACTCAATTATGGCGGTGTGCAGGGTTCCCACTCGGTTGTACACCCTGGAGAGGGTGCAACCTCATCATCAAACCCTTCATCAATTGCATAACCTGCAAAAACTCGTTAACTGCAAACGTGAGCATAAGATTTAGCAAGACTAACCCGTCTCACTAGACATATGCAAAGGGGACACTAAACATAGGTAAGGTGAAGCATAAATGACTCGCCTACAAATGGATCCTTATAATCAGTTTTTATGTAGCAAATGACATTCTCCAGGCACGACACATCATGGGCTCCACAATCAAACAATAAACGCTTTAGCGATGATATGACATGCCCAGAGCACATAATGCTATTACAGCTAAAGTATGGGGAAACTGTAAACTTTTAATTGCACTATCTCTAAATCATCCAAGGTTGCAAAGCAATTATAATTCAATACAATATAATTTCCTGGTTTCTTTAGTATTTACTACGTCACCGCTCAGTGAACAAGTGGTACTCTATTTCCGTGAGGGACGGTGATTGCAATCAGGACACACCCGGACAACACGACACATACACACTTTCGGAAATGCCAGCGAGTACTTCGCGCAGTACCTACGTAACACTTCAGTACTAGTCGTATATGGCAACCTTTCACGAGACGCTCAAATGTCGAACCAGTCGATCCATCACGAGCAGGAGGTCCCTGCGTGGGGCGTACTCTGACGTGCCCACTAGCGGATTTACACCTTGCTTCCCTCAACCCACACCTATAAAACAGAACGGTATGCCTCGACACCCAAGTGACCAAGCTACGTCAGTTTTCTGGAGCCCATATATCCATTATGTTGCCGGTACAAGTCAAGCTTGTCCGAAGGGGCTGCATACGGACGGGCCTTAATCGACACAGGAAGGGCTATGCGACCGAGACTCAATTCTTGCCGCTTCCTATCCATTCTCTGCCCGGTCTCAATTTCATTATGTTAAGCCATTTTCTATCTAACCAATCCTGTGAGATATGTCCTACATCTCTTGCGAGTAGATTCCAACGACTCGACTTCTACCGAATTTCCTATGCATTAGCAAAGCAGTTACTATAGGTCAAACTGTAACTCGTTCCCACCAATCCTTGGGATTTTTGGCCATGCAAGTGGAGTATCAATCATCCTAAACATAATGCACAATTCATAGACTACTCATCATAGTGATAAAGAAAAATTTATAAACGACTTAAATGCAAACCGGTGCTTGCCTGGATGCAGGTCCGAGTCGGGGTTAGTATCAGGAAGGTACACTTCCACTGCCTCCGGTGCCTCCTCGACTTCGGTCACTACATGTCATGCATACAATATGGTATATGAATGATTTTGAAATAATAACTATAAAAATTATACAAATTAACATCTAATGATCATAGCAAGTGATGATCTTAATTGGCTTTGGGACTTTGTTGAGACATACTAATGACTATGATTGAGATTTTTGGCAAGGAGCAAAATATAATCAAAGTGGTTAAGCCCTTTGGCAATTATTTACTAATTGAATAAGCTTAACCAATTATCTTTCAGTTTAGGAACTGAATTTGGCCTAGAAGATTAGGTCAATTAAATCTCCAATTTTTACAGAAGCTAGTACATGACTAAGGGAATGTTCAGTCCAAATTTGGGGTATACCAAAGCAACTGAACATCTGAGATAATTCAATCAAGGAAAAAGATGATTGAATTAAACAGGATGTTATACAGGGTCTCATACCAATCCAACTGTACAGCCTGTTTGCTTAGGGTGTAAGGATCATACAGGATTTTATTTGGGATTTTTAGGGCAATTCTTCTGGGAGAAACTGAATTTAGAAAAGAATACTATTTTCTGAATACAGTTTTGGAAGAAAACTGAACCAGCAGGAAAGAATTGGAAATCTGACCAAGCTAAACAGGTTCAATGGCTCCCAAACTTTTTCTGGTAACTAAGAATAGGTCAAGGTACATTATGTGAATTTTGGGATTTTTCCAGTGGAAGGTTCATCTGGAAAAATTGTGTTTGTATTTGGAAAGATTATTTTCTACAGAATTTAAAATTAAGTTTCACAGAACCTATCTGGTACTAAAATAAACTAGAGCTCAAGAGCTTTCAAACAAAATTTGTTTGAAGATTTTGGAGAAGTCTACAGAGAGATATTCAATTTAGAAGTTTGAACAATTTTCTGGAATTAATTTAATAAAATATTGGCGCCAGAATTCAAATACAATCGGGTGGGTCCCATGGGCCACATGGCGTGCTCTGGTCAATGCAACACCGCGGTCCACATATTTCGTTGCGCGCAGCCACACGGAATCCCAGCCGCACCGTGATCCCGCAGCTACTGGCAGGTGAGCCCCACGGGGTTGTCTCCCACCTCGGGCCAACGCCCGCGCGAGGCGGCGCCCGCGGCGGTGACTCACCGGCGAGCTCGCCGCCAGCTAAACCGACGGGCCAAACTTGCCCAAACTCGCCGCCTGGGGGTTTTTGGAGTCGCTGAGCACGACGGTGAAGTCGATGGGACCAGAAACTCGCTGGAAATGGCTGTGCGACGGCGGTTGCGGCGGTGAGCGCTCAGGCAACCTGGAACTCACTCCAGAGTAGCTCAAACCACTCGGGACCTTCTTCAAAACCTTCCTGGGACGATGCAGATCAAGGAACTGGACGTGGGAGAGGAGGAAACAATCAGAAACTATGAGCTCGATGGCGAACCAAGGCTTCCTCACCGGCGGCGAGCAAAACTCGATTTCCTCGGCCGCTGCTCGATAACTTTTCGGGGTTTTTGCTCAGGTAGGAGCACTAGGACCTATAGAAACTATCTCTAAGCAATTGCAAAGAATATTTACTTGCAGAAACAGAATTGAAACGGAAACCGAGCGAGCTTCCTCACATCGGCCGGAAAGAAGAAGACTAATAACTTGCTCATTTCTCAATGAAAAAGGAAACGGTTTGCACCGCGAGTTAGAGCTCGACTAGGCGCACCTTTAAGCTTTTAGGATCGTGGCTTGAAACTGCATGAAACGGCGGTGCACCACGGAGCAGAGGCGAGCAGCGACGATGGCGCGCGGCGGAGAAGAAATAGCGAGAGGGGGAAAACCGATCGGGGAAGGGAAACACCGGAGCGGCGGCCGGGCCTTTTATAGCGCCGCGGCAAGCAAGCAAGCAGCTCGCTGGAGCTTGCATGCACGTGCACTATAGAGCGGGCGAGCTCCGGTGCAGAGATGGCAGGCGGCCAAGCTGATCCGTTCAGCAGAGGCTGACCTGTGGGGCCCACACGTCAGTCAGACTCCAACAGTAAAGTTAAAAATTCATTTAAAAATAGAAGATCAACTCCAAAAATCATTAAATTTTGTGGAGATGGTAAATGAATTATTCTGAACACAATGGTGAACTCAAATCTTATGATCAAATAAGTTGGAAAATAATTTAAAATTCAGATTTAAATTTGATTCAAATTTGCTAAGCGTCTCAAATAAAATAGCAAATGAGTTCCTAAAATCTTGAAATTTTTGCAGGCAAGCTATTGAGAATATTAGAAGGTCAAGGAAAAATTTAGAGCCTCTAAAATTAGTACTGCACTTTAAATTGCCTTAATAAACTTCATCCAAATAATTCTAAAATTTGAAGAGAGGTGAATAGAATCATTCTAGAATTAGTGGTGAAGTCCAATACTCATGTTAATAAAATTTAACCATGAGTGCAAGAAAGTTTTGGATGGTATTAAGTTCATGTGTACCACTATATTGGATCTCTAATATAGTTGATCACAAAACTCATAACTGAATTTACATGCAATAAAAGTGGGGTTTTACATAAGTGGTGTGCTAAGAAAGGTAGTGATATAATTACTTTTGTAAATGAGGCCTTATATGTGAATTATTCACGGTCCACTTGGTGGATTGACTCAGGTGCCACTGTGCACATTTGCAATTCTATGCAGGCATTAAGTACAATTAAAACTATAAGAAGAAGGGAAAGAGTGATTAAGGTGGCAGATGGGCGTGAAGCCGAAGTCGAAGCCATTGGAGACTTATCTCTTAGATTACTTAGTGGATTTGTACTTAGGATAAATAATGTTCTTTATGTCCCTTCATTAGAAAGGAACTTGATTTCAATTTCGTGTTTGGATGATTCAGGATACATTTGTCATTTTGGTAATGATAAGTGTTCTATCAGTTATAATTATGAGATTATTGGTCTTACCTTCCGACAAGACATGCTCTACTTGTTGTCCACTCATGAGAATGTGTATGCTATAAGTGATGATCAAGTTTCGTCTAAGAACGACTTAGGACGTAATAAGCGCAAAAGAAGCGATTTAAATACTTCGTCGAAATTATGGCATTGTCGTTTATGCCATATTTCGAGGGGGGATCGAACAATTAGTATCTCAATCGATTCTTCCACACTTAAACTTTTTAGATTCTGAGGAATGCAATGATTGCATTAAAGGAAAATTCTCCAAAACTATTAAGAAAAACGCCAAACGTAGCTGGGGAGTCCTAGAAATAATCCACACAGATATATGTGGACCTTTTACTGTGACATCAGTAGATGGTTATGATTCCTTCATAACATTTACAGATGACTTTAGTCGTTATGGCTATATTTATCCAATCAAGGAGCTATCCGAAGCGTTGGATAAGTTTAAGATATTTAAGGCTGAAGTAGAAAATCAGCACGACGTTAAGATTAAAGTAGTAAGGTCTGACCGTGGAGGTGAGTACTATGGTCGACACACCCCCTATGGCCAAGTCCCTAGACCTTTTGCGAGGTTTTTACAGGAAAATGGCATAGTAGCCCAGTATTCTACACCGGGCGAACCTCGGTGGAACGGTGTAGCAGAACGGCGAAACCGTATGCTTATGGACATGGTAAGAAACATGTTAAGCTATTCTACACTACCAATTAGTTTGTGGATGGAGTCCTTAAAGACCGCCATTCACGTACTTAATCGTGTTCCATCTAAGTCAGTACCTAAGACACCGTATGAGATGTGGACGGGACGTAAGCCCTCACTGAACTATCTAAATGTGTGGGGATGTCCAGGTGAGGCTAAGATGTTCAACCCAAACTTAAGCAAACTGGATTCTAGAACAATCAGTTGCTATTTTATTGACTATCCTGAAAGGAGTAAGGGATTTAGGTTCTATTGTCCAGGTAGATACACTAAGTTTATTGAAACTAGACATGTCGTGTTTTTAGAGGACACTGTGATCAGGGGGAGCACCGTTCGGCGTGAAATAGATCTTGAGGAGGAGCGGATTAGTTTACCCGCTCTGGTGACTCAAGAGCCTTATTTCACCTTACCTACTGTCGTTGTGCCACAGGTGCCTGCCACTAGTGACACGACGCCTGTTGCTGCACCTCTGTCAGCCACAACAGAAATAAGTGAGGTTCCACCTCCTCAGCCTGTTGAGGATATGGTCGAACAAGATGAGGTTCAACAACAACCTCAACCCTTAGATGATGCACAAATAAGAAGATCACAAAGAGTAAGACGATTGGCAATTCCAAGTGATTATCAGTTATACTTAAGTGAAGAAATTCATATTGAGGATGATCCCACCTCATTTGAGGATGCCATGAGTAGACCTCAGTCATCTGAATGGCGTAAAGCCATGGAAGATGAAATAAGATCTATGAGTGCCAACAAAGTCTGGGACTTAGTAGAGATTCCTAAAGGAGCCAAAACAGTAGGCTGTAAATGGGTCTACAAGATTAAGCGTGACTCCAAAGGGAAGATCGAAAAGTATAAGGCTAGGCTTGTGGCTAAGGGATTCACACAACGGGAAGGTATTGATTATAATGAGACCTTTTCTCCCGTATCGTCTAAGGATTCATTTCGAATCATCATGGCATTAGTGGCACATTACGACTTAGAATTGCATCAAATGGATGTAAAGACGACGTTCCTCAATGGGGATCTTTATGAGGATGTCTACATGGCTCAACCAAAGGGTTTTGTCATTAAGGGTAAGGAACATATGGGATGCCACTTGAAGAAGTCTATTTATGGACTTAAGCAAGCTTCAAGACAATGGTACCTAAAATTCGATGAGACGATAA
Organism: Tuctoria greenei; assembly: GCA_036927565.1. Lineage (NCBI taxonomy): Eukaryota > Viridiplantae > Streptophyta > Magnoliopsida > Poales > Poaceae > Tuctoria > Tuctoria greenei. The sequence continues at coordinate 121,520,561 of JAYESD010000012.1, read as the reverse complement.
GAAAGTTTGGGTTTAAGGAAAATGAGGAGGATAACTGCATTTATGCTAAATTTAAGAATGGGAAATTTATTTTCCTTATACTATACGTAGATGACATACTACTTGCAAGTAGTGATGTCAACCTACTCTTAGAAACTAAGAAGTGTTTATCCTCAAACTTTGAGATGAAAGATTTGGGTGAAGCTTCCTATGTCCTAGGAATTGAGATTCACCGAGATCAAAGAAAGGGGGTATTAGGATTATCCCAGAAGGAATACTTAGAAAGCGTGCTCAGAAAGTACGGTATGCAAGGCTGTAAGCCCTCGCCTGTCCCAATAGTTAAAGGTGACAAAGTTTTCACAATCGCAATCGCCTAAGAATCAGTATGAGGTTGATCAGATGAGAGGAATTCTGTATGCTTCTGCTGTCAGAAGCTTAATGTATGCTCAAACATGTACGTGCCCTGACTTAGCTTTCGTGACTGGGATGCTTGGCAGATATCAAAGTAATCGAAGTTTAGACCACTTGAAAGCACTTAAGAAGGCTCTAAGATACATTCAGGGTACTAAGAACCTCATGTTAAAGTATAGTAAGTCAGACCCATTAGAAATAGCAGGTTACTCAGATTCAGATTACGCAGTTTTGTGGATACTAAGAAATCCACATCAGGCTATATATTCACCCTCGAGAATGGAGCTATATTGTGGAGAAGCTCCAAGCAAGTTATAACTGCATTGTCCACAATGTATGTTGAGTTCATAGCTTGTTATGAGGCCACTGGACAGGCATCTTGGCTTAAGAAATTTGTTCCCGGTCTAAGAGTGGTAGACAGCATTCAAAAACCACTTAAGTTGTACTGCGATAATGAGCCAGCAGTGACATACTATCACAATAACAAGTCGAGTGGTGCTGCCAAACACATCGACATTAAGTATTATGTTGTAAAAGAGAGAATCCAGGATAATTCAATTAGTCTCGAGCATATAAGAACTAATCAAATGCTTGCGGATCCACTAACCAAGGGTCTCCCTCCCAATGTGTTCAGAGAACACGTAGCCGTCATGGGATTAGGGGAGAGCCTGTGAAACAAGTCTTGGATACTAAGGGGACACCTAAGCATAAGGTTATTTCTAATTGTGAGACATATTGTGGTCTTCGAGTCGAACAGTACGTAAATGGCCGTTTCTGATGCGTCGTGCTCCTTATGTCAAAGCAAGAAGAAATATACATAAGTTTAGTATTTTAAGGATAAGAATAAGCTAAGTAAATAAGAAATAAGTTGTCCCGAGATCAAGGGGGAGAATGTTGGGTTGATCCCGATTCAACCGAGACTCCCATTAGAAACGGACGTGAGGGGCAACAACCCCACACCTGACTCAGTCCTCCCCAACAGAATCGGATGTGGGGTTGTTACCCAAACCGAGTCAGACACGCCCGGGTAACTGGGGCGAGATGGACTCGATCCATAGGCCCCTACCTCTTCCGTGCGCCCTATAAGTACCAGGGGGCCCTCAGGGTCTTGCACACCTTTGATGCACACACGTCCCCGAGGCCCCCGCCTAACCAAAACAACTTCTGATCGCCGCCGTCGTCGTTTGGGAAGCCACCGCCTCCTCTTGTCGCCGACCACCACTTGAGCCCAATGGCGTCAAGTGCTCCCTCGGAAGGTAAACACCTCTCACTTCTATCCACTAATCTTAGTCTATAGACCAATTGCTAGATTGATTGATTGTTTAGTTGGCTAGGAGCCTTGTTCATGTTTATTAAACCCTAAGACCCTCCGGTTAGATGTTGATGGCAATGATCCTAAGGGTAACTAGAATTAACAATTATGGGAATATGTTGACCGAGGGGTTTAAATTCTCAGGTTACATTGTTCTGCCCCATCATGATTTGATGTAAGTGTTTTTTTTACTGGTGGTCACTTGATGTAAGTCTTGTAACATGATTGGAGCAATAATGAATGCATCGCAAAATCTTAATGTTTTTTTATCAGTATCAGCAATATGTGTGCAGTGTACCACAATTTTTGTAGTGCAACCAGCCTATCGCAACAGTTAAAGAAAATAATAATTATTTCAGGTTGTTTTATGTGACCTGGTCGTTTTGATGACCCAATGTTATAAAGATCAACCAAAGAGCAACAACACAATCCTATGTAATAGGGACCAAAAGTGACAACCATATTTGTACACTCTTAACTTTAACCATGTGGTCCGCTTAAGATCACATTTTGGTTTTAATTTTCCACCACTCACAGCTCGGTTCGGAGTCAGGTGTTGATAGTAAGAAACCGACTTCTCTTTGTCTTTTTATACAAATACACACAACTCTCTTGCGTATTGGAAAAAAAGAGGTGTGGCTTATAGGAAAACCGGCACAATAGCCAAGCAATGAGCATAGAGGCACGTAGCCACAAGTGAAAACCAAATAGGGCATGAAGAACATGTGTCGTTGTGGGGAACCGGACATGTAAGCCAATATAATCTTTATTCATTTGTTAACATAAAAATATGAACCCAAATGTACTAACCAATAAATGAGAAATCAAGTGGTTGTATATATTTATTGTTAGAAGCTATCCAAAGCACATACACACACACACACATACACACACACACACACACACACACACACACACACACACACATATATATATATATATATATATATATATATATATATATATATATATATATATATATATCCATTTTAGTGTTATGAATAAATGTTCCTACTATATGAGGTGATATCCACATAGCCCTGGAGTCATAATAAACCCATATGTCTTAGTTGTCAAATAAAACTAAAAATAAATGTGGCGATATCCGAACCACCATAAAAAAAACTTTTCTTATTTCGCTCCTATCCATGTTGGATACCTTGGTAATGAATAACTACTCAAATAAAGAATCACTTATAATTAGAAGGATGCTGCCCCTCCCCTATAAATAGAGCCATCAGGATTCAAACACAGCATACAAGATCCGTCTCACATAAATCACAATTAACAAGAAAGATGGCTGGTTGCAAAGCAGCAGGAGCATACCCGTGCCTCGTCCTTGCCTTGGCAACCATCTCTTCTTCCTCCTGCTCGTACCAAGTGCAGGACATGAAAGATGATATCATGACTCATTGCAGGTTTTACATAAACAAGAATCTCGGTATTGCAGATCCCGCAGAGCATAGTGTGTGCTGTCAAAAGATTAAAAGTGCTAACGTCGAAGAAATTTGCCAGCAGTTTACCCATGCAGACAAGGAGAAAATTGAAGTTCATAACTTTGTCAAGTGTGCAAAATTATGCGGAAATGCTTTGCCCGTAGGGCACGACTGTGCGGGTTACAAAGTCTTGCCCGCTGCATCTGTAGTCTGAATATCTGATGTAGGATGGCAGCTCAAGCTACCATATATATTATATATGATAGAAGAGTAAATGAATGATGTTAGCTTAATATTGCATATATTTTATAAGAAAAGCTTTTGGTGACAAGGCTTGAGGAGTCTAATTGTGCCTTCTTGTAAGTTTCATAGCAGTCTCTTCATTTTCCTGCTCGTCATAGGAGGTGGTAGACCTAAAAGATGACATCTTGTACCTCTATAAGCACAATATAGTAAAATTTGTCTATGCACACTGGGATGCAACATTAAACTGCTGCGAGAAAGTTACGGACACGACCATTGAAACCATTTGCCATGATTTAACTCAGGGGGACAGTTTATGGATATAGGCTGAAGATACAAGACATAATGGGAATATGTTGCCGTGGGGTTTAAATTCTCAGGTTACATTGTTTCGCCCCGTCATGATTTGATGTAAGTCATTTTTTACTGGTGGTCAATTGATGTAAGTATTGTAACTTGATTGGAGCAATAATGAATGCATCGCAAAACCTTCATGTTTTTTATTAGTATCAGCAATACGTGTTCAGTGTACCACGATTTCTGTAGTGCAACCAGACTATCGCATTAGTTAAAGAAGGTTGTTTTATGTCACCTGCTCGTTTTGTTGACCCAATAGTTTGATAACACGCTCTAATGGTGGCATTGCCAATATTAAGAGTCCTCCGATCGTGTGCCATTAATATTGTATTAATGGCGCATAATTAGGCCTTGTAACTGTAACGGTAACTGTCCCTTGAATGTCTGTGCTGTTTGGAGATCCGTCAGTATTCGCGTTGGTTTTGTAGGTCCGGAGGCTCCGCACGTGGCAGCTCCAGAGCTTCCCCTCACTGTGAGATGGGTCCGGAGCTGTTATACACGTGGCGGCACCGGAGCTTCCCTCTACGGGGAGTTAGATCCGAAGTCATTATACACGTGTCAACTGTGGAGCTTTCCTATGTTGGGAGTTTAACTCAGTTCTTACATTACACGTGGCAGTCCCGGAGCTACCCATATGAGAGAGGCGAGTCCAGTGCCGTGTGACATGTGGGGCCTGAGGAAGCCTTCAACTCTGACAGGTGGAACTCTCTTGCACTTCTTGCGGTATCATGGGATACCAGGTACGCTGGGTACTGACTCTATGCATGTTGGATACCTTGGTATTGAATAACTACTGGAATAAAAAAACCACTTATAACTAGAAGGATGCTGCCCCACCCCTACAAATAGAGCCATCAGGATTCAAACACAGTGTACAATATCTGTCTCACATAAATCACAATTAACAAGAAAGATGGCTGGTTGCAAAGCAACAGGAGCATACCTGTGCCTCGTCCTTGCCTTGGCAACCATCTCTTATTCCTCCTGCTCGTACCAAGTGCAGGACATGAAAGATGATATCATGACATACTGCAGGTTTTACATAAACAAGAATCTTGGTACTGCAGATCCCGCAAAGCACAGTGTGTGCCGTCAAAGGATTAAAAGTTCTAACGTCGAAGAAATTTGCCAGCAGTTTACCCATGCAGACAGAGAAAATTGAAGTGCATAAGTTTGTCAAGTGTGCAAAATTATGCGGAAATGCTTTGCCCGTAGGACATGTTTGTGCGGGTTACAAAGTCTTGCCCGCTGAATCTGTAGTCTAAATATCTGATGTAGGATGGCAGCTCAAGCTACCATATATATTATATAAAAGAATAAATCAATGAATGTTAGCTTAATATTGCATATATTATATAAGAAAAGTGTTTGGTGATAAGGCTTGAGGTGTCTACTTGTGCCTCCTTGTAAGTTTCATAGCAGTCTCTTCATTTTCCTGCTCATCATAGGAGGTGGTAGACCTAAAAGATGACATCTTGTACCTCTATAAGCACAATATAGTAAAAGTTGTCTGTACGCACTGGGATGCAACATTGAACTGCTGCGAGAAAGTTACGGACATGAACATTGAAACAATTTGCCATGATTTAACTCAGGAGGACAGTTTATGGATATAGGCTGAAGATAAAAGACATTATGGAAATATGTTGACCGAGGGGTTTAAATTTTCAGGTTACATTGTTCCGCCCCATCATGATTTGATGTAAGTCTTTTTTTTACTGGTTGTCACTTGATGTAAGTCTTGTAACTTGATTGGAGCAATAATGAATGCATCGCAAAATCTTCATGTTTTTTTATCAGTATCAGCAATATGTGTGCAGTGTACCACAATTTTTGTAGTGCAACCAGCCTATTGCAGCAGTTAAAGAAAATAGTTATTTCAGGTTGTTTTATGTGACCTTCTCGTTTTGCTGACCCAATGTTATAAAGATCGACCAAATAGCAAACAACACAATCCTATGTAACAGGGACCAAAAGTGACAACCATATCTGTACACTCTTAACTTTTATCGTTCAAGATTACAAGAATGTACACCGTGCATATTTTGGTGTACTACAACAGCTCGCAATAGCTGAGTCGTACATCGAGGAACACCAAATTGAGCTTCGTGATAAAAACCAAGACCGCACAGAAGACTGGATCATGAAAGAGCACATAAGATGTTTCACTGAATGGTTAATTGACAAAAATATACCATACGGAAACACTATAGAAGAGGCAACAATGAAGAAGTTAACTTATGGCCCATCTGCTTTGGTGACATCATGGCAAGCATATGACATCAATGGTTACACATTTTACACTAAAGAAAAAGACGGTAAGAGTGTTGCACAAAATAGTGGTGTTCGTATTGAGGCTTATGATTCACAAGGGCAGAAGACCACATACTTCAGGTTCATAGAGGAAATATGGGAACTTGATTATGGCGGAAGAATGGTAATGCCCGTATTTAAGTGCCAATGGGTCAAACATCCTGATAGTGTGAAAGTGGACAATTACGGGCTGACACTGGTAGACTTGAATAAAGTGGGTTATAAAGATGACCTGTGGGTTCTCGCTGATAATGTTGCACAAGTTTTTTATGTTCAAGATCCAGAAACTGAGAAGATGCACATAGTTGTTTCTGGAAAGCAAAATATTGTTGGGGTTGAGAATATGGGAGATAATGAAGAGGAATATAATCAGTATGAAGAGATGTACCTTTTTCACCGAACCAGAAAACATTAAGCCCGTAGAGAGAAGCATTAAAAAGAATTTGAAACCCTATATGCGAGAAGATGTCAATGATTCTAAAAATGTATATAGCAATGCGAGATGATATATATTGTATATATTTGTATCTTCTGAAATAAACTTAGAACAATGTTCTATTTCAGCTTTAGATAGCATGTTTCGAACATTATTAAATTCAGCTTCTGTTTCGAGCTCCTGTCAAGCTAATCCCTTCACAGCAAGCTTTTGTAGATGCAAGTAACACCCAAGACTCATCATTTGGATTGTTAAATGCTTTAATTGAAGTTTGACGATACTTCTCGTCTATTTGAGGGCTTGTTTTGATAGGAGTACACCCAAACAAGCCATGCAAGATTTCTTTCTCTTCTCTCCATTTTGATAACTTACGAAGATGTTACTTTATCAGTTCTAATGGCTGAATATATTGACTACCAATCAGTTACATCTCTCTTAGTGCTTTACACAAGTGACGAAACGTACAACTTCAATCACAAATCTTGTTTTTACCATTTTCATAGGAATTTGACCTTAATCTTTCAAGCATAGATTTATCAATAATTGAAGCTTCCTCATAAGACATGTTAATGGCAGTTACAAGGGAAGGGTGTGTCGAAGCTAACGAAATCTCAACGGGACTAAAGACAAAGAGATGTTGCATATGATTGACAATGTCCAGGTTAGACAACATGAAGCTATGATGACAGCCTTCACGCTGTTTAACCTGGACATTGCCACTCATATGCAGGATCTCTTTATCTTCAGTCTGATTCAGATTTCGTTAGCTTCGACACATCCTTCACTTATAACTGCCATGAACATGTGTGATAAGGAAGTTTCACTTATTTGATAAATCTATGCTTGAAAGATTAAGGTTAAATCCCTATGAAAGTGTAAAAACAAGATTTGTGATTGAAGTTGTTCGCTTACTCGCTTGTGTGAAGCACTAAGAAAGTGGGTACTGATTTTTAGTCAATATATTTAGGCATTAAAACTGAGAAATGAGCATCTTCCTAAGTTTTCAAATGGACATTAGGGAAAGAAATTGTTCAAATGGATGGGAAAATCCTCCCAAGAATCGTCTGGCTTCAAATTGATGCTTTCAACAATTCAAATGATAAGCCACGGGTGTTACTTGCATCTACAATAGCTTGATGTGCACGGATTAGCTTGACAGGAGCTTAGCAGCATCAGAGGTGGTTGGTAAGTAAAACCCGCCTGAGATAAACATCTTCTCAGGCGGTTATTAAGTACCAACCGCTTGTGAAAATTTTAAAAACCGCCTATGAAAAACTGACGCCTATATAAAGACCCCGCGGAGGCACGCCTCTGCCCAGTCCCACATCGTTCCACGAGGTACCTAAGTACCTTTTGCATTGTGTGTTGGTATATGGATTGTGTCCTTTTGCATTTGTGTACATATGCGTTTGGACTCAATAATTTGGAAGTTTGGTCTTTTAGATATTGATGTCTCGGGCGTGTAGCCGATTGAAGGAGGAGCGCTTGGCGTGGCGCAAGAACCATCCCCATGTATGTACATATGGCACACCGGTCGCATGGTTGTATATACATATGTATCTCTAATGGACTGATGAACTTAACTGTAGTTCTTTTTCCGTCTTGTTTGTTTTTGGTATTTTCAATTTCTCTGCGTAGTGGTTCTCTGCAAAGCCTGAATCGGGAGATTTATTGAAGTGGCAGTGCATCGTCCCCGATAAAGAAGCGATAAGTCATGAAGAACAAGCACAATATGAGTTTAACCATCATCCTCCTATTAATAAATTTCTTTTGCAGATTGAATGGGAAGATGGTTACTACCCCCTGACAATCTCCTTCTCTAAGGACTATCCCTTGGTGCCTCCAAGATGCGCCTTTCCAAGTGGGTTCTTGTAAAAGCCCGTTTTTCGGAAGAACAAAAACGCAAAAATGCGAACTTAAAAATTTTGAAAATAGACTTGGAAATCCAAACTCACATGAGCCATATGAGTTAAACTATGTTCACTAAAAATAGGGACTTGTTAAAACTTTACGTATAGAACATGGTTGCTGATGTGGAATGGAACTTAAGGTGAAGAATCCTTAATTTCCAAGTATTCACATTTTCAATGAAAAATTAAAGGAGAAAAGAAAACAAAATAGAGAGAAAGAAAAAGGAATTATTCCAACCCTAAAATGGGACATCCAAAAATATTCAAATCTCAGGCCATAAATTTTTCCATGACCTACTAATATTCCAATTAGACTCTCGGTAAAGTTTCAAAATTTTTGAAGCCCATTTCCCATTTATTGGACACGTACTGAGAGTTTAATCAACGTCGACTTCAAATTTAAACTTTGTGCTCAACCTTGTCCAAATCAACTCCAAATTTTTCCTGAGGTCCCTTATGGTTCAAAAAGGTTAACTTCAAAGTTTCAGGATTTTTGAACCTAATCTACTATTTATTTCCTTGAGTCAAGTATCACCACTTGAATTCAAATTCAAATCTGAGTTCAAATTCAACTTGCTCAGTTTTGAAATCTGATTGCACCATAAAATTCTCCACATTTTATTTAGTCACTTGGCCAAATTTGACTATTTTTGAAGCATGCTTGCGAGCCCTATTTGAATTTTGGAAAGAGGGGTTAGGGAGGTGGGTCCCACAGGTGGTCCCCACCAGTCAGGTCGGCACCTTCTCCCCTGCCTCCACGCAGCCGCATGCAGAGCCACCTCGACGTCCCTTTCCCGTCCTTATCACCGCGGCCGACCCTCTCGGTCCCTATCTTGCCGCTCAGTCCGCTTCCGGCTTGCCGCTCGCCCTCCTCTCCTCCGGCGCCCTGGCCGCTCCCGGCCGCCGTCTTACCCCGCCCCCACGGCAACTCGCGCCGCCTCCTCGCGCCAGGCCGCGCCTCTTCCGCTGGCCCGCTCCCCGCATCGCCTCGCCCTCTGGTCCCAGCAGCGCCGCGCCCCAGCTCCTCCCTGCCGAGCCGCCCCCAAGCACCGCTCACGCCGCGCCGCTCCGACCGCTCACGCCGGCGCTCCATCTCCTGGACACCGTGGCGTCACTCCGCGTCCGCGCCCCACGTCGGCCGCCTCCTCGTCGCCCACGACACTCCCGACGGCGCGCTCACCGCCGCCTCGTTTCCCGGCCACCGCTCGCCCTGTACCACAGCATCGCCATCCCGCCGCCAGCGCCTGCCTCCGGTGCTGTCCACGAGCCGCGCGCCCCCGCTGGCCCGCATCGCCCAGCCGCCACACCGCCGCCCAGGCACTCCCCCTCGGCTGTGTGCGCCTCCCCGTCGGTTGCCTCCTCACCAGCGCCGTTCCAGCCCGTGTGCCATGGCCATGGCCACTCCAAGCCGCCGCTCGCCGTGGTCCTTGCAGCTCGCTGCAGCACCTCGCCACGCCAAGCCGCGGCAACCGCGTTCCTCTTGTCAACGCCGTTCGCCGACTCTCTCTACCGTTCACCATGACGCCATGTCCGCGTTCCGCGCCGTGGCTATGTCCTGGAAGCAAAGCGAGTAATGGGTGTGATGGAGGATATGCAGGAACACGTCGTTGACACACCGGCATCGACAACTGGTCCAAGGTTAGCTCTTATTTTGCAAGAGTGATTGAATCAGTGACTGCAGCCAAGGTGTTCGATGAAATGGTTACAAGGCGAAACTAAGTTTGTTGCCGTTCAATGCTGGTCTATGGATGCAGGTCTATTCTGGGGTGGCAATTGACAAGTACATGTGCCAAGATACCCTTTGAATGGTGATGACGCGATGGAACTCTAGTACACACCAAGATGTTCGGCGAAATGCATACAAGGTGAGCCTTACCCTGAAATACCTTGCTTGATGTCACCGACGTCCGTTCGTCGTGATCGCTAAGGTTACTCATGTGTCGTCAAGTCGTACATCCAGTTTCCGCATTGATATCATTCCTATAGGAGTCCCTAAGTTGACCTCCTTTATCGTTTGTATCACGTTGGCCTGTCCGTGCGTGCTCGTGATGCTCCACCATGAGCCGCGTCGACGTCGTTGACCATATGACATCGTCGTGACACTCCGAGCCGTTATCGTGCCCTAGCATCGAGATGAAGGATGCCTGTAACGTACATGATGCTGAAACACAACCACGACACAACGGTCGACAATCGTTTAGCCAAATTAGGGTTTGGTCAAGGCGAGACTCGTCGAGTCCTAGGTGTAGCCTAGATGCTAGATGAAATGCCTTCTAGGTCAAACCGAGTGTATTGGTGACCACCCATGACCTATGGTAGAATACTGCGAGAACGTTGCGACCGACGAGGAGAACTAGTCCAAGTGGAACCTTGGATAAGAGTTCATTGGTTGTGTCGAGGATGTTCCGTAGCCGATCACAGGATTGGTTAACTAGGTGTGCCATTTCATTGATGGCAGGTTCGTCGAGTCGCTTATCAACAACCGAGTCGACATCACTAGCCTTAAGAATCACAAGGTGGTGTTCGAGATTCCGCTCACCCCTTTGATGAGCCCGGGTTGTTGTGGACGCCACTAAGACGATCTTCTCGAGATGGCGAAGCATGACCGTCACGACAAGGTCTCGCATCATGTTCGAGTTCTAGGAGTTCACCGAGCTCATCTGGACAATCTTGCAAAGGACACTGCAATAGTGTCACGTAAGCACTTGAACAATGCTCGAGAAGCTTGCCGTAGAAACTACTTTACCTAAAGGTCATTTGAACGTTGTCTCGGTATTCACGTCAGGTTAACAAGGCTCGTTATGATGTCTTAAGTCCAAAGAATGTTGACCTCACTTCACTCCCAAGTGTCGCTAGGGTTTCACCCTGGTTCATCCTTATCAGGACCCTACGACCACACTTGTCCCGTAATTAGGTTTACTCCTTAATGAGTTTGTGTAACTACATTGGTCGACTTCTAAGTCACAACCTCTTGTTGCACAGTTCACTCATGCCTTAAGCTTTCAATGCTCCATCTTGATCGCTTAGTCTTCCTTACATCACACAGTCCAGTAATACTTCTTCACCATTCTACCTTATCACTCTTTGTGCGGCATAGCTCCAAGTGTCGAGTGCTAAATTGCGATGTGTCATTACATTGCACCTTTGAGTGCTTATCTCGACACTACTATGCCACCTTGACTCTTAGGTCATCCTTACCCTACCAGTCCAACACTTTCACACCATTCAGCTGTATCGTCCTTGAGTGGCATAGCGTCGAGTGTTGAATGCCAAGTTGCAATGTGTGCTTACATTGCACCTTTCAATTCACATCTCGATACTACTATGACCACTTGACTTCATCCTTTGTTCATTCACACAACAAAGGCATATTTGTCCTTCCTAGTTGAACTCCTCATTCTTAGAGTTTACACAACCCCGTGGAGTCTTTTCTTAAATTACTTAATTACTTAATTACTTATATGCATATCATGTCGATAGGAACGTGCTGATAGGTGATCGACAAGAAGCTTCACTTGGAGGAGAAGGCCAAGGTGTTTCCACTGAGGTTCCATGGCAGGTCCTCCGGAGGAAGATCAAGCCCTAACAATTGACATTTGTTCAGTCGCAAACTAAGGCAAGCCCCGGTTTACATTTAAAAGCTTTACAGAGTTTTTACAGTCTTTATCACCTTACGTCATAAGTTTGATATGTGCATTACGTATAGGGTGATTGATACTCCACTTGCATGACCAAAAATCCCATGGATTGGTTGGAACGAGTTACAGTTTGACCTATAGTAACTGCTTTGCTAATGCATAGGAAATCCGGTAGAAGTCGAGTAGTTGGGATCTACTCGCGAGAGATGTAGGACATATCTCACAGGATTGGTTAGATAGAAAATGACATAATGTAATGAAACTGAGACCGGGCAGGGAATGGATAGGAAGCGGCGAGAATTGAGTCTCGGTCGCATAGCCCTGCCTGTGTCGATTAAGGCCCGTCCGTATGCGGCCCCTTCGGACAAGCTTGAATTGTACCGGCAACATAATGGACATATGGAATCCAATAAACTGACGTAGCTTGGTCACTTGGGTGTCGAGGCATACCGTTCCGTTTTATAGGTGTGGGTTGAGGGTAGCAAGGTGTAAATCCGCTGGTGGGCACGTCAGAGTACGCCCCACGCAGGGACCTCCTGCCCGTGACGGATCGACCGGTTCGGCATTTGAGTGTCTTACGAAAGGTTGCCATATACGCCTAGTACTGAAGTGTTATGTAGGTACGGGTGTGCTCGCTGACACTTCCGAACGACGTATGTGTCGTGTTGTCCGGGTGTGTCCTGATTGCAATCACTGTCCCTCGCAGTAATAGAGTACCACTTGTTCACTGAGCGGTGACGTAGTAAATACTAAAGAAGCCAGAAAGTCATATTGTATTGAATTATAATTACTTTGCAACCTTGTATGATTTAGAGATAGTACAATTAAAAGTTTACAGTTTCCCCTTACTTTAGCTGTAATAGCACTATGTGCTTTGGGCATGTCATATCATCGGTAAAGCGTTTCTTGTTTGATTGTGGAGCCCATGATGTGCCGTGCTCAGAGAATGTCATTTGCTACTTAAAACTTGATTATAAGGATCCACTTGTAGGCGAGTCATTTATGCTATTCCTTACCTATGTTTAGTGTCCCCTTGCATCTGTCTAGTGAGACGGTTAAGTCTTGCTGAGCCTTATGCTCACGTTTGCGCTTTAACGATTTTTGCAGGTATTAGTTTTATTTCTGCTGTTCAGGTTGTACATGAGACTCGAGGTGTCGAGATAAATCTCATGTGAGCCACGCCGCTGCTGTTTGTTCTTCGTGTTGCTAGTGAGAATCGTCCTAGGGCATGGACGCCTTCTCTCCTGCTTAGTTAGGTGAGATTATGAGTATGTATTTTCCGCTGCGTGTGTACTCCTATTGTACACTCTTTTGTAAACTCTTCTTATTATGAAATGAAAACTTTATATGTTTTGGTATCCTTTTCGTGTGTGTTGTTAGGTGCCGCATCGCACGGCACCACCCAATGAGATCCTCGGATGTGTGGACTTCGGTCCCCACAGACATGGTATCAGAGCTTCATTGGGAATAGCACGCTCGAAAAGAGCCTATTTTCGAAAACTCCGAAGTAGTCGAGTGAGGTTTAGCTATATGCCCATTAAGGACTATTACTAGTATAAGTTATAAAGGTGGTGAACTAACTTGTTATATTATTCTGTAACGACGCTCTGTCTTCAAGGTAAGAGGTAAGGTACGCCGCCGAGAGCGGATCAATCTCGGTAAACTCTGCATACGAGATATGGTATGTGAAATTTCCGTGGCTTAGCACGGAAAGTCAATATGAGTCTCTGAAACTTTCCATGTTTCTGAGAACATATGATACGCGGTACCCCAGCGTGACACAAAATTAGTGGGAGCCCCCGTCGGGTGGTGTATAACCCGATAGTATGTATCTCTAGAACTATTCATGTTCTATAGGATCATGCGAAACACGTATGCCCGAGCGTGTATAAGCCGGTTCGTACGGGAGTCTTTGCTGTACAGACGTATTTACAGCCATGTACCTCGAGACATGACTTCGCTCGAGGGCGACTCACACCAGAGTCGTATGCATTTACTTTCATATATATTATTGTGACTGCCTGTCGTGTTTCCCCGTGCCGCCCTTGAGGTGTGAAGGTGTGAAAGGGGATTGTTTGTCTTCTGCAGGTACACTAACTCTGGTAGCGACCTGTGTAGAATACGTTTGCGAGTGATCGATATTAGGACCACCTATAGACGTATCCGGATGTATTGGGTTAGACTTTTCTTTTGGTAAGGCACGTAGTACCATCAGTATCACAATTGATACTTTGACCATCCCCCACGAGAGAAATGGCTTCATATTCATATTAAGTCCAAGTATCAGTTGCTGATATCTTGTGGACGAAGTAAAATGTTTCTTTTCAAGAGTAGGTGAACCAAAGTCCTTTGCTCCTGGCGAGAGTTTAGCTCGACTTCGCCGGAGTAAGACTTTGGTTAAGTTTGAAGATCTATAGTGATATGCTATGGATAAGAAGGTCGTCAAGTCTCTTTTAAGATTCCATTTGGTTCTAAAGGAAATGATTAGTTGTGAATCAAGTTCTAGCCATCGGACTTGAGTTTTGAGCTAAGTTTCAAAATTTGAGTTTGTTCCCAAATTCTTGTGTTTCGAAGCCGGTGAGTTCTATTTTCAAACAGAATTGACCCGACTTTGAAATTCCATATCTCTTCAACCTGGAGGGCTTTGGAGACAAGTGAATACTTTTTGAAAAGCTTTTGGAGTCTTCTAATAGTTTCCTATTGACCTCCAAGCCAAAATATGCTTTTATGGTGATGAAAATGCACCATTATCACAGCAGCTGCTGTTCTGAAACTACACGGACCAGCATCTGAATTTTTGTCATATTTCCTTGGAGAAAGCTCTTCTATTCCATTATGATACATTTCTGGAAAGTGGAAGAGCTATTCTACAACTTTGTTATTCAGTGATACCTCAAATTCAGTTTAAAACTAATTAAAAACAGAGTTGAAGATAGTACATGTATATCGATGCTATCTGAAACAGCCAGAAAAATTTTGAACTTTAAATAGCCATAACTGTTAAACTAGAAATGCAACCTATGTATGTTTATACATGTATGGAAAACTTAGAGAGTCCTCTACAACATTTCTATAGAACTTCAGAGCGGAATCCATCTCTAACATACTCAAAATTTCAGATTTCTAGACTTGATAAAATATGGACAGCGAGTGGACAGTCCTGTATACAGTTACTGTTTCTCGCATAACTCGCTGTATAATTGTCGAAAGACTTCATAATTTTCATTTCTGGGATCCCGAGAATTTTTGCAACAAGTTTTCTATGTATTACTTTTGCAAATATTGATGTTTGTATATCTGAAATTGTGGACAAAATCAGCCTTAAACAAAGGAGGTGCTGTCCAAATTTTCAGAAAAACTGTCAACTTGCAAATGCCATATCTTCTCAACCAGAAGTGCTACGAGGGCAAGTAAATACTCTTTAGAAATATTTGGGAGTCCTCTGCATGTTTTCTGTTCAGCTCAAGACCAAAATCCTTGTTTTGGTGGGTGAAATTTAGATAATCGCAGAGACTGTCCAGGCATACCCAAACTGGACAGCAATCTGTACACCTCTGAATTTAATCCATAACTCGCAGACCCTTGATCCAATAGTGTCACGCGAGTAACCGTTGGAGAGTTTAGGGAGTCAGCTACAATTTTTGCAATTGGCTCCAGACCTGAATCGGTCATCTACCTTTTCCAAATCGAGTTTGAATACAGAGTGGTCAATCTGAACTGAATTCAGTTCTGAATACTGAAATTTTACCTAACTTAAAAAATTCATATCATTTGAGCTAGAGCTGATATGAAGACAAGTAAGTACATTATGGAAATCTTATTACATTGGCTACAACTTTGTAAATAAGAATATTTCCAGATTTCCATCAGAACAGCCTGAAAACTTTAGATCAAAACTGCTACTGTTTAAGCAGATTCTGCTGAAAGTGCAGAGAAATCTGCTAACTTTAAAATTGCATAACTTGCAAACCAGAGACGATCTAGAGTCAAACCAATACTTTTTAGAAAGGTATTGAAGTGTACTTTAACTTTGTTGTTCACCTCAAGATATGATTTTGCCATTTACTTGGCCAAAATCTAAGTTGCGTCCAAGCTGTTCATCCTCCACCAGGATTTAATCGGGTGATGACCCTTTAGGGTGTTTATGTATTTGGTTCTCGAGTTCAACTCGAGGAGTTCCATAACATCCCAGGTGTTGCGACCCAACAATATTTGCCTTTAGAGTTGAGTATTACACTAAGGCAAATCCCTTTTTGCTCGGATGCACATGCTAGTGTTTTGACTATGCAACCTTGCATCTCACACTTTAATTGTGCATTGAGCATGTACGACACTTCCCTTAGTTGGACGACCCTCCCCATAAATATTGCTTGGAGTAAGTTTCTTGCTCACCTAGCTTGAATCTTAAGGGGGAAGGAGTTCATCTAGTAATTGAAGTGTTACGTTCACCTAGGTGTCATACCAAGGTACATCGACACTGAACCAACGTGCTGGGAGCAATGCTCAAGTAAGTAGGACCGAGTACAACATTGACTCATTTAGTCAATGCGAAGCTTAAGTAACGGATTACCTTGAACCCCGTTTCTTGTGGAACTCGATCATCGAGTTAAAGAAGTCAGTTGATTCTTCACGCTAAACCACTCCTTTGCTTCAGTCTTTGAGACGAGAAGCCATAAGTGAGTAGTATGAGCTGGAAATTCTTTAGCAAGAACGTGGATTACTAACCAAGGTCGTGCCTAGCACAGTACCTTGTCAACCACTTAGTGCAACCTACGGAAGTGAGGAGAAACTTACTCTTCAAAGGTTACTCTCTTTGCCACTTCTGAAGGCAACCCTACTGCACCTTTTAAGGGGTAGACATAGTACTTTAAGAAAACTACGAGATGAAAAACCTGACCCATTGTTAAGGAACCACAATTACCTGTAGGTTGTGATTAACAAGCTTTAGGGAACTTCCGATCAACAAGAAGTTCAATCACTTTGTTCCATTTTGTACACTCCGTTGCCTTGAGATGAACCTCACCATTCCTTGCTAATACTTTTACCTTGAAACCATCGAACTTGGTCGAGATATGAAAGTAGCAAGTCTTTTCTAGCGCCTTTCATGACCAAGTTCAATCAATCCTCCTGTATTTGGGATACTTCTGACTGTGTTTGGATTGTCTTACCTATTTTTGCTCAAAGCATAATACTGAATGCACCATACCTTGCATAATTATCCGCGGAGTTGCATTGTGTCTGCATAACATCATCCGGTTTGTGATGCATCATAAAACGTAATTACTAATGAGTTTTGAGCAAGAATATGTGACCCCGTTCAGATACTTAAGTAGTGCCTAACATTTTTGAGTTGTGATCAATTTTATCGTTCGCAACGCCTTCGACTGGTTTCATTATCTTGAGTAGCACAAGGGACACCTTGTGACTAAAGCACAGTTGAGTCCTTGTCCTTGACTTGTTGAAACTCAAATCGCCTTGAGTACTTGCAACTAAACAAACACTTGGACTTCTATCCTTGACTTGTTAGGTTCAAGTACCTTGATTGTTGCAACTATACCGTTTGTTTATCAACCTCGTGAAACTCTTTGGGTCCATCTAAGTCCATCTAAGGTCTTATGTTGTTATATGGTAACCTTGCTATACTAATTACCTTGTAGTTACCATATGATTGAGTTCTTTGCTGTGTTGAAACATATGAGGATACTGAATCCTTACATCCTCATGTGCCACCGCAAAAAGGTCTTCATCTTCTGCTTCTATTGTTTGAAGACGTTGATATACCCAGAATCCTTGTAGTCGTCATATCTTCAATATTCCTGCTGTTTTGATTACATAAGAGTGTTGAGTGTTTTGCTACTCTTATGATACAGCTAAGGGATCCTATGGTTGACTAAACATCAAACGAGGTTAGTGATTGTTGTTTAACCTCGTAAACCATCTTAACTCATGTCAAGGGAAATACCACATTAAGTTGAAAGGACCTATGCAAAACCAAGCAAGCAACCAAGAATCAATGCAAGAAAAGTTTCAAACTATCAAGGTGACCTAGAGAAGCAAAGAACAAGTGCAAATTCTTCAAATCAAGACTAGGACAGGACAAGATGTCATGTCAGTGCAAGAGTACAACAATAAAGGATCAGTAACAGACATGAAAGTTTTACGATGTGATATTGCCATGTCGAGCATCCTGTCAAGGTTATCAACCTAAAGACTGGAATCTCCTGAAGCAGACTTTAGAATTTCTTAAGATGCCTGAATATAATCACTATTTCGTAGAACCCAAGTTTTTAAGGGCATTGCCATTTTCCTTAGTCAATGACCCTCTTTTACGGATCGTTCCCTCATCGTTCTGTTATTCTACCTGTTAGAATCTCGGGACGAGATTCCTTTAAGGGGGAAGGATTGTAAAAGCCCGTTTTTCGGGTACAAAAACGCAAAAATGCGAACTTAAAAATTTTGAAAATAGACTTGGAAATCCAAACTCACATGAGCCATATGAGTTAAACTATGTTCACTAAAAATAGGGACTTGTTAAAACTTTACGTATAGAACATGGTTGCTGATGTGGAATGGAACTTAAGGTGAAGAATCCTTAATTTCCAAGTATTCACATTTTCAATGAAAAATTAAAGGAGAAAAGAAAACAAAATAGAGAGAAAGAAAAAGGAATTATTCCAACCCTAAAATGGGACATCCAAAAATATTCAAATCTCAGGCCGTAAATTTTTCCATGACCTACTAATATTCCAATTAGACTCTCGGTAAAGTTTCAAAATTTTTGAAGCCCATTTCCCATTTATTGGACACGTACTGAGAGTTTAATCAACGTCGACTTCAAATTTAAACTTTGTGCTCAACCTTGTCCAAATCAACTCCAAATTTTTCGTGAGGTCCCTTATGGTTCAAAAAGGTTAACTTCAAAGTTTCAGGATTTTTGAACCTAATCTACTATTTATTTCCTTGAGTCAAGTATCACCACTTGAATTCAAATTCAAATCTGAGTTCAAATTCAACTTGCTCAGTTTTGAAATCTGATTGCACCATAAAATTCTCCACATTTTATTTAGTCACTTGGCCAAATTTGACTATTTTTGAAGCATGCTTGCGAGCCCTACTTGAATTTTGGAAAGAGGGGTTAGGGAGGTGGGTCCCACAGGTGGTCCCCACCAGTCAGGTCGGCACCTTCTCCCCTGCCTCCACGCAGCCGCATGCAGAGCCACCTCGACGTCCCTTTCCCGTCCTTATGACCGCGGCCGACCCTCTCGGTCCCTATCTTGCCGCTCAGTCCGCTTCCGGCTTGCCGCTCGCCCTCCTCTCCTCCGGCGCCCTGGCCGCTCCCGGCCGCCGGCTTACCCTGCCCCCACGGCAACTCGCGCCGCCTCCTCGCGCCAGGCCGCGCCTCTTCCGCTGGCCCGCTCCCCGCATCGCCTCGCCCTCTGGTCCCAGCAGCGCCGCGCCCCAGCTCCTCCCTGCCGAGCCGCCCCCAAGCACCGCTCACGCCGCGCCGCTCCGACCGCTCACGCCGGCGCTCCATCTCCTGGACACCGTGGCGTCGCTCCGCGTCCGCGCCCCACGTCGGCCGCCTCCTCGTCGCCCACGACACTCCCGACGGCGCGCTCACCGCCGCCTCGTTTCCCGGCCACCGCTCGCCCTGTACCACGGCATCGCCATCCCGTCGCCAGCGCCTGCCTCCGGTGCTGTCCCCGAGCCGCGCGCCCCCGCTGGCCCGCATCGCCCAGCCGCCACACCGCCGCCCAGGCACTCCCCCTCGGCTGTGTGCGCCTCCCCGTCGGTCGCCTCCTCACCAGCGCCGTTCCAGCCCGTGTGCCATGGCCATGGCCACTCCAAGCCGCCGCTCGCCGTGGTCCTTGCAGCTCGCTGCAGCACCTCGCCACGCCAAGCCGCGGCAACCGCGTTCCTCTTGTCAACGCCGTCCGCCGACTCTCTCTACCGTTCACCATGACGCCATGTCCGCGTTCCGCGCCGTGGCTATGTCCTGGAAGCAAAGCGAGTAATGGGTGTGATGGAGGATATGCAGGAACACGTCGTTGACACACCGGCATCGACAACTGGTCCAAGGTTAGCTCTTATTTTGCAAGAGTGATTGAATCAGTGACTGCAGCCAAGGTGTTCGATGAAATGGTTACAAGGCGAAACTAAGTGTGTTGCCGTTCAATGCTGGTCTATGGATGCAGGTCTATTCTGGGGTGGCAATTGACAAGTACATGTGCCAAGATACCCTTTGAATGGTGATGACGCGATGGAACTCTAGTACACACCAAGATGTTCGGCGAAATGCATACAAGGTGAGCCTTACCCTGAAATACCTTGCTTGATGTCACCGACGTCCGTTCGTCGTGATCGCTAAGGTTACTCATGTGTCGTCAAGTCGTACATCCAGTTTCCGCATTGATATCATTCCTATAGGAGTCCCTAAGTTGACCTCCTTTATCGTTTGTATCACGTTGGCCTGTCCGTGCGTGCTCGTGATGCTCCACCATGAGCCGCGTCGACGTCGTTGACCATATGACATCGTCGTGACACTCCGAGCCGTTATCGTGCCCTAGCATCGAGATGAAGGATGCCTGTAACGTACATGATGCTGAAACACAACCACGACACAACGGTCGACAATCGTTTAGCCAAATTAGGGTTTTGGTCAAGGCGAGACTCGTCGAGTCCTAGGTGTAGCCTAGATGCTAGATGAAATGCCTTCTAGGTCAAACCGAGTGTATTGGTGACCACCGATGACCTATGGTAGAATACTGCGAGAACGTTGCGACCGACGAGGAGAACTAGTCCAAGTGGAACCTTGGATAAGAGATCATTGGTTGTGTCGAGGATGTTCCGTAGCCGATCACAGGATTGGTTAACTAGGTGTGCCATTTCATTGACGGCAGGTTCGTCGAGTCGCTTATCAACAACCGAGTCGACATCACTAGCCTTAAGACTCACAAGGTGGTGTTCGAGATTCCGCTCACCCCTTTGATGAGCCCGGGTTGTTGTGGACGCCACTAAGACGATCTTCTCGAGATGGCGAAGCATGACCGTCACGACAAGGTCTCGCATCATGTTCGAGTTCTAGGAGTTCACCGAGCTCATCTGGACAATCTTGCAAAGGACACTGCAATAGTGTCACGTAAGCACTTGAACAATGCTCGAGAAGCTTGCCGTAGAAACTACTTTACCTAAAGGTCATTTGAACGTTGTCTCGGTATTCACGTCAGGTTAACAAGGCTCGTTATGATGTCTTAAGTCCAAAGAATGTTGACCTCACTTCACTCCCAAGTGTCGCTAGGGTTTCACCCTGGTTCATCCTTATCAGGACCCTGCGACCACACTTGTCCCGTAATTAGGTTTACTCCTTAATGAGTTTGTGTAACTTCATTGGTCGACTTCTAAGTCACAACCTCTTGTTGCACAGTTCACTCATGCCTTAAGCTTTCAATGCTCCATCTTGATCGCTTAGTCTTACTTACATCACACAGTCCAGTAATACTTCTTCACCATTCTACCTTATCACTCTTTGTGCGGCATAGCTCCAAGTGTCGAGTGCTAAATTGCGATGTGTCATTACATTGCACCTTTGAGTGCTTATCTCGACACTACTATGCCACCTTGACTCTTAGGTCATCCTTACCCTACCAGTCCAACACTTTCACACCATTCAGCTGTATCGTCCTTGAGTGGCATAGCGTCGAGTGTTGAATGCCAAGTTGCAATGTGTGCTTACATTGCACCTTTCAATTCACATCTCGATACTACTATGACCACTTGACTTCATCCTTTGTTCATTCACACAACAAAGGCATATTTGTCCTTCCTAGTTGAACTCCTCATTCTTAGAGTTTACACAACCCCGTGGAGTCTTTTCTTAAATTACTTAATTACTTAATTACTTATATGCATATCATGTCGATAGGAACGTGCTGATAGGTGATCGACAAGAAGCTTCACTTGGAGGAGAAGGCCAAGGTGTTTCCACTGAGGTTCCATGGCAGGTCCTCCGGAGGAAGATCAAGCCCTAACAATTGACATTTGTTCAGTCGCAAACTAAAGCAAGCCCCGGTTTACATTTAAAAGCTTTACAGAGTTTTTACAGTCTTTATCACCTTACGTCATAAGTTTGATATGTGCATTACGTATAGGGTGATTGATACTCCACTTGCATGACCAAAAATCCCATGGATTGGTTGGAACGAGTTACAGTTTGACCTATAGTAACTGCTTTGCTAATGCATAGGAAATCCGGTAGAAGTCGAGTAGTTGGGATCTACTCGCGAGAGATGTAGGACATATCTCACAGGATTGGTTAGATAGAAAATGACATAATGTAATGAAACTGAGACCGGGCAGGGAATGGATAGGAAGCGGCGAGAATTGAGTCTCGGTCGCATAGCCCTGCCTGTGTCGATTAAGGCCCGTCCGTATGCGGCCCCTTCGGACAAGCTTGAATTGTACCGGCAACATAATGGACATATGGAATCCAATAAACTGACGTAGCTTGGTCACTTGGGTGTCGAGGCATACCGTTCCGTTTTATAGGTGTGGGTTGAGGGTAGCAAGGTGTAAATCCGCTGGTGGGCACGTCAGAGTACGCCCCACGCAGGGACCTCCTGCCCGTGACGGATCGACCGGTTCGGCATTTGAGTGTCTTGCGAAAGGTTGCCATATACGCCTAGTACTGAAGTGTTATGTAGGTACGGGTGTGCTCGCTGACACTTCCGAACGACGTATGTGTCGTGTTGTCCGGGTGTGTCCTGATTGCAATCACTGTCCCTCGCAGTAATAGAGTACCACTTGTTCACTGAGCGGTGACGTAGTAAATACTAAAGAAGCCAGAAAGTCATATTGTATTGAATTATAATTACTTTGCAACCTTGTATGATTTAGAGATAGTACAATTAAAAGTTTACAGTTTCCCCTTACTTTAGCTGTAATAGCACTATGTGCTTTGGGCATGTCATATCATCGGTAAAGCGTTTCTTGTTTGATTGTGGAGCCCATGATGTGCCGTGCTCAGAGAATGTCATTTGCTACTTAAAACTTGATTATAAGGATCCACTTGTAGGCGAGTCATTTATGCTATTCCTTACCTATGTTTAGTGTCTCCTTGCATCTGTCTAGTGAGACGGTTAAGTCTTGCTGAGCCTTATGCTCACATTTGCGCTTTAACGATTTTTGCAGGTATTAGTTTTATTTCTGCTGTTCAGGTTGTACATGAGACTCGAGGTGTCGAGATAAATCTCATGTGAGTCACGCCGCTGCTGTTTGTTCTTCGTGTTGCTAGTGAGAATCGTCCTAGGGCATGGACGCCTTCTCTCCTGCTTAGTTAGGTGAGATTATGAGTATGTATTTTCCGCTGCGTGTGTACTCCTATTGTACACTCTTTTGTAAACTCTTCTTATTATGAAATGAAAACTTTATATGTTTTGGTATCCTTTTCGTGTGTGTTGTTAGGTGCCGCATCGCACGGCACCACCCAATGAGATCCTCGGATGTGTGGACTCCGGTCCCCACAGTTCTTCCATCCAAATGTCCATCGTTCGGGAGCACTCTGCATCAGGATTCTTGATCAAGAGACTGTAAGATAGACCTATTTTGCTCATGTAATTAATAATTAATTGTTGTCGAACTTATTTGAACTGTTTTCTGTCGGTACCCTAAAAACCGTACACCCCTTGAGGTTACAAAGATCCCAACGGAAAGTCATCTACTTGGTTTGAAGACCCTCTGAGGCCCACCTGTCAGACATAACCGGACCCGCTTCTCCAACATGGTTAATCCCTGGGTCGCCACGTGTACAGCTAACCCGGAGCTACCGCCCACAAGGGGGAAGCTCCGGGCCACGTACCGAAACGGCACCTCCGGACTTAACCCCAGACCGAGAGAAGCTCCGGACCTGACACGTGTCTGGTAGCCCCGGAGCTACCTGCTTCCCACAATAAGCTCCAGAGCAGCCACGTGTCAAATCGTCGGACCTTTCAGCTTCTAACCTCCGGAAGACGTTGTAACGGCTCCGGATCTTCAAAGGAGAGCCAAGGACTTCAGGACCCGATTAAGTGTCATTAATGTCATATTAATGACACTTAAACGGACGATCTTAACACCAGTAATGGTGCTGTCAAAGCCCGTTACAGGATTATTAAGAGCAATTAAGCGTGTATCAATACTAGTAATCGTCGGGGCCACATGTCGGGCCAGGTTGAATTGTAACGGCCTGCCCTTGTACTATAAAAGGACAGGCCGAAGATACACTCAGGGACGTTCACAGACGATCATACGCACCCCACGCGTTCGTGACAAGCCCTTACCGCCAATACAACACCAACACACCCGTGGAGTAGGGTATTACGCTCAGGCGGCCCGAACCACGTAAATCCACGTGTCTCCTACATTACTTTGATTTTCACCTTCTTGAATCTCCGCGCGCCCACAACGAACCACAAACTCCTTCAACACTTTAGCAGTGTCGGGAGATCTGCCGGATCAAAACCACCGACAGTTTCTTATATTGCTTAAATTATATTTTGTAGGGGTGGTGCAGTGCTTTTACAATCAAAACTATACTACTTGAAGTTCAGCGTTTGCTGCATCAGCCAAATGTGCCCGATGTTGAAAATGATTGCTATAATCTACTTATCAAGGTTAGATGACACTTTGACTTAGTGACCAATGTAGGTTATTCATTCCTCCTTCGACATTTGTTAATTTAAATAATGTCAATATTTTCAGGATCCAGCGGAATATAAGAGACGTGTTCGGGAGCAAGAAGAACGGCACAATTTAGATTGATCGATGGGAGCTTCATCGTCGATCTACAATGAATGTAGCATGATTTTTGATTTCTACTTGACAGGGCGCTTCATCGTCGTTGTTTGCAGCTGTTACAGAGAGAGGCTCACTTAAACTTGTGCTCAGTGTGTAAAGATGTTATCTTTGAACAATTGTAAAGCCTTTAATGATGTATTATCACAATTAAGCCAGCCTCACTGGTGATCTAGCATTTTCTATAATGCATTACTGTACTAGTATCCGCTCATCTGTGTTTTTTTCCTGATACAATTTTCCCTGCAACGACTACATACGGTTGTGATAATTGCAATGACTACATCCCTGTAATTTCAATGAAAATCGCTTGTGATAATTGAACAGCTACATACAGTTCTTAAACAATGACCATAAGTGAATATACATGATCTTCTCAGGCCGTTGTTAATGAAGAATTGCATGTGAAGTTCATTACATTACAGGCGGTTATTAATTAAGAACCGCCTGTGAAGATCATGTATTTACCCAGGCGGGTGTTTCTTAAAATCCGCCTGTGATGTTATTTTATTGCAGGCGGTTCTTAAGTAATAACCGCCTGAGAAGATCGAGTATTTACCCAGGCGGTTGTTTTTTAAAATCCGCCTGTGTTGTTCTTTCATCACAGGCGGTTATTATATCATTCGTCATCACAGTCGCATATTTTTAAGGACCGTCTGTGTTTGAAAAATTAAGGTGCCTGTAAAAATGCTTTTTGTAGTACTGTTTGTACACTCTTAATTTTAAGCATGTGGTCCGCTTAGGATCACATTTTGGTTTTATTTTCCACCACTCACAGCTCAGTTCGGAGTGAGGTGTTGATAGTAAAGAACCGGCTTCTCTTTGTCTCTTTATACAAATATACATAACTCTCTCGCGTATTGGAAAAAAAGAGGTGTGGTTTAGAGGAAAACCGGCACAATAGCCAAGCAGTGAGCATAGAGCCACGTAGCCACAAGTGAAAACCCAATAGGGCATGAAGAGCACGTGCCGTTGTGGGGAACCCGACATGTAAGCCAAGATAATCTTTATTCATTTCTTAACATAAAAATATGAACCCAAATGTACCAAACAATAAATTTGAAATCAAGTGGTTGTATATATTTATTGTTAGAAGCTATCTAATGCGAGTCGTAATAAACCAATATGTCTTAGTTGTCAATATAAAATTCAGAATAAATGTGGCGATATCCGAACCAGCATAAAAAAATCTTCTCTTATGTCGCTCGTATCCATGTTGGATACCTTGGTAATGAATAACTACTCGAATAAAAGAACCACTTATAATTAGAAGGATGCTGCCCCACCCCTATAAATAGAGCCATCAGGATTCAACACAGCGTCTAAGATCTGTGTCACATAAATCACAATTAAAAAGAAAGATGGCTGGTTGCAAAGCAGCAGGAGCATACCTGTGCCTCGTCCTTGCCTTGGCAACCATCTCTTCTTCCTCCTGCTCGTACCAAGTGCAGGACATGAAAGATGATATCATGACACACTGCAGGTTTTACATAAACAAGAATCTCGGTACTGCAGATCCCGCAGAGCACAGTGTGTGCTGTCAAAAGATTAAAAGTGCTAACGTTGAAGAAATTTGCCAGCAGTTTACCCAAGCAGACAAGGAGAAAATTGAAGTGCATAAGTTTGTCAAGTGTGCAAAATTATGCGGAAATGCTTTGCCCGTAGGGCATGTTTGTGCGGGTTACAAAGTCCCGCCTGCTGCATCTGTAGTCTGAATATCCGATGTAGGATGGCAGCTCAAGCTACCATATATATATATATTATATATGATAGAAGAATAAATGAATGAATTTTAGCTTAATATTGCATATATTGCATAAGAAAAGTGTTTGGTGATAAGGCTTGAAGAGTCTACTTGTGCCTCTTTGTAAGTTTCATAGCAGTCTCTTCATTTTCCTGCTCATCATAGGAGGTGGTAGACCTAAAAGATAACATCTTATACCTCTATAAGCACAATATAGTAAAATTTGTCTATACGCACTGGGATGCAACATTGAACTGCTGCGAGAAAGTTACGGACTTGAACATTGAAACCATTTGCCATGACTTAACTCAGGAGGACAATTTATGGATATAGGCTGAAGATAAAAGACACTATGGGATATGTTGACAGAGGGGTTTAAATACTCAGGTTACATTGTTCTGTCCCATCATGATTTGATGTATGTCTTTTTTTTACTGGTGGTCACTTGATGTAAGTCTTGTAACTTGATTGGAGCAATAATGAATGCATTGCAAAATCTTCGTGTTTTTTTATCAGTATCAGCAATATGTGTGCAGTGTACCACAATTTTTGTAGTGCAACCAGCCTATCACAGCAGTTAAAGAAAATAATAATTATTTCAGGTTGTTTTATGTGACCTGGTCGTTTTGCTGATCCAATGTTATAAAGATCAACCAAAGAGCAAACAACACAATCCTATGTAATAGGGACCAAAAGTGACAACCATATTTGTACACTCTTAACTTTAGCCATGTGGTCCTCTTAGGATCACATTTTGGTTTTAATTTTCCACCACTCACAGCTCCGTTCGGAGTCAGGTGTTGATAGTAAGGAACCGGCTTCTCTGTCTTTTTATACAAATATACACAACTCTCTTGCGTATTGGGAAAAAAGAGTTGTGGTTTAGAGGAAAACCGGCACAATAGCCAAGCAATGAGCATAGAGGCACGCAGCCACAAGTGAAAACCCAATAGGGCATGAAGAACACGTGTCGTTGTGGGGAACTGGACATGTAAGCCAAGATAATATTTATTTATTTGTTATTATAAAAATATGAACCCAAATGTACTGTCCAATAAATAAGATATCAAGTGGTTGTATATATTTATTTTTAGAAGCTATCCAAAGCACATATATTTATATATATCTATATATATATATATATATCCATTTTAGTGTTATGAATAAATGATCCAACTATATGAGGCGATATACACATAGCCCTGGAGTCGTAATAAACCCAGATGTCTTAGTTGTCAAATAAAATTAAAAATAAATGTGGCGATATCCGAGCCACCGTAAAAAAAACTTCTCTTATGTCGCTCCTATCCATGTTGGATACCTTGGTAATGAATAACTACTCGAATAAAATAATCACTTATAATAAGAAGGATGCTGCCCCTCCCCTATAAATAGAGCCATTAGGATTCAAACACAGCATACAAGATCTGCATCACATAAATCACAATTAACAAGAAAGATGGCTGGTTGCAAAGCAGCAGCAGCATACCTGTGCCTCATCCTTGCGTTGGCAACCATCTCTCCTTGCTCCTGCTCATACCAAGTGCAGGACATGAAAGATGATATCATGACTCATTGCAGGTTTTACATAAACAAGAATCTCGGTACTGCAGATCCCGCAGAGCACAGTGTGTGCTGTCAAAAGATTAAAAGTGCTAACGTTGAAGAAATTTGCCAGCAGTTTACCCATGCAGACAAGGAGAAAATTGAAGTGCATAAGTTTGTCAAGTGTGCAAAATTATGCGGAAATGCTTTGCCCGTAGGGCATGTTTGTGCGGGTTACAAAGTCCCGCCTGCTGCATCTGTAGTCTGAATATCTGATGTAGGATGGCAGCTCAAGCTACCATATATATATTATATATGATAGAAGAATAAATGAATGAATTTTAGCTTAATATTGCATATATTATATAAGAAAAGTGTTTGGTGATAAGGATTGAGGAGTCTACTTGTGCCTCTTTGTAAGTATCATAGCAGTCTCTTCATTTTCCTGCTCATCATAAGAGGTGGTAGACCTAAAAGATAACAGCTTATTCCTCTATAAGCACAATATAGTAAAATTTTTCTATACGCACTGGGATGCAACATTGAACTGCTGCGAGAAAGTTACGGACATGAACATTGAAACCATTTGCCATGACTTAACTCAGGAGGACAGTTTATGGATATAGGCTGAAGATAAAAGACATTATGGGATATGTTGACCGAGGGGTTTAAATTCTCAGGTTACATTGTTCTGCCCCATCATGATTTGATGTATGTCTTTTTTTACTGGTGGTCACTTGATGTAAGTCTTGTAACTTGATTGGAGCAATAATGAATGCATTGCAAAATCTTCATGTTTTTTTATCAGTATCAGCAATATGTGTGCAGTGTACCACAATTTTTGTAGTGCAACCAGCCTATCACAGCAGTTAAAGAAAATAATAATTATTTCAGGTTGTTTTATGTGACCTGGTCGTTTTGCTGACCCAATGTTATAAAGATCAACCAAAGAGCAAACAACACAATCCTATGTAATAGGGACCAAAAGTGACAACCATATTTGTACACTCTTAACTTTAGCCATGTGGTCCTCTTAGGATCACATTTTGGTTTTAATTTTCCACCACTCACAGCTCCGTTCGGAGTCAGGTGTTGATAGTAAGGAACCGGCTTCTCTGTCTTTTTATACAAATATACACAACTCTCTTGCGTATTGGGAAAAAAGAGTTGTGGTTTAGAGGAAAACCGGCACAATAGCCAAGCAATGAGCATAGAGGCACGTAGCCACAAGTGAAAACCCAATAGGGCATGAAGAACACGTGTCGTTGTGGGGATCTGGACATGTAAGCCAAGATAATCTTTATTTATTTGTTATTATAAAAATATGAACCCAAATGTACTATCCAATAAATGAGATATCAAGTGGTTGTATATATTTATTGTTAGAAGCTATCCAAAGCACATATATTTATATATATCTATCTATATATATATCCATTTTAGTGTTATGAATAAATGTTCCAACTATATGAGGCGATATACACATAGCCCTGGAGTCGTAATAAACCCAGATGTCTTAGTTGTCAAATAAAATTAAAAATAAATGTGGCGATATCCGAACAACCATAAAAAAAACTTCTCTTATGTCGCTCCTATCCATGTTGGATACCTTGGTAATGAATAACTACTCAAATAAAATAATCACTTATAATAAGAAGGATGCTGCCCCTCCCCTATAAATAGAGCCATCAGGATTCAAACACAGCATACAAGATCTGTATCACATAAATCACAATTAACAAGAAAGATGGCTGGTTGCAAAGCAGCAGCAGCATACCTGTGCCTCATCCTTGCGTTGGCAACCATCCCTCCTTCCTCCTGCTCGTACCAAGTGCAGGACATGAAAGATGATATCATGACTCATTGCAGGTTTTACATAAACAAGAATCTCGGTACTGCAGATCCCGCAGAGCACAGTGTGTGCTGTCAAAAGATTAAAAGTGCTAACGTTGAAGAAATTTGCCAGCAGTTTACCCATGCAGACAAGGAGAAAATTGAAGTGCATAAGTTTGTCAAGTGTGCAAAATTATGCGGAAATGCTTTGCCCGTAGGGCATGTTTGTGCGGGTTACAAAGTCCCGCCTGCTGCATCTGTAGTCTGAATATCTGATGTAGGATGGCAGCTCAAGCTACCATATAAATATTATATATGATAGAGGAATAAATGAATGAATTTTAGCTTAATATTGCATATATTATATAAGAAAAGTGTTTGGTGATAAGGCTTGAGGAGTCTACTTGTGCCTCTTTGTAAGTTTCATAGCAGTCTCTTCATTTTCCTGCTCATCATAAGAGGTGGTAGACCTAAAAGATAACAGCTTATTCCTCTATAAGCACAATATAGTAAAATTTGTCTATACGCACTGGGATGCAACATTGAACTGCTGCGAGAAAGTTACGGACATGAACATTGAAACCATTTGCCATGACTTAACTCAGGAGGACAGTTTATGGATATAGGCTGAAGATAAAAGACATTATGGGATATGTTGACCGAGGGGTTTAAATTCTCAGGTTACATTGTTCTGCCCCATCATGATTTGATGTATGTCTTTTTTTACTGGTGGTCACTTGATGTAAGTCTTGTAACTTGATTGGAGCAATAATGAATGCATTGCAAAATCTTCATGTTTTTTTATCAGTATCAGCAATATGTGTGCAGTGTACCACAATTTTTGTAGTGCAACCAGCCTATCACAGCAGTTAAAGAAAATAATAATTATTTCAGGTTGTTTTATGTGACCTGGTCGTTTTGCTGACCCAATGTTATAAAGATCAACCAAAGAGCAAACAACACAATCCTATGTAATAGGGACCAAAAGTGACAACCATATTTGTACACTCTTAACTTTAGCCATGTGGTCCTCTTAGGATCACATTTTGGTTTTAATTTTCCACCACTCACAGCTCCGTTCGGAGTCAGGTGTTGATAGTAAGGAACCGGCTTCTCTGTCTTTTTATACAAATATACACAACTCTCTTGCGTATTGGGAAAAAAGAGTTGTGGTTTAGAGGAAAACCGGCACAATAGCCAAGCAATGAGCATAGAGGCACGTAGCCACAAGTGAAAACCCAATAGGGCATGAAGAACACGTGTCGTTGTGGGGATCTGGACATGTAAGCCAAGATAATCTTTATTTATTTGTTATTATAAAAATATGAACCCAAATGTACTATCCAATAAATGAGATATCAAGTGGTTGTATATATTTATTGTTAGAAGCTATCCAAAGCACATATATTTATATATATCTATCTATATATATATCCATTTTAGTGTTATGAATAAATGTTCCAACTATATGAGGCGATATACACATAGCCCTGGAGTCGTAATAAACCCAGATGTCTTAGTTGTCAAATAAAATTAAAAATAAATGTGGCGATATCCGAACAACCATAAAAAAAACTTCTCTTATGTCGCTCCTATCCATGTTGGATACCTTGGTAATGAATAACTACTCAAATAAAATAATCACTTATAATAAGAAGGATGCTGCCCCTCCCCTATAAATAGAGCCATCAGGATTCAAACACAGCATACAAGATCTGTATCACATAAATCACAATTAACAAGAAAGATGGCTGGTTGCAAAGCAGCAGCAGCATACCTGTGCCTCATCCTTGCGTTGGCAACCATCCCTCCTTCCTCCTGCTCGTACCAAGTGCAGGACATGAAAGATGATATCATGACTCATTGCAGGTTTTACATAAACAAGAATCTCGGTACTGCAGATCCCGCAGAGCACAGTGTGTGCTGTCAAAAGATTAAAAGTGCTAACGTTGAAGAAATTTGCCAGCAGTTTACCCATGCAGACAAGGAGAAAATTGAAGTGCATAAGTTTGTCAAGTGTGCAAAATTATGCGGAAATGCTTTGCCCGTAGGGCATGTTTGTGCGGGTTACAAAGTCCCGCCTGCTGCATCTGTAGTCTGAATATCTGATGTAGGATGGCAGCTCAAGCTACCATATAAATATTATATATGATAGAGGAATAAATGAATGAATTTTAGCTTAATATTGCATATATTATATAAGAAAAGTGTTTGGTGATAAGGCTTGAGGAGTCTACTTGTGCCTCTTTGTAAGTTTCATAGCAGTCTCTTCATTTTCCTGCTCATCATAAGAGGTGGTAGACCTAAAAGATAACAGCTTATTCCTCTATAAGCACAATATAGTAAAATTTGTCTATACGCACTGGGATGCAACATTGAACTGCTGCGAGAAAGTTACGGACATGAACATTGAAACCATTTGCCATGACTTAACTCAGGAGGACAGTTTATGGATATAGGCTGAAGATAAAAGACATTATGGGATATGTTGACCGAGGGGTTTAAATTCTCAGGTTACATTGTTCTGCCCCATCATGATTTGATGTATGTCTTTTTTTTACTGGTGGTCACTTGATGTAAGTCTTGTAACTTGATTGGAGCAATAATGAATGCATTGCAAAATCTTCATGTTTTTTTATCAGTATCAGCAATATGTGTGCAGTGTACCACAATTTTTGTAGTGCAACCATCCTATCACAGCAGTTAAAGAAAATAATAATTATTTCAGGTTGTTTTATGTGACCTGGTCGTTTTGCTGACCCAATGTTATAAAGATCAACCAAAGAGCAAATAACACAATCCTATGTAATAGGGACCAAAAGTGACAACCATATTTGTACACTCTTAACTTTAGCCATGTGGTCCTCTTAGGATCACATTTTGGTTTTAATTTTCCACCACTCACAGCTCCGTTCGGAGTCAGGTGTTGATAGTAAGGAACCGGCTTCTCTGTATTTTTATACAAATATACACAACTCTCTTGCGTATTGGGAAAAAAGAGTTGTGGTTTAGAGGAAAACCGGCACAATAGCCAAGCAATGAGCATAGAGGCACGCAGCCACAAGTTAAAACCCAATAAGGCATGAAGAACACGTGTCGTTGTGGGGAACTGGACATGTAAGCCAAGATAATCTTTATTTATTTGTTATTATAAAAATATGAACCCAAATGTACTATCCAATAAATGAGATATCAAGTGGTTGTATATATTTATTGTTAGAAGCTATCCAAAGCACATATATTTATATATATCTATCTATATATATATATCCATTTTAGTGTTATGAATAAATGTTCCAACTATATGAGGTGATACACACATAGCCCTGGAGTCGTAATAAACCCAGATGTCTTAGTTGTCAAATAAAATTAAAAATAAATGTGGCGATATCCGAACCACCATAAAAAAACTTCTCTTATGTCGCTCCTATCCATGTTGGATACCTTGGTAATGAATAACTACTCGAATAAAATAATCACTTATAATAAGAAGGATGCTGCCCCTCCCCTATAAATAGAGCCATCAGGATTCAAACACAGCATACAAGATCTGTATCACATCAATCACAACTAACAAGAAAGATGGCTGGTTGCAAAGCAACAGCAGCATACCTGTGCCTCATCCTTGCGTTGGCAACCATCTTTCCTTCCTCCTGCTCGTACCAAGTGCAGGACATGAAAGATGATATCATGACTCATTGCAGGTTTTACATAAACAAGAATCTCGGTACTGCAGATCCCGCAGAGCACAGTGTGTGCTGTCAAAAGATTAAAAGTGCTAACGTTGAAGAAATTTGCCAGCAGTTTACCCATGCAGACAAGGAGAAAATTGAAGTGCATAAGTTTGTCAAGTGTGCAAAATTATGCGGAAATGCTTTGCCCGTAGGGCATGTTTGTGCAGGTTACAAAGTCCCGCCTGCTGCATCTGTAGTCTGAATATATGATGTAGGATGGCAGCTCAAGCTACCATATATATATTATATATGATAGAAGAATAAATGAATGAATTTTAGCTTAATATTGCATATATTATATAAGAAAAGTGTTTGGTGATAAGGCTTGAGGAGTCTACTTGTGCCTCTTTGTAAGTTTCATAGCAGTCTCTTCATTTTCCTGCTCATCATCAGAGGTGGTAGACCTAAAAGATAACAGCTTATTCCTCTATAAGCACAATATAGTAAAATTTGTCTATACGCACTGGGATGCAACATTGAACTGCTGCGAGAAAGTTACGGACATGAACATTGAAACCATTTGCCATGACTTAACTCAGGAGGACAGTTTATGGATATAGGCTGAAGATAAAAGACATTATGGGATATGTTGACCGAGGGGTTTAAATTCTCAGGTTACATTGTTCTGCCCCATCATGATTTGATGTATGCCTTTTTTTACTGGTGGTCACTTGATGTAAGTCTTGTAACTTGATTGGAGCAATAATGAATGCATTGCAAAATCTTCATGTTTTTTTATCAGTATCAGCAATATGTTTGCAGTGTACCACAATTTTTGTAGTGCAACCAGCCTATCACAACAGTTAAAGAAAATAATAATTATTTCAGGTTGTTAAATGTGACCTGGTCGTTTTGCTGACCCAATGTTATAAAGATCAACCAAAGAGCAAACAACACAATCCTATGTAATAGGGACCAAAAGTGACAACCATATTTGTACACTCTTAACTTTAGCCATGTGGTCCTCTTAGGATCACATTTTGGTTTTAATTTTCCACCACTCACAGCTCCGTTCGGAGTCAGGTGTTGATAGTAAGGAACCGGCTTCTCTTTGTCTTTTTATACAAATATACACAACTCTCTTACGTATTGGAATAAAAGAGTTGTGGTTTAGAGGAAAACCGGCACAATAGCCAAGCAATGAGCATAGAGGCACGCAGCCACAAGTGAAAACCCAATAGGGCATGAAGAACACATGTCTTTGTGGGGAACTGGACATGTAAGCCAAGATAATCTTTATTCATTTGTTAACATAAAAATATGAACCCAAATGTACTAACCAATAAATGAGATATCAAGTGGTTGTATATATTTATTGTTAGAAGCTATCCAAAGCACATATATTTATCTATATATATATATATATCCATTTTAGTGTTATGAATAAGTGTTCCTACTTTATGAGGCGATATACACATAGCCCTGCAGTCGTAATAAACCCATATGTCTTAGTTGTCAAATAAAATTAAAAATAAATGTGGCGATATCCGAACCACAATAAAAAAAACTTCTCTTATGTCGCTCCTATCCATGTTGGATACCTTGGTAATGAATAACTACTCGAATAAAATAATCACTTATAATAAGAAGGATGCTGCCCCTCCCCTATAAATAGAGCCATCAGGATTCAAACACAGCATGCAAGATCTGTATCACATAAATCACAATTAACAAGAAAGATGGCTGGTTGCAAAGCAGCAGCAGCATACCTGTGCCTCATCCTTGCGTTGGCAACCATCCCTCCTTCCTCCTGCTCGTACCAAGTGCAGGACATGAAAGATGATATCATGACTCATTGCAGGTTTTACATAAACAAGAATCTCGGTACTGCAGATCCCGCAGAGCACAGTGTGTGCTGTCAAAAGATTAAAAGTGCTAACGTTGAAGAAATTTGCCAGCAGTTTACCCATGCAGACAAGGAGAAAATTGAAGTGCATAAGTTTGTCAAGTGTGCAAAATTATGCGGAAATGCTTTGCCCGTAGGGCATGTTTGTTCGGGTTACAAAGTCCCGCCTGCTGCATCTGTAGTCTGAATATCTGATGTAGGATGGCAGCTCAAGCTACCATATATATATTATATATGATAGAAGAATAAATGAATGAATTTTAGCTTAATATTGCATATATTATATAAGAAAAGTGTTTGGTGATAAGGCTTGAGGAGTCTACTTGTGCCTCTTTGTAAGTTTCATAGCAGTCTCTTCATTTTCCTGCTCATCATAAGAGGTGGTAGACCTAAAAGATAACAGCTTATTCCTCTATAAGCACAATATAGTAAAATTTGTCTATACGCACTGGGATGCAACATTGAACTGCTGCGAGAAAGTTACGGACATGAACATTGAAACCATTTGCCATGACTTAACTCAGGAGGACAGTTTATGGATATAGGCTGAAGATAAAAGACATTATGGGATATGTTGACTGAGGGGTTTAAATTCTCAGGTTACATTGTTCTGCCCCATCATGATTTGATGTATGTCTTTTTTTTACTGGTGGTCACTTGATGTAAGTCTTGTAACTTGATTGGAGCAATAATGAATGCATTGCAAAATCTTCATGTTTTTTTTATCAGTATCAGCAATATGTGTGCAGTGTACCACAATTTTTGTAGTGCAACCAGCCTATCACAGCAGTTAAAGAAAATAATAATTATTTCAGGTTGTTTTATGTGACCTGGTCGTTTTGCTGACCCAATGTTATAAAGATCAACCAAAGAGCAAACAACACAATCCTATGTAATAGGGACCAAAAGTGACAACCATATTTGTACACTCTTAACTTTAGCCATGTGGTCCTCTTAGGATCACATTTTGGTTTTAATTTTCCACCACTCACAGCTCCGTTCGGAGCCAGGTGTTGATAGTAAGGAACCGACTTCTCTGTCTTTTTATACAAATATACACAACTCTCTTGCGTATTGGGAAAAAAGAGTTGTGGTTTAGAGGAAAACTGGCACAATAGCCAAGCAATGAGCATAGAGGCACGCAGCCACAAGTGAAAACCCAATAGGGCATGAAGAACACGTGTCGTTGTGGGGAACTGGACATGTAAGCCAAGATAATCTTTATTTATTTGTTATTATAAAAATATGAACCCAAATGTACTATCCAATAAATGAGATATCAAGTGGTTGTATATATTTATTTTTAGAAGCTATCCAAAGCACATATATTTATATCTATCTATCTATATATATATATCCATTTTAGTGTTATGAATAAATGTTCCAACTATATGAGGCGATATACACATAGCCCTGGAGTCGTAATAAACCCAGATGTCTTAGTTGTCAAATAAAATTAAAAATAAATGTGGCGATATCCGAACCACCGTAAAAAAAACTTCTCTTATGTCGCTCCTATCCATGTTGGATACCTTTGTAATGAATAACTACTCGAATAAAATAATCACTTATAATAAGAAGGATGCTGCCCCTCCCCTATAAATAGAGCCATCAGGATTCAAACACAGCATACAAGATCTGTATCACATAAATCACAATTAACAAGAAAGATGGCTGGTTGCAAAGCAGCAGCAGCATACCTGTGCCTCATCCTTGCGTTGGCAACCATCTCTCCTTCCTCCTGCTCGTACCAAGTGCAGGACATGAAAGATGATATCATGACTCATTGCAGGTTTTACATAAACAAGAATCTCGGTACTGCAGATCCCGCAGAGCACAGTGTGTGCTGTCAAAAGATTAAAAGTGCTAACGTTGAAGAAATTTGCCAGCAGTTTACCCATGCAGACAAGGAGAAAATTGAAGTGCATAAGTTTGTCAAGTGTGCAAAATTATGCGGAAATGCTTTGCCCGTAGGGCATGTTTGTGCAGGTTACAAAGTCCCGCCTGCTGCATCTGTAGTTTGAATATCTGATGTAGGATGGCAGCTCAAGCTACCATATATATATTATATATGATAGAAGAATAAATGAATGAATTTTAGCTTAATATTGCATATATTATATAAGAAAAGTGTTTGGTGATAAGGCTTGAGGAGTCTACTTGTGCCTCTTTGTAAGTTTCATAGCAGT
This sequence comes from Tuctoria greenei, assembly GCA_036927565.1. Lineage (NCBI taxonomy): Eukaryota > Viridiplantae > Streptophyta > Magnoliopsida > Poales > Poaceae > Tuctoria > Tuctoria greenei. The sequence continues at coordinate 121,482,807 of JAYESD010000012.1, read as the reverse complement.
CTCTTCATTTTCCTGCTCATCATAAGAGGTGGTAGACCTAAAAGATAACAGCTTATTCCTCTATAAGCACAATATAGTAAAATTTGTCTATACGCACTGGGATGCAACATTGAACTGCTGTGAGAAAGTTACGGACATGAAAATTGAAACCATTTGCCATGACTTAACTCAGGAGGACAGTTTATGGATATAGGCTGAAGATAAAAGACATTATGGTATATGTTGACTGAGGGGTTTAAATTCTCAGGTTACATTGTTCTGCCCCATCATGATTTGTCACGCCCGGTCATCGTGAAGATGAACAGACGCTAATCACATGTACGCCAGGATCAGTTGAATCGTACATGCGTCGACGAAAGTGAAATATCATTACAATGCCATGTTCGAATACATAAATAGTCTTACAGTACGACCCGAATGTCTACAAATACACACCACAACTATTTACATCAACAACAAAGGTAGCAAAGTTCCAACTACAGCAGAGGACTAATAGGTAAGAGCAGCTCCATCTCCACAGGCAGCCGTTGCGCGTGAGGTCGCCAGCCTAGACCAAGTCCTCCGGATTAACGAAGAAGTCCTCTGGTGCCGCTTCTTCTTCTTCATATTCTAAAGGAGAATTAAACGCTTGAGTATATAGAGTACTCAGCAAGTGCGGGAAGAGATGACATGAATGGCTAAAGCAAGGAAAGGCCAAATATGGCTTAGCACTATGCTTAGAACCTATCCTTAGCTTCCAATTATCAATATCATAATTCAATAAATATTCAACACATGATTAATGATAATGAAAGTACTTGAATCATAATGAACCATCATTTCCCAACCATAGACTAATTATGAACTAGCCCCAAGCCGCTCTTGTCCGTGAGCACGGCTGTCATGACAGTTTTACCAAATCTCTGCAAAGAGTGTACCCTTTCCCCACAAGCAGTGATTTCATCCCCTGTTGCCAGGTGGACTAAGTGAACCTCCCTGAATGCCCGTGGTAGCTAACCACATTACACACTTCCTTTGGTGTGAGGCCAGGAGATCACAACATGGTCGTTACAAATGTACTCCCGATTAGTGCTAGCCCTCTAAGGTTTCCACCACTGAGGATTCTCGGAGTAACCCTCCGCCCCAGAGCCCCCTCTTGAGCCTTGCGGTTCCAAGGGCAGATCACCCGCCTCATTCCCCGCACCATCCAACCACTAGCAGTTCATCGGGAGAAACCTAATTAATTGACCAAGCTGCCCCATCTCAGTCTCGTGGTGGTACTATAAAGCTTAGTGGCTTCCTCCATAAACCGGTCCTTAGAATCCGGTGGTAACAAACCCCAATCCCGGGTCTCGTGCAAAATGCACCATACCAAAACTAACCAACCACCAGATTCCTATCCACTAACATTATGTATATTCATCACCAAATTAAAGTAACCATAAAGTTAAGCATAGAACATTTGTATGAAATCCCAATCCCAATATCTAAGCATGGCTAAGCATAAATAAGGCCTATCTACTCCCCACCCCATTTCAGGTAACAAGGAATAATAAGGAACAGGGCATGTAAACATGAAGTAGGACATCAAATTAATTAGCATGCAACTAGCTAAATTCCTAAAATAGGTACAAGATGGTCAAGGGCACTTGCCTTCGTTGAAGACTTGAGTGTTATTGAAGTCCTGGTCTTGGAGGTTAAGATTAGGGTCGTAATACGACTCTAGACATATGCCCAAGCATGGCAAGAATAGAATAAAGCTAAATAAGTAAAGGCACGCAAAACAATACATCACACATACACATAAGCACAAAATCCTACACTAATGCATCCCTACGAGGTATTTATTATTTATCATGGCCAAAGTATGCATTTTATATTTTTCCTACAATTTTGGGATTTTATTATAGCCTAAAACCATTTTTATTAAATTTTCTATAGCAAAAATGTATTTTAAAACCTTTATAATGAATATTCCAGGGACCAAATATATTTTATCTGAATACTACAATTAATTCACAGCATAAAATAGTTTATAACAATTTTTCATAACATTCCTACACTTAATTACCATTTTTATCTAATTTCTACACCTCAAATACAATTAAAAACCCTATTCAGCAAATAAATAAAAGTCCAGGGGCTAAATAAATAGTTTTCTACACTGTACAGGGTCTAATACATTATTCTACAAAATTACAGGGGTTAGAATGCTTAATTAAATGATTAAAACTAATTTTTAGGGATCCAGGGGCTAGTCTGTGATTTCTGGGGGCTAGATTCGAATTACAGAGAAGTACAGGGGGTAGCAGCTAAGTTTCCAGGGGCCTGGGTGCAATTCCGGCGGCGGGAAAAGGTGTTTTGAATGCAGGCCGTTGGATCCGAAGCGAACGGCCCAGATTTTATTTTGCCGAACCGTTATGGTGTTCTAATCTCAGTCGTTGGGGTTCTACCGACGATCCAGATGAGGCCACGTCGCCCCCGGCGACGTCGGCGGCGCCCGGCGCGGCGGCGCTAGTCGCCCGCGACGGCGAGCTCGCCGGAGACGGCCAAAACGGCGAAACAGACGCCCAAACAAGATGCTAAGGGCATGGAACGAAAGAGGGGAAGTAGGGGAACTCACCTAGGGGAGTAGCTAGCCTTGGAATCGGTCGGAGGACGGTCGGCGACGAGGAATGGCGGCGGTGGCGTCGGTGCTCGTCGGTCTTGGCAATTTCCCGGTGATCTCCTTGCTCAACCGTGTCCGGCGTGCTCCTGGGGCCACGGCGAAGAGGTCAGAGGGGAGAGAGGGGTGCGGTGATCGCCGGTTGGTCGGGAACGTGAGGGGCTTACCGAGAACGACGGTAGGCTAGGGTTTGCGCGCGGGAAGGGGAAAATGAGGGAGAGAGGGGGAGTTTATAGCAGAGGGGAGCACGGCGGTTGCAGGCGCACACGAGGGGAGGTTTCCCCGGTTTATCTCGTGCGCGGAACGGCGGTTGCAGGGGGGGTTTCGACGTGGGGCGCGGTGTGGCGCGGGAAGGAGGGGTGGCGGTTACGCCCTGGAGATGATGACAGGCGGGCCCCACCCGGCAGAGAGAGAAGAGAGGGAGGGGAGGTTCGGCTGGGCCGGCCGGAGAGGGGAGGGGAATTGGGCCAGGGTGGGTTTTGGCCCAACAGGGGGTTTCTTTTGTTTTTCTTTTTCTTTTTCATTTCTTTTCTTTTGTTTTGAATTCAATTCAAATTTAAACGTTTTCTACTCGTTTAAACTTCAAAATTCACACAAAAAAATGCAGGCTACAATGCACAAGGGTTTGCTCAAATTTTTATACATGAAATGATGGGTGTTACAACTCTACCCCCCTTAAAAGGAATCTCGCCCTCGAGATTCAGACGTTCTAAGAGAATAGATGAGGGAAATCCGCCTTGAGAGTTTCTTCTCTTTCCCATGTTGCTTCTGCCTCTGAATGATGCTTCCATTGCACTTTACACATGCGAATGACTTTGTTTCTTGTGATCTTTTCCAGTGTCTCAAGTATCTTGACAGGCTGCTCCACATAAGACAAATCTTCTTGTACATCCACTGCTTCTATTGGCAATTGCTCTTCAGCACCCTTAGGCACTTCTTAAGCTGCGATACATGGAACACATTATGCACATCTGACAGATGTGGCGGAAGCTCGAGTTGATATGCCACTTCACCTCGTCTTTCGAGTATCTTGAACGGACCAATGTAGCGTGGTGACAACTTGCCTCTTACTTTAAATCTTCTCAATCCTCTCATAGGTGACACCTTCAAGTATACATAATCACCAACTTCAAATGTGAGATCACGTCTTCGAGTATCCGCGTAACTCTTCTGTCTCGTTTGAGCTGCCTTTAGATTCTTCCGAATTTCTTGTACTTGTCTTTCAGCCTCTTGTAACACGTCAGGCCCAAAGACTTGACTTTCCCCAGTTTGATTCCGAAACAACGGTGTTCTACATTTTCGCCCATACAATGCTTCAAAAGGAGACATCTTCAAACTGGCTTGATAACTGTTGTTGTAAGAAAATTCGGCATATGGCAGATTCTTGTCCCAACTCTTGCTATTCTTCAAAGAACATGCTCTCAACATGTCTTCTAATATCTGGTTGGTGTGTTCTGTTTGACCATCAGTTTGAGGATGATACGCCGAACTAAAATTTAGACGGGTATCCATTGATTCATGCAACTTCTGCCAGAATCTTGAGGTGAATTGAGTGCCTCTGTCTGAGATGATCTTCTTTGGAACTCCATGAAAACATACAATCCTGGAGATGTACAGTTCCGCTAACTTGGGGCCATTATATGTTTCTTTCACGGGAATAAAGTGAGCCACTTTAGTTAGACGGTCCACAATAACCCATATAGAATCATATCCAGACTGTGTTCTTGGTAGTCCCACAATGAAATCCATACTAATTTCTTCCCATTTCCATTCTGGCACTTTGATTGGTTGCAATAACCCTGCTAGTCTTTGATGTTCCACCTTAATCAATTGACATGTATCACATATGGCCACATATTCGGCTACATCCCGTTTCATTCCATGCCACCAATATCGATCTTTAATATCTTGATACATCTTTGTGCTTCCGGGATGAATGGAGTAGGATGAGTCATGAGCTTCTCTTAATATCAACTCTTTAATCTCCTTGACATCTGGAACACAAATCCTCTTTCCAAGCCATAAGGTTCCTTGTTCATCCTCTCTAAAGTTTGGAGCTTTCCCTTTCTTCATCAATTGTTTGATCTCCTTGACCTTCTCATCATTCTTTTGCCCTTCTCGTATATCATGTTCAAGGGTTGAGTCCACTTCCATAGCAACTGCTTCAGTGCTAGACACCAGACATAGATTTAACCTTGCAAACTCTTCACATAGTTGGGGTTGGAGAGCTTGTACTGACAAGTTATTGCTTTGTCCCTTCCTGCTTAGAGCATCGGCGACCACATTAGCCTTTCCTGGATGGTAATTGATTCCCACATCAAAATCATTTATTAACTCCAACCAACGACGTTGCCTGAGATTAAGATCCGGTTGTGTGAATATGTATTTCAAGCTCTTGTGATCTGTGTATATCTCAGTCCTTTTTCCCATCAAGTAGTGTCTCCATATCTTCAAAGCATGGACAACAGCTGCCAATTCCAAATCATGTGTTGGATAGTTCCGCTCATGTTTCCGAAGCTGTCTTCAAGCGTAGGCCACAACATGTCCTCCTTGCATTAAGACACATCCTAAACCATGACCAGATGCATCACAATAGACCACAAACTCCTTCTGCATATCAGGCATCACCAATACCGGTGCACTGGTCAACCTCTTCTTCAATTCGGCGAAGCTTACTTCACATTCGGGGGTCCATTTGAAAGCAACTCCTTTCTCAAGCAACTTGGTTAGTGGTCGAGAGATCTTTGAAAATCCCTCGATGAATCGCCGATAGTAACCAGCCATACCCAAGAATCTTCGTATATCATGCACACTCTCGGGTGTTTCCCACTTAAGAACATCTGCCACTTTGCCTGGATCTACTGCTATACCTCCTTCGGATATGACATGTCCCAAAAACGATACCTCCTTTAGCCAAAACTCACACTTACTAAGTTTGGCATACAGTTGATGTTGGCGAAGCTTCTGTAGAGCCATCCTGAGGTGCTCCTCATGCTCTTCTTCAGTCTTGGAGTAGATAAGTATGTCATCGATGAATACCACTACAAACTTGTCCAAGTACTCCATGAATACCTTGTTCATAAGATACATAAAATATGCCAGAGCATTGGTCAATCCAAACGACATAACTGTATACTCATATAATCCATACCGAGAGACAAATGCCGTCTTGGGAATATCCGACGGTCTAATCTTCAGTTGATGGTAGCTCAAACGGAGATCAATCTTGGAAAACACACATGGTCCTCTCAACTGATCAAACAAATCTTCAATCCTTGGTAGTGGGTATTTATTCTTGATTGTTACCTCATTTAAGGCACGATAATCCACACACAACCTTTGAGTTCCATCCTTCTTAGGTACAAATATAACTGGTGCTCCCCAAGGCGATGAGCTAGGACGAATATATCCTTTTGCCAATAGTTCCTCAATATGATCCTTTAGTTCAACTAATAGTTTAGCATCCATTCTATATGGCCTCTTATATATTGGGGCCGTTCCAGGTACTAGTTCAATGATAAATTCAATCTCTCGATCAGGGGGCATACCTGGTAAGTCATCTGGGAATACATCCGGAAACTCCTTCACAACCCTGATATCTTTGGTACTCTCAAGATGGTTGAGCTGTACTACTGTTTCTTGTGTCTGATCTGGCTTGAATTCCACTGTAGTGCCATCCGGGTGTGTTAAACAGACTGTTCTAGTTGCACAATGAATTACTCCTTGATTCTTCGTCAACCAGTCCATTCCTAGAATGATATCTAATCCTTGTGAGTCCAACACTATTAGGTTGGCCCAAAAGACTACCCCCCTTATGTTTATACTCACTTTTCGGCATAGATGCCTTGCCACCATCTCTCCTCCAGGAGAGTTTATCAATAATGGCCCATTCAAGAATGTAACTACCATGTCATGCTTCTTTATGAAATCCTTGGATATAAATGAATGTGTAGCACCCGAATCAAACAATATGGTGGTGGGGTGGGAGTTAAAAGAAAACATACCGATCACCACATCAGGCGCTTCCTGTGCTTGTTCCAGAGTCACATGGTTGACACGACCAGTTGGGTTCTGTTGCTTCTTTGGACAACTGCCGGCATAGTGTCCCCATTCTCCGCACTTGTAGCATTGTACTCCCGCGGCATTATTTGGGCCCTTGTTGCCTCCTGATTGGTTTCTTGGGGGTTGACCACTTGGACGGTTAGCTGGAGCTGAAGGGCGGGGTGGCTGCATCTGCTGACGTGGGGGTTGCATTGGCTGGCGTGGTGGCTGCTGCTGATGCTGTTGGCGCATTGGCTGGTTGTAGGGAGTGGGTGGCCTGTAGTTGGAGTTTGGAAACCTCTGTCCCGAGTAGTTCATGGGACGAGTCATTTGGTTTGCAGGCGGAGGGTTAAGACGGGGGCGCACATTGCTGCTAGAGGCATGTGCCATAGTCAACTTCCTTTTTCTTTCTTCATCATCTAGTTCCTTCTTAGTCCTCTCCACTTCAAAAGCTTTGTCAACCAACTTCTGAAAGTCGCCGTAGTCGCTGGAAGACATGGCGAACTTTAACTCCTTGTCCAACCCATTCTTGAAGCGGAATTGTTTCTTGGAGTCAGTGTCAACATCGGTTGGAGCATAGCGGGACAACTGGGTAAATGCATTCAAATAGGCCCTCACAGTCATACGGCCTTGCTTTAGCATCAGGAACTCTTCACGCCTGGCTTGTATCTCTCCTTCAGGTACGAAGTGATTACGGAAGTTGGTTCGGAATTCTTCCCATGTAATATTTTCCGGGTCCTGGTGGGCTTCGGTGAAGGCGGTCCACCAGTCAGCTGCTGGCCCTTGGAGTTGATGGGAGGCCAACAATACCTTCTCTCTTCCTTCGCAGTGAATGAGCCTCAGTTTGCTTTCAACAGTTCGGAGCCAATCCTCGGCCTCCATCGGTTCAGTAACGGTGGCAAAAGTGGGTGGGTGAGTGTTGAGGAAGTCCCTTAGAAAGGACCTAGGCGGGAAAGGTGGTGGTGGTGGAAGGTTGTATTGAGGGGGTGGTGGTGGTGGGGTTTGCTGCAGGTTGGTGACAATTTGGGTGAGGTTGTTAAGTAACTGAGTCTGAAGAGCCATCATCTGTTGCATTTGTTGAGAGGATGGGGCTCCTCGAGCACCCCTTGCATTCCATCCCGGCACACCTCCAAGTCCTTCATCTTGGGGCGCAGCACCCCTTCCACGACCTCTACCTCTACCTCTTCCAGACATGTGTGTAGGGGAGAATTGAAATTTTAGAACAATAGATAAGATATAGAAGGGTACGCTATGGCAACGGTCCCAACTACATGCATCAAGGGAGACACATATATATAAAGCAAGCAAATTCATTAACCAACTAGTGCGGATGTGGACAAGATGCTAACGCATTCCACAACTCGCACGACACACTAACAAGCCTATATACAAAGGACATGGATGTGGACAGGATGCCGAAGCATTCCACAACTCATGTCGCACACACACACAACATAAAGCAAACTACTAGCATAACATCATAAACGACACAACTCAAGACTAAGGAGGGCGTAGCTACACGCTCCTACAAACTAAGGATAACTGCCCTGAGTCGTCCAGCGGGGAAACGAGTCCACTCCTACTCGTCGGAGTCCTCCTCAACCTCCATCTCCGGTTCTTCTTCTTCTGAGTCTTCTCTTGAGTTCTCGGGGGAGTTCATGCGACGGTCTGGAGAGTTCGGGTCCCAAGGCTCCACATCCGAAGCGTACTGAGAAGAGTTAGGATCAGCTGCAGTGATCCTCGCGTAGCGTCGGCGAAGTCGCTCGTAGCGGTCAACCAGGTCCCTGCTGTCCTGTAGCTCCTGCTGACAACGCTGGAGTCGCGAAGACAACTCCACAACGTCGTCCACCAGCCTCTCGCACTGGGGGTGAGTCAAGTGCCCCTCGACGTCACGTCCAGTGAAGGCGGCCGTGCCACTAGGGCGCTGAGGGGTGTACGCGTGCTCCGTGCACCCAAGAAGGAACCTGTGGGCGTGGCTCCAGTAGGTGGTCGCCTCCCACGTGGCGTCCTCCTCAGCAGCACGCTGGGAGCTCCTCCAGGCCGGAGAGAAGTGAGAGTGCAGCAGCTCCGAGTCGTAGTAGACGGCCAGCTGAGAACTCCACTCTAGTCCACCAGTATAGGGTGCAAAGACCCTAGTGGAGTGGTAGACCAGACGAACACGGTACTCACGGTACCCCGCAGCTCGAAGAAGAGAGCGAAGACGGACATGCATCCTCGAAGCAGCACTCCCAGTGGAGAACAACGTCGTCTCCCTCCTGGGGGCGTAGGGTGCGGAGCGACTGGCTAGGGCGTGGCGTGGAACACGAACCCCAGTCGACTTACGAGCCGTCTACTTGGTTCGCGCCATCTACAAACATTTGAAAAGAAGAGAGTGAGATCAATAATCCATAAATTAAATTAGAATAAAGCAAATAGCACAGCAAGATAAGAAGCACAAGGTTTGAGATAGAGAGCAAAAAATTTTGGAAATACTATTTCGTAAGAAAATAGTATAGTCCTTAATTTTCGGCCATTTCTAACTAGGCTTGCGTCCTACGGGCAACATGGCTCTGATACCACTTTGTCACGCCCGGTCATCGTGAAGATGAACAGACGCTAATCACATGTACGCCAGGATCAGTTGAATCGTACATGCGTCGACGAAAGTGAAATATCATTACAATGCCATGTTCGAATACATAAATAGTCTTACAGTACGACCCGAAGGTCTACAAATACACACGACAACTATTTACATCAACAACAAAGGTAGCAAAGTTCCAACTACAGCAGAGGACTAATAGGTAAGAGCAGCTCCATCTCCACAGGCAGCCGTTGCGCGTGAGGTCGCCAGCCTAGACCAAGTCCTCCGGATTAACGAAGAAGTCCTCCGGTGCCGCTTCTTCTTCTTCATATTCTAAAGGAGAATTAAACGCTTGAGTACATAGAGTACTCAGCAAGTGCGGGAAGAGATGACATGAATGGCTAAAGCAAGGAAAGGCCAAATATGGCTTAGCACTATGCTTAGAACCTATCCTTAGCTTCCAATTATCAATATCATAATTCAATAAATATTCAACACATGATTAATGATAATGAAAGTACTTGAATCATAATGAACCATCATTTCCCAACCATAGACTAATTATGAACTGGCCCCAAGCCGCTCTTGTCCGCGAGCACGGCTGTCATGACAGTTTTACCAAATCTCTGCAGAGAGTGTACCCTTTCCCCACAAGCAGTGATTTCATCCCCTGTTGCCAGGTGGACTAAGTGAACCTCCCTGAATGCCCGTGGTAGCTAACCACATTACACACTTCCTTTGGTGTGAGGCCAGGAGATCACAACATGGTCTTTACAAAGGTACTCCCGATTAGTGCTAGCCCTCTAAGGTTTCCACCACTGAGGATTCTCGGAGTAACCCTCCGCCCCAGAGCCCCCTCTTGAGCCTTGCGGTTCCAAGGGCAGATCACCCGCCTCATTCCCCGCACCATCCAACCACTAGCAGTTCATCGGGAGAAACCTAATTAATTGACCAAGCTGCCCCATCTCAGTCTCGTGGTGGTACTATAAAGCTTAGTGGCTTCCTCCATAAACCGGTCCTTAGATTCCGGTGGTAACAAACCTCGATCCCGGGTCTCGTGCAAAATGCACCATACCAAAACTAACCAACCACCAGATTCCTATCCACTAACATTATGTATATTCATCACCAAATTAAAGTAACCATAAAGTTAAGCATAGAACATTTGTATGAAATCCCAATCCCAACATCTAAGCATGGCTAAGCATAAATAAGGCCTATCTACTCCCCACCCCATTTCAGGTAACAAGGAATAATAAGGAACAGGGCATGTAAACATGAAGTAGGACATCAAATTAATTAGCATGCAACTAGCTAAATTCCTAAAATAGGTACAAGATGGTCAAGGGCACTTGCCTTCGTTGAAGACTTGAGTGTTATCAAAGTCCTGGTCTTGGAGGTTAAGATTAGGGTCGTAATACGACTCTAGGCATATGCCCAAGCATGGCAAGAATAGAATAAAGCTAAATAAGTAAAGGCACGCAAAACAATACATCACACATACACATAAGCACAAAATCCTACACTAATGCGTCCCTACGAGGTATTTATTATTTATCATGGCCAAAGTATGCATTTTATATTTTTCCTACAATTTTGGGATTTTATTATAGCCTAAAACCATTTTTATTAAATTTTCTATAGCAAAAATGTATTTTAAAACCTTTATAATGAATATTCCAGGGACCAAATATATTTTATCTGAACACTACAATTAATTCACAGCATAAAATAGTTTATAACAATTTTTCATAACATTCCTACACTTAATTACCATTTTTATCTAATTTCTACACCTCAAATACAATTAAAAACCCTATTCAGCAAATAAATAAAAGTCCAGGGGCTAAATAAATAGTTTTCTACACTGTACAGGGTCTAAATACATTATTCTACAAAATTACAGGGGTTAGAATGCTTAATTAAATGATTAAAACTAATTTTTAGGGATCCAGGGGCTAGTCTGTGATTTCTGGGGGCTAGATTCGAATTACAGAGAAGTACAGGGGGTAGCAGCTAAGTTTCCAGGGGCCTGGGTGCAATTCTGGCGGCGGGAAAAGGTGTTTTGAATGCAGGCCGTTGGATCCGAAGCGAACGGCCTAGATTTTATTTTGCCGAACCGTTATGGTGTTCTAATCTCAGTCGTTGGGGTTCTACCGACGGTCCAGATGAGGTCACGTCGCCCCTGGCGACGTCGGTGGCGCCCGGCGCGGCGGCGCTAGTCGCCCGCGATGGCGAGCTCGCCGGAGACGGCCAAAACGGCGAAACAGACGCCCAAACAAGATGCTAGGGGCATGGAACGAAAGAGGGGAAGTAGGGGAACTCACCTAGGGGAGTAGCTAGCCTTGGAATCGGTCGGAGGACGGTCGGCGACGAGGAATGGCGGCGGTGGCGTCGGTGCTCGTCGGTCTTGTCAATTTCCCGGTGATCTCCTTGCTCAACCGTGTCCGGCGTGTTCCTGGGGCCACGGCGAAGAGGTCAAAGGGGAGAGAGGGGTGCGGTGATCGCCGGTTGGTCGGGAACATGAGGGGCTTACCGAGAATGACGGTAGGCTAGGGTTTGTGCGCGGGAAGGGGAAAATGAGGGAGAGAGGGGGAGTTTATAGCAGAGGGGAGCACGGCGGTTGCAGGCGCACACGAGGGGAGGTTTCCCCGGTTTATCTCGTGCGCGGAACGGCGGTTGCAGGGGGGGTTTCGACGTGGGGCGCGGCGTGGCGCGGGAAGGAGGGGTGGCGGTTACGCCCTGGAGGTGATGACAGGTGGGCCCCACCCGACAGAGAGAGAAGAGAGGGAGGGGAGGTTCGGCTGGGCCGGCGGGAGAGGGGAGGGGAATCGGGCCAGGGTGGGTTTTGGCCCAACAGGGGGTTTCTTTTGTTTTTCTTTTTCATTTCTTTTCTTTTGTTTTGAATTCAATTCAAATTTAAACGTTTTCTACTCGTTTAAACTTCAAAATTCACACAAAAAAAATGCAGGCTACAATGCACAAGGGTTTGCTCAAATTTTTATACATGAAATGATGGGTGTTACATGATTTGATGTATGTCTTTTTTTACTGGTGGTCACTTGATGTAAGTCTTGTAACTTGGTTGGAGCAATAATGAATGCATTGCAAAATCTTCATGTTTTTTTATCAGTATCAGCAATATGTGTGCAGTGTACCACAATTTTTGTAGTGCAACCAGCCTATCACAGCAGTTAAAGAAAATAATAATTATTTCAGGTTGTTTTATGTGACCTGGTCATTTTGCTGACCCAATGTTATAAAGATCAACCAATGAGCAAACAACACAATCCTATGTAATAGGGACCAAAAGTGACAACCATATTTGTACACTCTTAACTTTAGCCATGTGGTCCTCTTAGGATTACATTTTGGTTTTAATTTTCCACCACTCACAGCTCCGTTCGGAGTCAGGTGTTGATAGTAAGGAACCGGCTTCTCTGTCTTTTTATACAAATATACACAACTCTCTTGCGTATTGGGAAAAAAGAGTTGTGGTTTAGAGGAAAACCGGCACAATAGCCAAGCAATGAGCATAGAGGCACGTAGCCACAAGTGAAAACCCAATAGGGCATGAAGAACACGTGTCGTTGTGGGGAACTGGACATGTAAGCCAAGATAATCTTTATTTATTTGTTATTATAAAAATATGAACCCAAATGTACTATCCAATAAATGAGATATCAAGTGGTTGTATATATTTATTGTTAGAAGCTATCCAAAGCACATATATTTATATATATCTATCTATCTATATATATATATATATATATATATATATATATATATCCATTTTAGTGTTATGAATAAATGTTCCAACTATATGAGGCGATATACACATAGCCCTGGAGTCGTAATAAACCCAGATGTCTTAGTTGTCAAATAAAATTAAAAATAAATGTGGCGATATCCGAACCACCATAAAAAACTTCTCTTATGTCGCTCCTATCCATGTTGGATACCATGGTAATGAATAACTACTCGAATAAAATAATCACTTATAATAAGAAGGATGCTGCCCCTCCCCTATAAATAGAGCCATCAGGATTCAAACACAGCATACAAGATCTGTATCACATAAATCACAATTAACAAGAAAGATGGTTGGTTGCAAAGCAGCAGCAGCATACCTGTGCCTCATCCTTGCGTTGGCAACCATCTCTCCTTCCTCCTGCTCGTACCAAGTGCAGGACATGAAAGATGATATCATGACTCATTGCAGGTTTTACATAAACAAGAATCTCGGTACTGCAGATCCCGCAGAGCACAGTGTGTGCTGTCAAAAGATTAAAAGTGCTAACGTTGAAGAAATTTGCCAGCAGTTTACCCATGCAGACAAGGAGAAAATTGAAGTGCATAAGTTTGTCAAGTGTGCAAAATTATGCGGAAATGCTTTGCCCGTAGGGCATGTTTGTGCGGGTTACAAAGTCCCGCCTGCTGCATCTGTAGTCTGAATATCTGATGTAGGATGGCAGCTCAAGCTACCATATATATATATATATATAATATATATATATATATATATGATAGAAGAATAAATGAATGAATTTTAGCTTAATATTGCATATATTATATAAGAAAAGTGTTTGGTGATAAGGCTTGAGGAGTCTACTTGTGCCTCTTTGTAAGTTTCATAGCAGTCTCTTCATTTTCCTGCTCATCATAAGAGGTGGTAGACCTAAAAGATAACATCTTATTCCTCTATAAGCACAATATAGTAAAATTTGTCTATACGCACTGGGATGCAATATTGAACTGCTGCGAGAAAGTTACGGACATGAACATTGAAACCATTTGCCATGACTTAACTCAGGAGGACAGTTTATGGATATAGGCTGAAGATAAAAGACATTATGGGAAAATGTTGACCGAGGTGTTTAAATTCTCAGGTTACATTGTTCTGCCCCATCATGATTTGATGTAAGTCTTTTTTTTACTGGTGGTCACTTGATGTAAGTCTTGTAACTTGATTGGAGCAATAATGAATGCATTGCAAAATCTTCATGTTTTTTTATCAGTATCAGCAATATGTGTGCAGTGTACCACAATTTTTGTAGTGCAACCAGACTATTGCAGCAGTTAATGAAAATAATAATTATTTCAGGTTGTTTTATGTGACCTGGTCGTTTTGCTGATCCAATGTTATAAAGATCAACCAAAGAGCAAACAACACAATACTATGTAATAGGGACCAAAAGTGACAACCATATTTGTACACTCTTAACTTTAGCCATGTGGTCCTCTTAGGATCACATTTTGGTTTTAATTTTCCACCACTCACAGCTCCGTTCGGAGTCAGGTGTTGATAGTAAGGAACCGGCTTCTCTTTGTCTTTTTATACAAATATACACAACTCTCTTGCGTATTGGAAAAAAAGAGTTGTGGTTTAGAGGAAAACCGGCACAATAGCCAAGCAATGAGCATAGAGGCACGCAGCCACAAGTGAAAACCCAATAGGGCATGAAGAACACATGTCTTTGTGGGGAACTGGACATGTAAGCCAAGATAATCTTTATTCATTTGTTAACATAAAAATACGAACCCAAATGTACTAACAATTAAATGAGATATCAAGTGGTTGTATATATTTATTGTTAGAAGCTATCCAAAGCACATATATATATATATATATATATATATATATATATATATATATATCCATTTTAGTGTTATGAATAAGTGTTCCTACTTTATGAGGCGATATACACATAGCCCTGGAGTCGTAATAAACCCATATGTCTTAGTTGTCAAATAAAATTAAAAATAAATGTGGCGATATCCGAACCACCATAAAAAAAACTTCTCTTATGTCGCTCCTATCCATGTTGGATACCTTGGTAATGAATAACTACTCGAATAAAATAATCACTTATAATAAGAAGGATGCTGCCCCTCCCCTATAAATAGAGCCATCAGGATTCAAACACAGCATACAAGATCTGTATCACATAAATCACAATTAACAAGAAAGATGGCTGGTTGCAAAGCAGCAGCAGCATACCTGTGCCTCATCCTTGCGTTGGCAACCATCCCTCCTTCCTCCTGCTTGTACCAAGTGCAGGACATGAAAGATGATATCATGACTCATTGCAGGTTTTACATAAACAAGAATCTCGGTACTGCAGATCCCGCAGAGCACAGTGTGTGCTGTCAAAAGATTAAAAGTGCTAACGTTGAAGAAATTTGCCAGCAGTTTACCCATGCAGACAAGGAGAAAATTGAAGTGCATAAGTTTGTCAAGTGTGCAAAATTATGCGGAAATGCTTTGCCCGTAGGGCATGTTTGTGCAGGTTACAAAGTCCCGCCTGCTGCATCTGTAGTCTGAATATCTGATGTAGGATGGCAGCTCAGACTACCATATATATATTATATATGATAGAAGAATAAATGAATGAATTTTAGCTTAATTTTGCATATATTATATAAGAAAAGTGTTTGGTGATAAGGCTTGAGGAGTCTACTTGTGCCTCTTTGTAAGTTTCATAGCAGTCTCTTCATTTTCCTGCTCATCATAAGAGGTGGTAGACCTAAAAGATAACAGCTTATTCCTCTATAAGCACAATATAGTAAAATTTGTCTATACGCACTGGGATGCAACATTGAACTGCTGCGAGAAAGTTACGGACATGAACATTGAAACCATTTGCCATGACTTAACTCAGGAGGACAGTTTATGGATATAGGCTGAAGATAAAATTTCATTATGGGATATGTTGACCGAGGGGTTTAAATTCTCAGGTTACATTGTTCTGCCCCATCATGATTTGATGTATGTCTTTTTTTTACTGGTGGTCACTTGATGTAAGTCTTGTAACTTGATTGGAGCAATAATGAATGCATTGCAAAATCTTCATGGTTTTTTTATCAGTATCAGCAATATGTGTGCAGTGTACCACAATTTTTGTAGTGCAACCAGCCTATCACAGCAGTTAAAGAAAATAATAATTATCTCAGGTTGTTTTATGTGACCTGGTCGTTTTGCTGACCCAATGTTATAAAGATCAACCAAAGAGCAAACAACACAATCCTATGTAATAGGGACCAAAAGTGACAACCATATTTGTACACTCTTAACTTTAGCCATGTGGTCCTCTTAGGATCACATTTTGGTTTTAATTTTCCACCACTCACAGCTCCGTTCGGAGTCAGGTGTTGATAGTAAGGAACCGGCTTCTCTGTCTTTTTATACAAATATACACAACTCTCTTGCGTATTGGGAAAAAAGAGTTGTGGTTTAGAGGAAAACCGGCACAATAGCCAAGCAATGAGCATAGAGGCACGCAGCCACAAGTTAAAACCCAATAGGGCATGAAGAACACGTGTCGTTGTGGGGAACTGGACATGTAATCCAAGATAATCTTTATTTATTTGTTATTATAAAAATATGAACCCAAATGTACTATCCAATAAATGAGATATCAAGTGGTTGTATATATTTATTGTTAGAAGCTATCCAAAGCACATATATTTATATATCTATCTATATATATATCCATTTTAGTGTTATGAATAAATGTTCCAACTATATGAGGTGATATACACATAGCCCTGGAGTCGTAATAAACCAAGATGTCTTAGTTGTCGAATAAAATTAAAAATAAATGTGGCGATATCCGAACCACCATAAAAAAAACTTCTCTTATGTCGCTCCTATCCATGTTGGATACCTTGGTAATGAATAACTACTCGAATAAAATAATCACTTATAATAAGAAGGATGCTGCCCCTCCCCTATAAATAGAGCCATCAGGATTCAAACACAGCATACAAGATCTGTATCACATAAATCACAATTAACAAGAAAGATGGCTGGTTGCAAAGCAGCAGCAGCATACCTGTGCCTCATCCTTGCGTTGGCAACCATCTCTCCTTCCTCCTGCTCGTACCAAGTGCAGGACATGAAAGATGATATCATGACTCATTGCAGGTTTTACATAAACAAGAATCTCGGTACTGCAGATCCCGCAGAGCACAGTGTGTGCTGTCAAAAGATTAAAAGTGCTAACGTTGAAGAAATTTGCCAGCAGTTTACCCATGCAGACAAGGAGAAAATTGAAGTGCATAAGTTTGTCAAGTGTGCAAAATTATGCGGAAATGCTTTGCCCGTAGGGCATGTTTGTGCGGGTTACAAAGTCCCGCCTGCTGCATCTGTAGTCTGAATATATGATGTAGGATGGCAGCTCAAGCTATCATATATATATTATATATGATAGAAGAATAAATGAATGAATTTTAGCTTAATATTGCATATATTATATAAGAAAAGTGTTTGGTGATAAGGCTTGAGGAGTCTACTTGTGCCTCTTTGTAAGTTTCATAGCAGTCTCTTCATTTTCCTGCTCATCATAAGAGGTGGTAGACCTAAAATATAACATCTTATTCCTCTATAAGCACAATATAGTAAAATTTGTATATACGCACTGGGATGCAACATTGAATTGCTGCGAGAAAGTTACGGACATGAACATTGAAACCATTTGCCATGACTTAACTCAGGAGGACAGTTTATGGATATAGGCTGAAGATAAAAGACATTATGGGAAAATGTTGACCGAGGTGTTTAAATTCTCAGGTTTAAGTCATGATTTTTTTTAATGCCCCATCATGATTTGATGTAAGTCTTTTTTTTACTGGTGGTCACTTGATGTAAGTCTTGTAACTTGATTGGAGCAATAATGAATGCATTGCAAAATCTTCATGTTTTTTTATCAGTATCAGCAATATGTGTGCAGTGTACCACAATTTTTGTAGTGCAACCAGCCTATTGCAGCAGTTAATGAAAATAATAATTATTTCAGGTTGTTTTATGTGACCTGGTCGTTTTGCTGACCCAATGTTATAAAGATCAACCAAAGAGCAAACAACACAATACTATGTAATGGGGACCAAAAGTGACAACCATATTTGTACACTCTTAACTTTAGCCATGTGGTCCTCTTAGGATCACATTTTGGTTTTAATTTTCCACAACTCACAGCTCTGTTCGGAGTCAGGTGTTGATAGTAAGGAACCGGCTTCTCTTTGTCTTTTTATACAAATATACACAACTCTCTTGCGTATTGGAAAAAAAGAGTTGTGGTTTAGAGGAAAACCGGCACAATAGCCAAGCAATGAGCATAGAGGCACGCAGCCACAAGTGAAAACCCAATAGGGCATGAAGAACCCATGTCTTTGTGGGGAACTAGACATGTAAGCCAAGATAATCTTTATTCATTTGTTAACATAAAAATATGAACCCAAATGTACTAACCAATAAATGACACTACCACAAAAAGCATTTTTACAGGCGCCTCAAATTTTCAAACACAGGCGGTCCTTAAAAATATGCGACTGTGATGACGAATGATATAATAACCGCCTGTGATGACAGAACAACACACACGGATTTTAAAGGACAACCGTCTGGGTAAATACATGATCTTCACAGGCGGTTCTTAATTAAGAACCGTTTATAATGCAATGAACTTCACAGGCGGATTTTAAGAAACAACCGTCTGGGTAAATACATGATCTTTATTAACGGTTCTTAATTAAGATCCGCCTGTAATGTAATGAACTTCACAGACGGGTTTTAAAAAACAACCGTCTGGGTAAATACATGATCTTTGTTGACGGTTCTTAATTAATAACCGCCTGTAATGCAACGAACTTCATAGACGGATTTTAAAAAACAACCGTCTGAGTAAATACATGATCTTCGTTGACGGTTCATAATTAATTACCGCCTGTAATGCAATGAACTTCATAGACGGTTCTTGGTTAACAACGGTTTGAGAAGATCATGTAGGGAAAATTGTATCAGGAAAAAACACAGATGAGCGGATACTAGTACAGTAATGCATTGTAGGAAATGCTCGATCACCAGTGAGGCTGGCTTAATTGTGATAATACACCATTAGAGGCTTTACAATTGTTCAAAGATAATTTCTTTACACACTGAACAAAAATCATGCTACATTCATTGTAGATCGACGATGAAGCTCCCATCGATCAATCTAAATTGTACCGTCCTGCTTGCTCCCGAACACGTCTCTTATATTCCGCTGGATTGTAACACCCACTATTTTAGAGAGGAAAAAAAAATTTTGTAAAGTAAATTTTTCAAGAAGTAAAATCATTTTTATTGGAAATAAAATTCATATAAGGCAAGGTGCAGCATATTTGAATGATTGTGTGAATTTTTTGAAAATTCAAATTCGCTAGAAATTTGGTTTACAAATTTCAAACGTAAAACAAAAGAAAAAGAAAACAGAAAAGAAAAAGAAAAGGGAAAAGAAAAAGGAAAAACGCCCCTGGGCCGAATTCCCCAATCCGGCCCAACTTTCCCCACTTCCCCGCGCCGGCCCGCGTCTCCTCTCCCCTCCCTTTCTCTCTGCCAGTCGGGCCCCACGCGCCAGCCTCACCCCGCACCGCACCCTCTCGCTGCCAGCCGGTCCCGCTTGTCAGGCCTGTCGCCCACCTCCCATCGCGCCCGCGCCGTAACGGCCACATGTGATAATACCGCGCCGCCCCACTCCCCCCCCCTTCAATGTCGACTGTTTCCATCTCAATCAAGGGGCGCGTCGTGCTCATCATGGCCGCCTTCAGTTTCTACCCCGAACGCCTATAAAAGCCGGCCATTCCCCTCAAAGTTTCTCACCCCGGCGATCAAAACCCTAGCTTCGACGAGCTCGGTAATGGCGCCGCTATTCCCGACTTTCCACCCACTTCCACTCCACGGGAGTTTGTCTAACATCTTTCCCGTGTTGTTGGGAGTCTGCCGGACATCATCGTTGGGGTGGAACGTCGCCACTTCACCGTTTCCATCGTCGCCGACGAGCTCCTCCGCCGTCCATCGTCGCCGACCACCCTCCATCCAATTTCCGGCCGTGCGACAACCTCTGGTGAGACCCCCGTGCCCTCCTCAACGTTTTGCGCTAGTCAGATGAGCCCCTAAGCGTTTGTAGCGTGTTTTCATTCAAATCCGGCGAGCCCGCCGCCGCGCGCGCGTCACCGCCGCCCGACCCTAATCGGGGCGACGTGGCTGAATGCCCGTCGTCCATTATGTTTCAACGGCCAAGATTAGAACCCCCGTACCCCTTCGGTACATTAAATCTGGGCCATCCAATTTAAAATCAACAGCCCATTTTTAAATTAGTTTTCCCGCCTCTGGAATTTCACCCAGACCCCTGGAAACTTGCGGGCTACCCCCTGGGTTTTCCGAGAATTCAAATCTAACCCCTAGAATTATCAGACTAGCCCCTGGACCTTTTGGAAATTAGAAAAATACTGGTAAATTGAATAAAAAGTGTTTCTAAGCCCCTGGAAAATTATAAAATAGCAAATAAAATCTGGAAAAATTGTAGAATAATCCTTGGACTTAATAAAAATTATTTTCAACCTCTGGAACAGTTCTGTATTTGCAGAAAAACCCCTGTTAGTTCTAAAAATTAAATAAAAGTCCTTAAATTGTATAAAATAATTATAAAAACAGATTTAATTATGTTTTAGTTATTTTTATTTCTGTATTATTTTATAAATTTATTTAAATTGCTGAAATGGTCATAAAAATACTTTTTAGTATAATTAATTCATAAAAATTGTTTTACACACTTAGAAATAATTAGTAAAAATAATGTAAAAATTGTAAAATTTATATTATTGATTATAAATCTGTTTTAAGCTTATTTTGAAAGATAAAACTTCTAGAAAGTAATTTTAGGGTTCTAATAAGTATAAAAATGGTATAAAAATCTATAAAAATATGTTTTACTCACTAAATTTCATTTAAACTTTAAATTCTCATCAACAAATGTATGTCTATAATAAAAATCAACCCTAAAATCACTTTTGCGTAGGAATTTGTGTTTATTTGAGTATTGTGCATTTTACTATGTTCTTATGGTATGTTATTTTTCGTGCATCGTCGTAATTTAGAGTCGGGGCCAGAACCCATCCTTAACCTTCAAGAGCAGCAGTTTCCCGACGACCCCGAGACACAGTTTGGAGGCAAGTTCCTTGACCATCTTGCACCCTTTTTGTTAAGTTTTAGTTAGTTGCATGCTAAATTAAAATATGAAACCTATGTTATGTTTTCCTAGATCTTCCACAGTATTCCTTGTCAACATGATTTGGGCATTTTATTATTATTTAGAATACGCTTAGCCATGCTTAATTGAAATATGATCTATTAATTTACAAGTTTACATTTGAAGTACTTTGATTCATGAATTGGTGGCTAAACGGAAATTAGTAGATAGGAATCTGATAGGGGGTTTTGTTTGGATTGGTGCATGCGTGCACAAGACCTTGGTTTGGGGTTTGACACCTATCGGATTCTAAGGACCGGTTTATGGAAGAAGTTGCTAAGCCATTTAGTATCACCACAGAATTGTATATGGGACAACTTGGTTTAGTAATTTGGTTCCTCCCGATGTAGCATAGGTAATTGATCGGGCGGGGAATGGGCTTTGCCTTGGGATCCGCATGGCTCAAGAGGGGGCTTCTCCTGGCGGAGGGAAAATAGACTCCAGGTGCCGGAGCGGTGAAACCTTAGAGTACCCATTGCAAGTCGGGAGAACCATCGAAAACACCTCGTAGTGATCTCCTGGCCACACACCTACGGAAGTGTGTATTGTGGTTGGCTACCACGGGCATCAGGGAGGATTACCTTAGTCCACCTGGCAACAGGGGACAAAATCACGAACTGTGGGTAAAGGATACACACTCTGCAGAGTTTTGTCAAACTGTCTAGACAGCCGTGCTCACGGACACGAGCGGCTTGGAAACCAAATTCATAATTAGCACATGGTTACTAAATGAATGGTTTGGGATGGGTCTTACCAGAATTAATTTTGGGATATTGGTTGGGATTTCACCTAGTTGTAGGTGCTTATTAAACAATTAAGATTAGGTTGTTACTGCAATAGTGCTTAACTTAATAATTGCCTACCTTGTCGTGAACCACACATGTCATGACTTCCCAACTTGCAAGTACCGTTGGTACTCAAACTTGTTAGTTGCATATTTTTCTCCCCCAGCCTATGAAGACTCAGAGGTGGAGAACCAGGACTTCTACGGAGATCCCGAAGAGATGTTCTAGGCTAGCGCTCCCCCATGCAACGCCTGTGTTTGGAGCCCTTGTTATGATATTCCGCTGCTTGTGTATTTTTATTTTAGACCTGGATGGTCATTTATGTAATAAGGTGATGTACTCGAACATGGTATTATTTTTGGTATTTCACTTTCGTCTACACATGTATGAGTTGAACTGATTCTGGCATACATGTGGAAAGCATCTGGTTGTTTTCTTAATACCAGGTGTGACAAAGTGGTATCAGAGCCGTGTTGCCCGTAGGACGCAAGCCTAGATAGAAAAGGACGATTTAAGGACTTTACTATTTTCAAATATTATTAGTTGTAAAATTTCTTTGTATTCCTTACCTTGCACTTGTTTCACTTATTCTTTAATTTGATTTATTACTGACACTCTCCTGTTTCAAAATCTTAGATGGCCAACGTCAGGACAACCGCTCGCATGTCAACTGGAGGCTATGTTCCCAACCGAAGGATTGCTGCCCGCCGTACCCCGCTCAATGATCCTCGACGTGCGGTGGTGATTCGTACCAATGGAAGAGCTGCAGGCCGACTTCGACGACGACTTCAAGCCATACTACTTGACGCCGGCTACAGACATGAGAGACTGGCGCTCACCTACCACTCTATTGGGATGCAGCGTCCCTACCGGATCGAGTGGTCATGCAAGCTATTTGTCTACTATGGGGATGAACTACTCAAGGTGCACCGTACCCCTGCTGCAAGAAGCTACCGACGCCACGCTGAGCAGGATGTCAGCTGGGAGGCCATCACCTATTGGAGCCATACTTACCGTTACCAGCTGCGGAACTCAGTACACGCCTACACTCCCCAGCGTCCCAGCGGCACTGGCAACTTCGTCACCAGGTACGTGGAGGGGCCCCTGACCCTTCCACAGACTCACCAGACAGTTGATGACGTGGAGCGCCTCAGCATTCGCCTCCACAAGGCTCAGCAAGAAATTCAGGATGTTCGCGACCTGGCAGCACATTATGAGAGGCAAGTGAGGAGGTACCGTCGGATCACCGACGAGGACCCAGATGGGTATGCTTCAGACACCTCCACTTGGATTCCGGACTCTCCTGACCGTCGTGTTGGTCGTGGCGACACCGACTCGATGGACTACTCTTCAGATGAGGAGCCAGACTCAGGGGAGCCTTCTGTGCCGCAGCAGCCAGCCAACTCTCCTCCGCATGGCAACGAGTCCCGTGGCAGCAACTTGGGATATGATGGAGATGACGATGAAGACCCAGACGAGGAGGAGGACCCCGAGGAGCGAGAGTAGACTCTGGCCTGCCCTACAACTCAAGATTAAGACACTTACCCATGAGTTGTAATAAGAGCGATGTAGTGACGATTTGTGTAATCTTGAGTTGTATGATTTTGTTTTGAGAACTTGATTATCCATGTTTGTGTTTGCTTATTGAAAGTGATATTTATTTCTCTATCTCCTTATTGATGCATATAGTTGGAAAGACGTATAGAATAGTTTCTATCTTATCTTTTTGTTCTAAAGCAACACCCCCAATCTCAGATGGTAGGAAGAGGAAGAGGACGTGGACGTGGTGTGCCACCCAATCAAGATAATGAAGTCCCACTACCTCAGTGGAATGGAAGAGGTGCTCGTGGGGCACCAGCTGCAAACCAAATGCAGCATATGATGGCTATGCAACTTCAAATGATGCAAAACTTGACACAAATTGTGAACAATATGCAACAGGTTCATCAAGAACCACCACCCCCTCCGCCACCACCACCACCCCCACCTCCAAGATTTTGCTTAAGAGACTTCATGAACACTCAACCCCCACGCTTCTCCAACGCCACGGAACCCATGGATGCAGATGATTGGATCAATACTATTGAAAGTAAACTAAGGATTGTACAATGTGAAGGAAGGGAAAGGGTGTTATTGGCATCACACCAACTCCATGGACCTGCGGCTGATTGGTGGACCGCCTTTACTGCTGCTCATGGCAACCCAGACAATATCACCTGGGAAGAGTTTAGAGAAAACTTCCGCAATCATCATGAACCGGCAGGAGAAATTCAAGCCAAGCGTATGGAGTTCCTAGCACTGAAGCAGGGGAACATGAACATAAGGGGGTATTTGAACAAGTTTACACAATTATCTCGGTACGCCCCTGGAGATGTTGACACTGATGTCAAGAAACAATTTTGTTTCAAAGAGGGACTGGATAAAGAAATACAGTTGATGATGTCTTCCAGTGACTATGCTAGTTTCCAACATCTGGTGGATAAAGCTTTCACGGTAGAACGAAAGAAGAAGGAGTGTGAAGGAGAAGACCGCAAAAGGAAGATGATGATGGGGCAGACTTCAAGTAGCAATCGTCCTTGCTTTAACCCACAACAATCGGGACACCTGAGTCGTCCCATGGGCAGTAATCAAGGACAGCGGTACCCTAATAACTCCTCATACAGACCTCAATCTCAGTATGCGCGGCCCCAATACCAGCAGATGCCATCACAACGCCCTCAAATGTATCAGCAACGTCCTATGACTTCAAACCCTCGTCCAACTGGGCAACCACAGCAAAATCAACAAAGAAACAAGGCTCAAGACACCAGTACTCGGGGAGCTTGTTATATATGTGGTGACAAGGGGCATTACTCCAACAACTGCCCGAAAAAGCATTCGCAGCAGAACCAGTCAAGAGGAAGGGTCAATCATGTTGTTCTGGAGGAAGCTCAAGACGCATCAGATGTGGTGATTGGTACGTTCCCTGCTGATTCCCATACTTCTACAGTATTGTTTGATTCTGGTGCAACACATTCGTTCATAGCAAAAGAATTCATAAGAAGACATGGAATGAATGTTACATTAATGAATCAAGTATTAGTAGTCAACTCTCCTGGAGGAGAGATGTTGACAAGGCAAGTATGCCCTAATGTTAGTATAAGCATTAGGGGGGTAGCATTCTTAGCAAACCTTATAGTGCTGGAGTCACAAGGAATAGATATTATTCTCAAAATGGATTGGTTAACCAAGTACAAAGGAGTGATCCGCTGTGCCACGAGAACAGTATGTCTGACTCATACAGGTGGCACAAACGTGGAGTTTCATCCTGATCAAGCACCGGTTCAGAAAATACGACTCAACCAGGTTGAAGGAGAACAAGAGATCAAAGTTGTTTGTGACTTTCCAGATGTGTTTCCTGATGAACTACCTGGTATGCTCCCAGACAGAGAAATTGAGTTTATCATTGAATTAGTACCTGGTACAGCACCAATTTACAAGCGACCATACCGGATGGATGCTAAACAATTGGCAGAATTGAAGGATCATATTAATGAGTTGTTAGCAAAAGGATACATTCGTCCTAGTTCCTCACCTTGGGGAGCTCCACTGATATTTGTGCCCAAGAAAGATGGTACACAGAGGTTGTGTGTGGATTATCGAGCACTCAATGCCGTAACTATCAAGAACAAATATCCTTTACCAAGGATTGAGGATTTGTTTGACCAGTTGCGAGGTGCATGTGTGTTCTCGAAAATTGATTTGCGATCAGGGTATCACCAATTGAAGATACGACCCTCGGATATACCAAAGACGGCATTTGTTTCAAGATATGGATTATATGAGTATACAGTCATGTCTTTTGGATTAACTAATGCCCCGGCTTATTTTATGTACCTTATGAATAAGGTATTTATGGAATATCTTGATAAGTTTGTCGTGGTGTTTATTGACGATATTTTGATATTCTCCAAAAGTGAAGAGGAACATGAGGAGCACCTAAGATTGGCTTTACAAAAACTTCGGGAACATCAGTTGTATGCAAAGCTAAGTAAATGTGAGTTCTGGTTAAAGGAAGTGTCATTTCTGGGACATGTTATATCACAGGGAGGAATAGCAGTAGACCCCAGTAAAGTGAAGAATGTTTTGAATTGGAAAACACCAGAAAATGTTGGGGAAATCAGAAGTTTCTTGGGCATGGCTGGCTATTATCGCCGGTTTATCGAAGGATTCTCAAAAATATCGCGTCCGTTAACCAAGTTACTTGAGAAGGGAGTTGCGTACAAATGGACACCAGAGTGTGAAGCTAGTTTTACAGAGCTAAAGAAAAGGTTGACTACTGCTCCAGTGTTGATTATGCCGGATATGCAAAAAGAATTTGCAGTTTACTGTGATGCATCCGGACAAGGACTGGGATGTGTACTAATGCAAGAGGGGCACGTAGTGGCTTATGCATCACGTCAACTCAGAAAGCATGAAAGAAATTACCCTACTCATGACTTGGAGTTAGCAGCAGTGGTTCATGCATTGAAGTTATGGAGACATTATCTTATAGGAAAAAGAACTGAAATTTATACGGACCACAAGAGTTTGAAGTATATCTTCACCCAACCAGATCTAAATCTCAGACAACGCAGATGGTTGGAACTTATCAATGTTTTTGATGTCGGAATCAACTACCATCCTGGGAAAGCTAATGTGGTCGCAGATGCATTAAGCAGATCAACTCAATGCAATAGCTTGGCACTGCAAGGTCAACAACCGCAATTATGTTAGGAATTAGCAAGACTAAACCTTAGTATTGTAACTAATACTGAGGTAGTGTCTATGGAAGTAGATTCTACTTTGGAAAAGGATATTCGTGAAGGGCAAAGGAATGATAAGTGGATCCAGAAGACTAAGCAACTAATGAAAGAAGGAAAAGCACCGGACTTTAGAGAAGATGAACAGGGAACTTTATGGCTAGGGAAGAAAATATGTGTACCTGATATCAAGGAGATTCGAGAGCTGATACTGAGAGAAGCCCATGATTCTTCATACTCTATTCACCCGGGGAGCACAAAGATGTATCAGGATCTAAAGGATCGATATTGGTGGCATGGAATGAAACGAGATGTGGCGGAGTACGTAGCTCTGTGTGACACATGTCAGAAGGTTAAAGCAGAACATCAAAGACCCGCAGGATTACTTCAACCCATTAAAATTCCTGAATGGAAATGGGAAGAAATAAGTATGGACTTTATTGTGGGATTGCCGAGAACTCAGTCAGGGTACGACTCTATATGGGTCATAGTGGATCGTTTAACCAAAGTGGCTCACTTTATTCCAGTAAAAGAAAGCTATTCTGGTTCAAGGTTGGCAGAACTATATATGACAAGAATTGTATGCCTGCATGGAGTACCGAAGAAGATAATATCAGACAGAGGTACTCAGTTCACTTCCAGATTTTGGCAAAAGTTGCATGAGTCTATGGATACCCGACTCAATTTCAGCTCGGCATATCATCCGCAAACTGACGGTCAAACAGAGCGTACTAACCAAATTCTTGAAGACATGTTGAGAGCATGTGCTTTGAAAAACAGTAGGAGTTGGGATAAGAACCTACCATATGCTGAGTTCTCCTATAACAATAGTTATCAAGCCAGTTTGAAGATGTCTCCGTTTGAAGCTTTGTATGGACGAAAGTGCAGAACACCGTTGTTTTGGAATCAAACTGGGGAAAGCCAAGTATTTGGGCCCGAAGTATTAAGAGATGCTGAGAGACAAGTACAAGAAATCCGGAAGAATTTGAAGACGGCTCAGTCAAGGCAAAAGAGTTATGCAGATACTCGACGACGAGGTTTGTCATTTGAGGTTGGTGATTTTGTGTATCTCAAGGTGTCACCTGTGAGAGGGTTAAGACGATTCAAGGTGAAGGGTAAGTTATCACCCCGATACATTGGTCCCTTCAAAATACTGGAGAAAAGAGGAGAAGTAGCCTATCGGCTCGAGCTTCCATCTCATTTATCAGATGTGCACGATGTATTCCACGTGTCACAATTAAAGAAATGCTTAAGAGTACCAGAAGAACAATTGCCCTTGGAAGCAGTAGACGTGCAAGAGGACTTGACCTATGCAGAACAACCTGTTAGGATTCTCGAGACGTCAGAACGAGTTACGAGGAATAAAGTTACTCAGATGTGTAATGTCCAATGGAAGCATCACTCAGAAGAAGAGGCAACATGGGAAAGAGAGGAAGACCTCAAGGCAGAGTTTCCCAGTCTATTCTCTTAGGATGTCCAAATCTCGAGGGCGAGATTTCTTTTTAGGGGGGTAGAATTGTAACACCCACTATTTTAGAGAGGAAAAAAAATTTTTGTAAAGTAAATTTTTCAAGAAGTAAAATCATTTTTATTGGAAATAAAATTCATATAAGGCAAGGTGCATCATATTTGAATGATTGTGTGAATTTTTTGAAAATTCAAATTCGCTAGAAATTTGGTTTACAAATTTCAAACATAAAACAAAAGAAAAAGAAAACAGAAAAGAAAAAGAAAAGGGAAAAGAAAAAGGAAAAACACCCCTGGGCCGAATTCCCCAATCCGGCCCAACTTTCCCCACTTCCCGCGCCGGCCCGCGTCTCCTCTCCCCTCCCTTTCTCTCTGCCAGTCGGGCCCCACGCGCCAGCCTCACCCCGCACCGCACCCTCTCGCTGCTAGCCAGTCCCGCTTGTCAGGCCTGTCGCGCACCTCCTGTCGCGCCCGCGCCGTAACGGCCACATGCGATAATACCGCGCCGCCCCACTCCCCCCCCTTCAATGTCGACCGTTTCCATCTCAATCAAGGGGCGCGTCGTGCTCATCATGGCCGCCTTCAGTTTCTACCCCGAACGCCTATAAAAGCCGGCCATTCCCCTCAAAGTTTCTCACCCCGGCGATCAAAACCCTAGCTTCGACGAGCTCGGTAATGGCGCCGCTGTTCCCGACTTTCCACCCACTTCCACTCCACGGGAGTTTGTCTAACATCTTTCCCGTGTTGTTAGGAGTCTGCCGGACATCATCGTTGGGGTGGAACGTTGCTACTTCACCGTTTCCATCATCACCGACGAGCTCCTCCGCCGTCCATCGTCGCCGACCACCCTCCATCCAATTTCCGGCCGTGCGACAACCTCTGGTGAGACCCCCGTGCCCTCCTCAACGTTTTGCGCTAGTCAGATGAGCCCCTAAGCGTTTGTAGCGTGTTTTCATTCAACTCCGACGAGCCCGCCGCCGCGCGCGCGTCACCGCCGCCGCGCGCCGCCGCCCGACCCTAATCGGGGCGACGTGGCTCATTGCCCGTCGTCCATTATGTTTCAACGGCCAAGATTAGAACCCCCGTACCCCTTCAGTACATTAAATCTGGGCCATCCAATTTAAAATCAATGACCCATGTTTAAATTAGTTTTCCCGCCTCTGGAATTTCACCCAGACCCCTGGAAACTTGCGGGCTACCCCCTGGGTTTTCCGAGAATTCAAATCTAACCCCTAGAATTATCAGACTAGCCCCTGGACCTTTTGGAAATTAGAAAAATACTGGTAAATTGAATAAAAAGTGTTTCTAAGCCCCTGGAAAATTATAAAATAGCAAATAAAATCTGGAAAATTGTAGAATAATCCCTGGACTTAATAAAAATTATTTTCAACCTCTGGAATAGTTCTGTATTTGCAGAAAAACCCCTGTTAGTTCTAAAAATTAAATAAAAGTCCTTAAATTGTATAAAATAATTATAAAAACAGATTTAATTATGTTTTACTTATTTTTATTTCTGTATTATTTTATAAATTTATTTAAATTGCTGAAATGGTCATAAAAATACTTTTTAGTATAATTAATTCATAAAAATTGTTTTACACACTTAGAAATAATTAGTAAAAATAATGTAAAAATTGTAAAATTTATATTATTGATTATAAATCTGTTTTAAGCTTATTTTGAAAGATAAAACTTCTAGAAAGTAATTTTAGGGTTCTAATAAGTATAAAAATGGTATAAAAATCTATAAAAATATGTTTTACTCACTAAATTTCATTTAAACTTTAAATTCTCATCAACAAATGTATGTCTATAATAAAAATCAACCCTAAAATCACTTTTGCGTAGGAATTTGCGTTTATTTGATTATTGTGCATTTTACTATGTTCTTATGGTATGTTATTTTTCGTGCATCGTCGTAATTTAGAGTCGGGGCCAGAACCCATCCTTAACCTTCAAGAGCAGCAGTTTCCTGACGACCCCGAGACACAGTTTGGAGGCAAGTTCCTTGACCATCTTGCACCCTTTTTGTTAAGTTTTAGTTAGTTGCATGATAAATTAAAATATGAAACCTATGTTATGTTTTCCTAGATATTCCACAGTATTCCTTGTCAACAGGATTTGGGCATTTTATTAATATTTAGAATACGCTTAGCCATGCTTAATTGAAATATGATCTATTAATTTACAAGTTTACATTTGAAGTATTTTGATTCATGAATTGGTGGCTAAACGGAAATTAGTAGATAGGAATCTGATAGGAGGTTTTGTTTGGATTGGTGCATGCGTGCACAAGACCTTGGTTTGGGGTTTGACACCTATCGGATTCTAAGGACCGGTTTATGGAAGAAGTTGCTAAGCCATTTAGTATCACCACAGAATTGTATATGGGACAACTTGGTTTAGTAATTTGGTTCCTCCCGATGTAGCATAGGTAATTGATCGGGCAGGGAATGGGCTTTGCCTTGGGATCCGCATGGCTCAAGAGGGGGCTTCTCCTGGCGGAGGGAAAATAGACTCCAGGTGCCGGAGCGGTGAAACCTTAGAGTACCCATTGCAAGTCAGGAGAACCATCGGAAACACCTCGTAGTGATCTCCTGGCCACACACCTACGGAAGTGTGTATTGTGGTTGGCTACCACGGGCATCAGGGAGGATTACCTTAGTCCACCTGGCAACAGGGGACAAAATCACGAATTGTGGGTAAAGGATACACACTCTGCAGAGTTTTGTCAAACTGTCTAGACAGCCGTGCTCACGGACACGAGCGGCTTGGAAACCAAATTCATAATTAGCAAATGATTACTAAATGAATGGTTTGGGATGGGTCTTACCTGAATTAATTTTGGGATATTGGTTGGGATTTCTCCTAGTTGTAGGTGCTTATTAAACAATTAAGATTAGGTTGTTACTGCAATAGTGCTTAACTTAATAATTGCCTACCTTGTCGTGAACCACACATGTCATGACTTCCCAACTTGCGAGTACCGTTGGTACTCAAACTTGTTAGTTGCATATTTTTCTCCCCCAGCCTATGAAGACTCAGAGGTGGAGAACCAGGACTTCTACGGAGATCCCGAAGAGATGTTCCAGGCTAGCGCTCCCCCGTGCAACGCCTGTGTTTGGAGCCCTTGTTATGATATTCCGCTGCTTGTGTATTTTTATTTTAGACCTGAATGGTCATTTATGTAATAAGGTGATGTACTCGAACATGGTATTATTTTTGGTATTTCACTTTCGTCTACACATGTATGAGTTGAACTGATCCTGGAATACATGTGGAAAGCATCTGGTTGTTTTCTTAATACCAGGTGTGACATGGATCCTGAAAATATTGACATTATTTAAATTAACAAATGTCGAAGGAGGAATGAATAACCTACATTGGTCACTAAGTCAAAGTGTCATCTAACCTTGATAAGTAGATTATAGCAATCATTTTCAACATCAGGCACATTTGGCTGATGCAGCAAACGTTGAACTTCAAGTAGTATAGTTTTGATCGTAAAAGCACTGCACCACCCCTACGAAATATAATTTAAGCAATATAAGAAATCAGTTCAAATAAGTTCAACCGTCTGTTATAAGTAATAATTACATGAACAAAATAGGTCTATCTTACAGTCTCTTGATCAAGAATCCCGATGCAGAGTGCTCCCGAACGATGGACATTTGGGTGGAAGAACCCAATTGGAAAGGTGCATCTTGGAGGCACCAAGGGATAGTCCTCAGAGAAGGAGATTGTCAGGGGGTAGTAACCATCTTCCCATTCAGTCCGCAAAAGAAATTTATTAATAGGATGACGATGGTTAAACTCATATTGTGCTTGTTCTTCATGACTTACCCCTTCTTTACTGGGTACGATGCACTGCCACTTCAATAAATCTCCCAATTCAGGCTTCGCAGAGAAACCCTACGCGGAGAAATTGATCATACCAAAAACAAACAAGACGGAAAAACAAACTACAGTTAAGTTCATCAGTCCATTACAAATACATATGTATATACAACCATGTGACTGGTGTGCCATATGTACATACATGGGGATGGTTCTTGCGCCACGCCAAGCGCTCCTCCTTCAATCGGCTACACGCCCGAGACATCATTATCTGAAAGACCAAACTTCCAAACTTCCAAATCATTGAGTCCAAACGCATATGTGTACACAAATGCAAAAGGACACAATCCATATACCAGCATTGTTCTAAGTTGATTTCATAAGATACAAATATATACAATATATATCATCTCGCATTGCTATATACATTTTTTCCAGCATTGACATCTTCTCGCATATAGGGTTTCAAATTCTTTTTAATGCTTCTCTCTACGCGCTTGATGTTTTCTGGTTCGGTGAAAAGGTACATCTCTTCATACTGATTATATTCCTCTTCATTATCTCCCACATTGTCAACCCCAACAATATTTTGCTTTCCAGAAACAACTACGTGCAACTTCTCAGTTTCTGGATCTTGAACATAAAAAACTTGTGCAACATTATCCGCGAGAACCCACAGGTCATCTTTGTAACCCACTTTATTCAAGTCTACCAGTGTCAGCCCGTAATTGTCCACTTTCAAACCATCAGGATGTTTGACCCATTGGCACTTAAATACGGGCATTACCATTCTTTCGCCATAATCGAGTTCCCAAATTTCCTCTATGAACCCGAAGTATGTGGTCTTCTGCCCTTGTGAATCATAAGCCTCAATACGAACACCACTATTTTGTGCAACACTCTTACCGTCTTTTTCTTTAGTGTAAAATGTGTAACCATTGATGTCATATGCTTGCCATGATGTTACCAAAGCAGATGGGCCACAAGCTAACTTCTTCATTGTTGCCTCTTCTATAGTGTTTCCATATGATATATTTTTGTCCATTAACCATTCAGTGAAACATCTTATGTGCTCTTTCATGATCCAGTCCTCTTTGCGGTCTTGGTTTTTATCACGAAGCTCAATTTGGTGTTCCTCGATGTACGGCTCAGCTATTGCGAGCTGTTGTAGTACACCAAAATGTGCACGGTGTACATTCTTGTAATCTTGAACAATAAAAGTTTTCTTACCCACTTTGCCTCTCCCACGTAGTCTACCCTCATGTACCAGTATAGGCACACCTATCGATTTTCCATCTTTGATGTAATCAGCGCAACCCTCAATCACTTCTTCAGTGGTGTATCCTTCCATAATTGAACCCTCTGGGTGAGCACGGTTCCGCACATAACCTTTTAATACTCCTAAATATCTCTCCAACGAAAACATATGATGTAAATATAGTGGCCCCAATGCTTTTATCTGATCAACAAGATGTATGATTAGGTGTACTTGCATATCAAAAAATGATGGTGGGAAACACATCTGAAGCTTGCACATTGTCTCGACGATGTATGTTTTCAGATAGTCTAAATTCACGTGCTATCACCTTTTGCGATACTGCATTGAAGAAGTAACACAAACGTGTGATGATAACTTTTATATGCTCAGGTTTGATTACTCTTATCTCAATGGCAAGGAAAAATGTCATCATCATGTGACAGTCGTGAGAATTATAACCGAATAAAGACAAGTCTTTCATCGAGACTAGTTTGCGAATATTGGATGAGAAACTTGTGGGCACTTTGATCCCACGCAAGCATTCGCAAATTGCTTTTTTCTCTTCTAGCGTCAAGTTGTAGCTGGCTGGGGGAAGGTAATGCTTCCCGTTCGCCTTTTCTACTGGATGAAGCTCTTGTCTCAAATCAAGATTTACTAGGTCCATACGTGAATTTAATCTGTCCTTTGTTTTCCTTGGCATGTCCAGCAAGGTCCCAATGATGCTGTCAAATACATTCTTTGTAACGTGCATCAAATCAATACTATGGCAAAATTCCAGATTCTTCCAATACGGAAGATACTTGAAAAAATTGATTGTTTCTTGAAAGCCATGTCAGTTGTATCATCCGAAGATGTACTTTTCTTTCTCTTAATTCCTTTACTCTTTTTTCCCTTACCGAAAGCAATATGAATGTTCTTGACCATTTCAAACACAAGTTTTCCACTGTAAGGTTTCGGTGCAGTATCTTTTTCGATTTTGTTATCAAATTGTTCTTTCATCTTCCTATACTTGTGTGTATCTATCAGGAACCGTCGATGTCTCATGTACACCGTCTTTCTGGATGAAGTGAGGTATAGAAATCCAGTTCTATCCACGCACCTAACGCAACCTTTCTTCCCTTTCATTTGTCCCGATAATGTAAACAGTTCGGGATAATCATGCACGGTAACGAATATCATTGCTCTTAGCGTGAAATACTCCCGCTTGTACTCATCCCATGTACGTACGCCTTCATTCCACAATTTCGCCATATCTTCCATTAAAGGTTCCAAGAACACATCAATTTCGATGCCGGGTTGTTTCGGACCTTGGATAAGAACAGATAATAAGATATATTTCCTTTTGTGACACAACCACGTCGGTAGGTTGTACATAGTTAAGACCACGGGCCATGTGCTGTGTATGCTCCTTTTTTCACCAAACGGATTCATTCCATCTGTACCCAAGGCAAACCTCACATTTCTGATTTCCTTCGCAAATTCTGGATATTGAATATCAAAATTTTTCCACTACGTTGCATCACCAGGGTGTCGTATATGTTTTTCATTCTTCTTGCGTTGCTCGGAATGCCAACGCATAAGTTCAGCCTCCCTAGGGTTTGAGAACAAACGCTTCAAGCGATCAATTACCGGAAGGTACCACATCACCAATGCAGGAATTTTTCTCTTATTCTTCCCGTCTGCATCGCCAGAAGTATCGTCATCGTCACCTTCAGGACCAATAATAAACTTCTTATTCTTCTGAGTCTTTTTCATGTTGGTAACATACTGGTGATTGTAGTCCTTCTTGTATCTACTGACACCACAAATGGGGCATCTAGTTGCGAGCTCATGCTCTTTGCAATACAGAATACAATGGTTCACACAAGCGTGTATTTTTGTCACACCTAGTGCCATCGGGCAAAGAAGTTTCTTCGCTTTATAAGTGCTTCTAGGCAGTTTATTTGGATTTGGAAGAATTTCTGCCAGAAGATTCAAAAGATCAGAGAAACTACAATCGGACCATCCGTGCGTAGTTTTCAACTTTAGTAGTTCTAAGACTGCACGCAATGTAGTAAACTCTTTATCACAACCGTTTGATTCATCATATAAAAGCTCTGTCGCCGCATTCTGCAATGTCTCCATTTTACTTAATCCTTTGCTTGCTCCCATAGAAGTCAGTACATGTGGTTCAATGTGATGCAACATCTCCTCACAATCGAACTCATCATCATCATCACCAGCTTGATTGTCACTACCATCATCGATATGAACATTATCATCATCTGAGCCTCTCTCATCATGTTTATCCACATCATGTGTATCTAACTCACCATGCTCTGTCCATATTGTGTAGTTATTTTTGAAACCTCTTTTCACCAAATGAGATTGGATTACTATAGTATCCGTCCAAGCAATCTTATTTTCGCAGTCGATACATGGACATAATATGTCATCTATCTTTTGCAAATTCGCATGTCTCTTGGATGCTTCAATAAAATTTGCAACATTACGAATGCACATAGGATCTGGTCTTGGCATGTTATACATCCACGCTCGACGGTCCATGCTTCAATAATAGAATTTTTGTCAGATTTACAAAATTTGGCCACAAATATTCTCTTAAGGTCTTCTATAAAATGAATTTACAGAGACATAACAAGTATGATTAGGGTGACTAATGTAGGAGACGGGCGACGTCTTGAGGCGGACGGAGTCAAAGGGGGAAACAGGCCCAGCAGCATGGGCTAGGTCTAGGTGGGATCCGGTCCGTTATATCGGGAAACAGGTCCAGATGCATCTTATATATATTACAATAGCATCTGTTAATTAAACATCATATTCATGTCACATAATAGGTACAAAAAAAGGAAACAATCCATATAGTCCATACATCAATATACCAGAACACAATCCATACAGTCCTTACACATGCAAAAGGACATAATCCATATACTAGAACACACAAAACTAACAGCTTATCAGCTAATGAAAATATACAAAGAAAAAGTAAGGAAACTACATTTACCTTGCAGAGGCGTCAGCACGGTGGGGAGGCGTCAGGACGGTGGGCCGGCTGGGTGGAGAAGTGGCGGTGCGGGGTTGAGCGGCGGCGCGGCAGTATGGGCTGGGCGGCGGAGCGGCGGCGCGACGCAGGGGAAATTCAACAGCCTTGCGGCGTCAATATAAATTCTCTAGGGTTGCGTTTTGACTGCGGTGAGAGGTCCTTATATAGACGTCGGTTTTTCACAGGCGGTTTTTATTTTTATCGCAGGCAGGTTTTACTTACCAACCGCCTGAGAAGATGTTTATTAATTAAGAAGTAAATATCTTCACAGACTGTTGTTACTTAATAACCGCCTAAGAAGATTTTTATCCCAGGGTATTACTTAACAACCGACTGAGATAATGCCAACTGAACAATATATTTTTAAAACTTGTATAGCTGACGTTGTAATGTTTTGGTAAATATCAAATTAATTTCTACTCACATATTATTCACATTTATATCATAAAAAAAGATCCTTCACTCAAAATTGTTGGTACGAACATATTTGTATAAATGTATGAATTTTTTTAATTTTTTTAAAAGCACTCCAACATGTCAAACTTCAAATTATCCACCAGTATTCATTGACACTTGATTGAAATATGTACAAAACACAAGAAAAATGTACAAGAACACTTGATTGAAATCCTAAAACTACACTACGGCCCCGCCTCCTCCATCCTCACCGCCAGCTTCTCAAACCAAGCCAAGCGGTCCTCCTCTGACTCGTCGTCGTCGTCGTCGTCGTAGTCGTCACCATGGTGGTGGTCGCCGTCGTCGTCGTCGCTGTCGTCAGAGGATGACTCGTCATCGCCGTCGTCAGAGGACGACTCGTCGTCATCATCGACATCATCGTCGTCGTCGTCGAAGTCGTCCTCCTCCTCCTCCTCCTCCTCCTCCTCCTCCTCCGGCGATGATGCAGCAGGAGAGAGGGTCGGCTGCTCCGGCTAAGCCGATTGCTCCGGCTGTACCGGTGGCTCCGGCTGCACCGGCGGTGGAACGCGCTGGTCGTCATTCACCCTCTCGGGGGAGCTGCAGCGTATCCGCTTGCAGGGTGGCTGCCTCGGCGGGCTAGGTGGCGGAAGGTTGGCCATGGCTGTGGTGGTTAGTCGGCGCCGGGCTAGGAGAGGTGGAACGATGGAAGAAGAAGAAAGGAGTGGAAAAGTTCTGTGCTTGTACATAACCGACGACGCGCCTTATATATGGTCTGTGCGGAGTAGACGAGGGAGCGGTTCGTTTCCCGCGCATTGAACTCTTTGCAGACCTCATGCGGCGCACAATTAAACCACTGTGGAAGACGATCTTCAGAGATCCTTCCGTCGCACGCGTCCCTGCACCACGGCTTCTCAACTTCTCCGCAGACCTCGTGCGGCGCGTCAGTTAATTAACACTTCTCAGGCCGTTAATTAACATATTGTAGTTTCAAAAATTTTTATCTCAGGCGGGTATTACTTACAAACCGCCTGAGAAAAATAGAATTTTTTCAAAAATGTTTATCTCAGGCGGTTATTACTTAACAACAGTCTGTGATAAAGCCCCATACTGTTCTTCAGTTTCCTTATCCCTTGCTTCTTTTTTATTTAGATTCCAATATAAATACTCAAACATGTTTACATTCTGCAAATTGTGTTCAAATTCGATGATTCTTTCTTCTACATTTGTATAAAATTAACATCTACCAACTTAACAAAATATTTTGTTCATTGTGCATTGAACTCTTTGCAGACCTCATGCAGCGCACAATTAAACCACTGTGGAAGACGATCTTCAGAGATCCTTCCGTCGCACGCGTCCGTGCACCACGACTTCTCAACTTCTTCGCAGACCTCGTGCGGCACGTCAGTTAATTAACACTTCTCAGACCGTTAATTAACATATTGTAGTTTCAAAAATGTTTATCTCAGGCAGGTATTACTTACAAACCGCCTGAGAAAAATAGCATTTGTTGTTACTTAACATCTTCTCAGGCCGTTAATTAACATCTTGTAGTTTCAAAAATGTTTATCTCAGGCGGTTATTACTTAACAACCGCCTGCGATAATGCTCGATACTGTTCTTCAGTTTCCTTATCCCATGCTTCTTTTTTATTTAGATTCCAATATAAATACTCAAACATGTTTACATTCTGCAAATTGTGTTCAAATTCGATGATTCTTTCTTCTACATTTGTATAAAATTAACATCTACCAACTGAACAAAATATTTTGTTCATTGCGCATTGAACTCTTTGCAGACCTCGTGCAGCGCACAATTAAACCACTGTGGAAGACGATCTTCAGAGATCCTTCCGTCGCACGCGTCCGTGCACAGCTTCTCAACTTCTCCGCAGACCTCGTGCGGCGCGTCAGTTAATTAACATCTTCTCAGGCGGTTGGTTCTTACCAACCGTCTGAGAATATATTTATCTCGGGGACGGGTGTTACTTACCAACCGCCTGAGATAAGCCCATGGAGTTCCCCTTGCCGCACGATATTGCGGTCCTGATCGCGGGGTGGGTCGCCGCAACCTCCACCCAGCCCATGGACGACCTCTCCAGTCTGCGCACCACCTGCAAGGCCATGCACGCGGCGTGCCGTGATCCCACCGTGGGGAGGCGCGTGGCGCTGGAGCGGGAGAGCAGCTGGGAGTGGTTCCAACGGCACGGGAACGGGAGCTACGACGCCCTCATGGAGCGCCTGGCCAATGTGGGAAACCCTCATGCATGCTACGTCACCGGGTTCGACCTCGTCTTCAACTACGGCCGCGCGCAGGCGCAGCGGGGCACCAAGTTCCTTGCCCAGGCGGCCGCGAACGGCCACAAGGTGGCGGCCTACGTCCTCGCCATGCTCCGCTACGACGCCGACCGCGGGGACCGCGACGCCCTCGAGTATATCCGGCAGGTCGAAGGCGAGGCCCATGTCGGCGACAACGCGGTCGGGTCCGTCGCGATGAAGAGGACCAACAAGGAGGGTTGCCGGTGTCGGAATCAAGCCATGCAGAGGCTCGACGTTTACGTGAGCTGGAGGTTACTGCGTAGGCCTCCTCCTGGACCGCCGCCGGTGGCGCTGCCCGACATTGACGATGGCGTTTGCCGCTGCCCAACAGGGGGGAACCAGGGGCCTGCCCGCTGCGGCAGGCGAGGGTGGTCCGAGACCGTCTTTTGTACTGAGAACTGTAGGATTGAGCGAGAGTATGACCTGTTCTCCCATAACGTGTTGTACTCTATGGGTTATATTAGTTAAGAAGTAAATATCTTCACAGACGGTTGATATTTAATAACCGTCAAAGAAGATATTTATCTCAGTCGGTTATTACTTAACAACCGTCTGAGATAATACCCGATACTGTTCTTCAGTTTCCTTATCCCTTGCTTCTTTTTTATTTAGATTCCAATATAAATACTCAAACATGTTTAGATTCTGCAAATTGTGTCCAAATTCGATGATTCTTTCTTCTACATTTGTATAAAATTAACATCTACCACCTGAACCAAATATTTTTAAAACTTGTATAGCTGACATTGTAAAGTTTTGGTAAATATCAAATTAATTTCTACTCACATATTATTCACATTTGTGTATATCATAAAAAAAAGTTCCTTCACTCAATATTGTTGGTATGAACATATTTGTATAATTTATACATGTATGAATTTTTTTAAAATCATTCCAACATGTCAAACTTCAAATTGTCCACCATTCTAACTAAATGCTCATATACATATGAGGCATTCATCAAATTATGAACACACATT
The DNA here is from genome assembly GCA_036927565.1 of Tuctoria greenei. NCBI lineage: Eukaryota > Viridiplantae > Streptophyta > Magnoliopsida > Poales > Poaceae > Tuctoria > Tuctoria greenei. The sequence goes on along the minus strand of JAYESD010000012.1, from coordinate 121,442,602 downwards.
GATTCAAAAAAACTTAAAAAAATATGAAAAAATTCGTAGAGGTTGGTATGATGAGTAAAAATGTCCACTGAAAAATAAATGAAAAAAGCATTATATTCATCAAGATAGAAAAATGAAAAATAGCATTTGTTGTATGTTTTTTATGTTCTGACCAATTTCAAAGGATTTATGAAGTGAAATTTAATGGTAACCTTTACTTATCAATAATATTACAATAAAAGTGGATTTTTGTCTTTTAAAGGACCACATTTAATTAAGAATATTAATTAAGAAGAAGTAAATATTTTCACAGGCGGCTAGTAAATATTTATCTCAGGCGGGTATTGCTTAACAACCGCCTGAGATAATGCCCGATATTGTTCTTCAGTTTCCTTATTCCTTGCTTCTTTTTTATTTAGATTCCAATATAAATACTCAAACATGTTTAGATTCTGCAAATTGTGTCCAAATTCGATGATTCTTTCTTCTACATTTGTATAAAATTAACATCTACCACCTGAACCAAATATTTTTAAAACTTGTATAGCTGACATTGTAATGTTTTGGTAAATATCAAATTAATTTTTACTCACATATTATTCACATTTGTGTATCTCATAAAAAAAGTTCCTTCACTCAATATTGTTGGTATGAACATATTTGTATAATTTATACATGTATGAATTTTTTTAATTTTTTTAAAAGCATTCCAACATGTCAAACTTCAAATTGTCCACCATTCTAACTAAATGCTCATATACATATGAGGCATTCATCAAATTATGAACACACATTGATTCAGAAAAACTTAAAAAAATAAGAAAAAATTCGTAGAGGTTGGTATGATGAGTAAAAATGTCCACTGAAAAAATAAATGAAACAAGCATTATATTCATCAAGATAGAAAAATGAAAAATAGCATTTGTTGTATGTTTTTTATGTTCTGACCAATTTCAAAGGATTTATGAAGTGAAATTTAATGGTAACCTTTACTTATCAATAATATTACAAGAAACGTGGATTTTTGCCTTTTAAAGGACCACATTTAATTAAGAAAATTAATTAAGAAGAAGTAAATATTTTCACAGGCGGTTGGTACTTACCAACCGCCTGAAAATATATTTATCTCAGGCGGGTATTGCTTAACAACCGCCTGAGATAATGCCCGATATTGTTCTTCAGTTTCCTTATCCCTTGCTTCTTTTTTATTTAGATTCCAATATAAATACTCAAACATGTTTAGATTCTGCAAATTATGTCCAAATTCGATGATTCTTTCTTCTACATTTGTATAAAATTAACATCTACCACCTGAACCAAATATTTTTAAAACTTGTATAGTTGACATTGTAATGTTTTGGTAAATATCAAATTAATTTCTACTCACATATTATTCACATTTGTGTATCTCATAAAAAAAGTTCCTTCACTCAATATTGTTGGTATGAACATATTTGTATAATTTGTACATGTATGAATTTTTTTAATTTTTTAAAAGCATTCCAACATGTCAAACTTCAAATTGTCCACCATTCTAACTAAATGCTCATATACATATGAGGCATTCATCAAATTATGAACACACATTGATTCAAAAAAAACTTAAAAAAATATGAAAAAATTCGTAGAGGTTGGTATAATGAGTAAAAATGTCCACTGAAAAAATAAATGAAAAAAGCATTATATTCATCAAGATAGAAAAATGAAAAATAGCATTTGTTGTATGCTTTTTATGTTCTGACCAATTTCAAAGGATTTATGAAGTGAAATTTAATGGTAACCTTTACTTATCAATAATATTACAAGAAAAGTGGATTTTTGCCTTTTAAAGGACCACATTTAATCAAGAATATTAATTAAGAAGAAGTAAATATCTTCACTGACGGTTGGTACTTACCAACCGCCTGAAAATATATTTATCTCAGGCGGATATTGCTTAACAACCGCCTGAGATAACCTTCTTCTCAGACGTGAAATTCTAGTTAACGATGAACACACTACACATTCATTCATTCACACAGTTGAAGAACACATAAGATGCACAATATTTACACAAGAACACACAAGATACACAAGTAATATTCAATCACATAGATGAACAAAGATAGATTTCATTCATTAACAATATTTACAAAACAGAAGCAAGTAGAAACAACAAAAAGAAAAACTAATTAAATCCTACTCCTACTCCTCTTCCTTCTCCTCCTCCTCGTCCTGCGGCGGTGACTCCGGCACCGGTGCAACAGGAGACAGGGCCGGCTGCACCGGCTGCACCGGCTGCACCGGCTGCACCAGCGGTGCAACCCCGAGGTTGCTAGCTGTCGCCTCCACCAGCGTTCTACGGCCCTCGGGGCCAAGAACCTGGGCCATCGTCGCGAACATAATGTCGAGACGATCAGCCACCCCCGTGAGGGCGTAGAGGTAGTGGCCCATGGTACCCATTCCAGTATACTCTGGAAGGGTACCCAGCCCCAAGGCACTCATGGCGCGAGACGTATTGTTGTAAGCCTCTCGCGCCATGAGGAGGCGCTGCTCGGTGTTGATCTTCTCGGGGGAGCTGCAACATAGTTTCTTGCAAGGTGGCTCCTTCGGAGGGCTTGGCGGTGGAAGGTCGGCCATAATGGTGTTGGGTCGTCGGAGCGGAGGAAGACGAAGAAAACAAGAGGATTCAAAGTGAGCGATGCGCTTGTGAGCGATAGCGCGTCTTTAAGGCCGCGCGGAGTGGAAGATGGAGCAGTTGGTGAAAAGAAAGGTCGCGCCTCGGGGAAAATGAAAGGTCGCGCACGGTTGGGGAGGGGTCTTTATGTAGGCGTTCATCAAATTATAATGAACACATATTAATTAAGAAGAAGTAAATATCTTCACAGGCCCATGTTTATCTCAGACGGGTGTTACTAACCAACTGCCTGAGATAATTGTATCTTCTCAGGCGGTTGGTAAGTAAAATCCGACTGAGGTAACAATCTTCTACGGCGGTCGGTACTTAAAATCCGCCTGAGAAAATGAAAGTCTATATATACCCCTCGGCAGCATTGGAAAAACCTAACCCGGGTGAAACACTTAGACGCCGTTAGGCTGCCAAAATTTCGTTTGCCGCCAAGTGTTCGCCCTCGTCACTTCCAGGTACGCCGCCGAGCTTCGCCGTCGCCACCGAGCTTCGCCCTCCTCACTTCCAGGTACGCCGAGCGAAGCCATTGCCGTCGCCTCCGAGCTTCAAGGTAAACCCTAAACCCTTCGACCTTCCATCCTCCTTCGCCGTGCCGCCTCCCTCCCCGCCCTCGCTGCCGCCTTGCATATCCTTGGTTAGGGTTCGGGAATTAGAAAATGGTAGGCATCCTTGGTTAGGGTTCGGTGGAATTCGAAAAACTGTCAAGTTCGGTGGCATCTTTGGTTAGGGTTCGGTGGGGCAAGATTTATGTGGATGGTTATATCACGATAAATTGGTAGTTGGTTTTGTGTGTCTGAAACTATGAAATCAGTAGCATTTCATCTTCTAGTAGTTTGCATAGATAAAACTATCAAGTTCGAATGAATAGGAGTTACTCCCTTCGTCGTGAATGTCTATGTTCATGTCATCGTGTGTGATCTTTGTTTGCTAGCTGTCCAGAACTGCATATGCTTGAACCTCAATTGAAAACTGCTTGCTGTCCAGAATTTCAAGTATGAAATTTTGTTTCATTCATTCATGATTCATACAATATACATGTTATAAATATGTCATACATTGATACATATGCATTATACATCAATACATGGTCTGAAACTCTAATATTCCATTGCCTAAAGTATGAAAATCATTGTCTAAAAGTCTGATAATTCAGTGCAGAACCTGCAGAAAGCCAGAAACTGATTAGGCGCCTTAACCGCCTGGACGTCGCCTAGGCGGGCGCCTAGGCGCCTAGGCGTCCAGTCGCCTGGCAGGCGCCTAGGCGTCCAGGCGGTGTTTAACAACACTGGTTATATCACGATAAATTGGTAGTTGGTTCTGTGTGTCTGAAACTGTTCTGACACATTAGTGGTAAACATGATTCTAGACTCTAGTAACAGCAGTATATTCCCTATTTCTGTCATCGGCCTTGCATATGCCACATAATTCTCTATTAGGGGCAAGATTTAACTATATTTGGTTAAGTTGACCAAATTTGGCTAATTTTGGCTAAGTTACATTAGATATAGTTATACTTGACTAATTTTGACTAAGTTATGCTATATTTAGCTATATTTGTCTACTTTTGCTTAGAGATAGCTATGCTAGACTAAGTTTGGCTAAGTTTGCTTTTATTTCTCTGAGTTTCATTTGAGCAATTGTAGATAATATGTGCTACCAAATATGTCTGCACTTGTGGCTCCATCAGCTTCATTTGAGCAATTGTACCTAATCTGAGCTACCAAAGTTATGCTATATTTAGCTCTGAAGCCAAACAAGTTGCTGGCCAACTCATTTGTGATGCCAGGAGCATCCTCACGCCCATATCTAGGTACCACTAGGTGTGGCGATGGAGTCTGAGCATATGAAGACCTATATAACTTCAAAAATGTGTTTTGGCTGAATTTACTTAATTGAGCCAAAATTCAGAAAATTTGTTTTAAATATGACCAAATTTAGCTAACTGAAGCATAATCAAGCATGTTTGACTATGCTGGGCAAGATTTAGCTATATTTGGTTAAGTTGAGCAAATTTGGCTAATTTTGGCTACGTTACATTAGATATAGCTATACTTGACTAATTTTGACTAAGTTATGCCTTGGGTTGTCGGTGTAAAGTGAGCTTGCTAGTTGTTGCTGCTGCTATCAGTCTCTTCTAGGCACTGCATCTGCACAAGTACGCATCAGCATGTTGTTTTTCATTCAGTAGGTAGAAGAATCAGTGACAGGGAATAAGTGGAAACATGAGAGCGGGGACGATAATGCCCTCTAAGCTAGGTAGGAGCTGTGCGGGGATTTGCTTTTTGTCCCTTGCTTGATCAGTTATAGGTCCGGAGCTAGGCGCCGCCTAGTAAACCTCAAGAACGTGGTCGCCACTCTGAATGAAGCTAGCCTATTTAGAATAAAAAGATAAAATTGCCATTGGTGAGCAACTTTAACATGCTTGTCACCCTCGCAATGTATAGGAACCTTTTGGTCAGTCGCCTTAAACCCTAGAATGCCTTATCAAATCCTAGAATGCTTCCATCTTTTTCTTCATGCAACACTTCATGTAGAGTTAATATGCCATTTATTAGATTTTTTGTCTTATTAGATCTAGCATGGAAAGCCCTAAGAAGACTGGTCCTGATAGTAACAACAAAGAAGACAATATGGAGTTTACTGACTCCAGCAATTCAGGCTCCTATCACAATCCTTTGGATCCTTTTCCGAATATAAAAATTAAAAAGACTTCAGTGGATCTAGACCCGGAATATGATCCTGCCGACGAGGTATGGATCACGAATCTTAACTTCAGCAGTTCAAGTTAATGTTGGTTGTCAAGTATACGAAGTCTTATAATTTTTTTCTACCTAGATTAATCTCGATAACAATGAGGTGACATCGGCTCCTAAAACCGCAGAAGGTTCTCCAATGGATGGATCCTCAGCTTCACTCAAGCGGAAACGAGGGCAACGAGGTCCAAATAAGGGTGCATTGGACCGCATCATGTACATAACAAGGGTCGGTCCAGGTGGGCTTCCCCAAGAACCATTGGATTCAGTTACCAAGTACCGTAATGCATGCGGTTTTCTTGTTAGGGAGGTTGTGCCGATCACAACCGAGAATTGGAGGAAATTACCCGAGCAGACCAAGAATGAGTTGTGGGAAAAGATAAAGAAACAATTCAAGTTCCCGAAAGGCACAAAAGAAGTTGTAAAGAAAGCAACAATGGTCTCTTGCGGCAAGAAGTTTCGATGCTGGAATAGTGAAATGAATGCTTATGTTAAGGCCAATAAGGTCCCTAGCCCGAGGAAGATGGGAAAAATCACACAAGCTTAGTGGCAAGAGTTTGTTCGTCAAAAGAGCACACCTGATGCTAAAGCTCTAAGTGCAACTAGGTCAGAGCTTGCAAAGAAGAACAAATACCATCATCGCTTGGGGTCTGCCGGATATGGCCCCAAAGTACAGAAATGGAATAAGATATTAGACGAAATTATCAGTAAGTGCATTCCTCACCCATTAGAAGGGTGCGATGAGAGAACTCAACGCTGGGTCTTTGCTCGGTCAGGTTTGACCAGCGAGGGCAAACTTGAAAAGCCCGACTCTCTGAATGAAGTAGAGGATAAAATGAAAGAAGTAATTGAAAAGCAACAGAAGGGTCTCATCAAGCCGAAGAGGGAGAATGACCAACTTACCGCTATCTTAGGAAACCCTGAACACAGCGGACGGGTTCGAGCGGTCTCTTCTCAAATGTCTTGGCTAGATGGTTTCCCTAAAGATAAAGACACATATAGAAGACGTGAGAAGTTTAAGAAAACACTTGATGAAATGATTGCTCAAAAGGTCAAAGAAAATATGCAAGAAATAATGGAACAACTTAGACAATCAGGACAATTAGTGGCACCGAGTACAATGATGGTTCCGGTGCAAAAGGAGCAATTAGTATCTCCAACTGCCTACCCTAGCAGCGTTGGTTCCGTGCCAGGCTCAGGGTCAACCCATAAGTTCCCTGTCGATGATATTGCTAACGACAAATCTTGTCGTCTTCTTGTCCCGATAGGCAGAGCAGGGAACAAAACCAAACAGGTTGCCACTGCTATGGCAAAGCCTGATCGTGACTTCAACGGGAATCCACTTCCGTTGTATTATTCTGTGGTGCAAGTTCTTCAGATCATTGATAATGATTATGAAGATTATGAAATAGACCACGTCACACCTGAGGGGATCGCGACTCTGGGGCAGGCTGTCAACCAATTAATCCTTTGGCACCGACGCGATATCGCGTTGGATGATGAGCCAATTTCTAGCCCCGTCGCATCTCCAAATACTGCAACCCCATCTTCTAAGGCGAAAGTGCATGAAGATCCACTCCCAGTCCAGGAAGATCCACTCCCCCTATGTCTGAGCAAGGATGATATCCAAGAGCAACAAGTTGGACAACAACTTCAAGCAGTACCAGAGCAAGCTGTTGCTAGTAAAGAGCAACTAGTTGAGCAACAGCTTGAAGTAGTACTAGAGCCAGCTGCTGGGAGTAAAGAGCAATCAGTTGAACAACAGGTTCAACAACAAGCCAGTGTCCAACTTCCGAATACTACTCCTCGATCATCAGTGCCTGTCAAAGTTAGCTCATACGAAGATAAGAAACCTTCATCAGAAGTGTCAAAGTATTTGGAAGCTATGAAGGAAAATATTAGAAAATCGAGTGCATCTCGTTCTTCTCATGAGCCAGCATTAGAAGATATCGAGGAGTGTGAAGAAGACGGTGTCATGTATAATCGGCATACGGCTTTAGTTAAACCAGGAGTTCCAATATACAAGCTTGAGGATGTTCCTCCTAAATTTGAGAATGGGAAGCCGTTAATGACATCCGTACAACTTAGCAAACAACCCGTCACGCTCAGAAGAATGCATGAGTGGTACATCACTGCCAGCACAAAATTTGGTCTTGAGTGCGTCACATTTTGTATTCCAAAAGAAGCATTCTGGAGAACTGGAGTAGATAAACGAGTCATTTTATTTGAAGAGCTGCTTTCCCTTTTCCATCGGGGCATGCTCGATATCAACCTGCTGCTCGTCTAGTGCGTGTAAGTGCTCTAATATTTTGTATTTGCTTTTCTTACTACACGCATACGCATTTCATGAGATTATAACAATTCTGGACTTCTTCAATAGGATGCAATACATGGATAATGAAAAGTTGGCGCGCAAGACAGGTATCCTTGACCCTAGTAGGATTGCAAAGTCGCTATTCGACGTCCAGGCGAATCGAGAATCAAGCCAGTACAAACACATGAAAAAAAAAAGATTTTGAAAGAGCAATTGCAAAACTTAAGAAGGATAGAAAGACAGAAGTTGCAACTTACATAGGACATGCGATGTTTAACTTTGTCAGAGACGGCAAGGACCTCGTAAAGGCTCCGTACCACTTCGAGTAAGTTCGACACATGACATTGAAATAGCAATTATTGGTAATTGTTAACACGTGTGTTTGTATGTTTGCAGTAATCACTACATAATGATCTTCATCAAGCCAACGCAGGGAATGGCAACAGTCTTGGACTCGGCCGATTACCCACCAGATCATTACAAAGATTTCCTTTCCATTTTGAAAAAGTACGTTTATTCAATAATTTTAATTTACGCACATTTAGAATGTGTTGACAAGTTTTATATGACATTTCTTGTATTACAGCGCTTGGCAGTTTTACGCGGAGCTTGGCGGTCAGAGACCTCGTAATACGAATGCATTGGACATTAAAACGTATTATGCTTGTCCGAAGCAGCCTGTTGGGAGTGTCTTATGCGTGTATTATGTATGCGAGCATCTTCGGACCGCCGTCGTATATAGAGTCAATCGTGAGGATGTAAGTTATTCTTAATATCGATACCTTATTTTCTTACTTTTGTGTTTCATTTTCATTGTAACTAGCATAGTTTAATGCTTATATTCTCTGCTGTTCAATATTACCAGAAACATTATTTTCATATTTTGATTCCAACTTCAAAATTCAATTGATCATAGTACAACTGCTCCAAAAATACCAACTAAATTCCTGTATACTCTCACTTTGATCTATACTTTGAGATTGTTCAAACCAACACATTCTAAACCTTGTTATGTGTTATATTGCAGCATAAGAAGAATCTGAACGAAGAATGGCCGGTTTGTAGAAGTATTCCTGATGGAGGAGCCGACAGGATTGCTTCGGAACTCTGTCAGTTCATACGTCGCGAAATTTTGCACAAGAAAGGGAAGTTCTTTGATAAGAATGGTGCAGCAGCTGCCAGAACATTGCGACTATGCCAATTTAAGCTGTTTTTAGTGAAAACTTGTAAACTTTGAGATGAATTGTATCTGTAACTCGTACATATATATATTGTTTTAGTGAAATTGACTTCTGTGATGATAATATTGTTGACTTTTGTTCTGTGATGATATTGTTGTTTTTTGTTCTGTGATTATATTGAATTGACCTGGAAATTAGAAATAACAGCAGTAGTACTGCATAGGTTATACCTTATCACAAGTGATTATTAACCAACGGCTAGGCATGGCTGTGAAAAACAATTATCACAGGCGGCTAGATACAAGTAAAGAAACATCTGTGATAACCAAATTTTCACAGGCGGTGACTGTTATGGTAGAAACCGGCTGTGTTAAAGGGTCTTCACAGACGGCTGATTTGGGTAAACTCCGTCTATGATAACACCATTATCATTGATGGTTAGTTATGCTTCAATAACCGTCTGTGAAGAAACATTATCATTGACGGTTAGTTATGCTTCAATACCCGTCTGTGAAGACACATTATCATAGACGGTTAGTTATGCTTCAAAATCCGTCTGTGAAAATACATTATCATAGACGGTTAGTTAAGCTTCAAAACCCGCCTGTGAAGACACATTATCATTGACAGTTAGTTATGCTTCAATACCCGCCTGTGAAGACTTATTATCATAGGCGGTTAGTTATGCTTCAATAACCGTCTGTGATAAGACGTTTATCACAGGCGGTTATATATGCTGCACGACCCGTCTGTGATAAAGTATTTTCACAGACGGCTAGCCTAAATAAAGAACCATCTATGATAATCTGTCTTCACAGGCGGCTAGCCTAAGTGAAGAACCGCCTATGATAACGTGTCTTCACAGGCGGTTTCACTTCTCCGCCTGTGAAATTACGGATTATCACAGACTCTTTGTTTGAGGCGGTTTTAAAAGCCGTATGTGATAATAGGTTTGGAGTCGCCTGTGATGAGGCTTATTTTAGCAGTGTGAGATATCAAGTGGTTGTATATATTTATTGTTAGAAGCTATCCAAAGCACATATATTTATCTATATATATATATATATAATCATTTTAGTGTTATGAATAAGTGTTCCTACTTTATGAGGCGATATACACATAGCCCTGGAGTCGTAATAAACCCATATGTCTTAGTTGTCAAATAAAATTAAAAATAAATGTGGCGATATCCGAACCACCATAAAAAAAACTTCTCTTATGTCGCTCCTATCCATATTGGATACCTTGGTAATGAATAACTACTTGAATAAAAGAATCACTTATAATTAGAAGGATGCTGCCCCTCCCCTATAAATAGAGCCATCAGGACATGAAAGATGATATCATGACTCATTGCAGGTTTTACATAAACAAGAATCTCGGTACTGCAGATCCCGCAGAGCACAGTGTGTGCTGTCAAAAGATTAAAAGTGCTAATGTTGAAGAAATTTGCCAGCAGTTTACCCATGCAGACAAGGAGAAAATTGAAGTGCATAAGTTTGTCAAGTGTGCAAAATTATGCGTAAATGCTTTGCCCGTAGGGCATGTTTGTGCGGGTTACAAAGTCCCGCCTGCTGCATCTGGAATATCTGATGTAGGATGGCAGCTCATGCTACCATATATATATATATATATATATATATATATATATATATATATATATATATATATATATATATATATATATATATATATATATATATATATGATAGAAGAATAAATGAATCAATTTTAGCTTGATATTTCATATATTATATTAGAAAAGTGTTTGGTGATAAGGCTTGAGGAGTCTACTTGTGCCTCTTTGTAAGTTTCATAGCATTCTCTTCATTTTCCTTCATATATATATATATATATATATATATATATATATATATATATATATATATATCCATTTTAGTGTTATGAATAAATGTTCCTACTATATGAGGCAATATCCACATAGCCCTGGAGTCGTAATAAACCCATATGTCTTAGTTGTCAAATAAAATTAAAAATAAATGTGGCGATATCCGAACCACCATAACAAAAACTTCTCTTATTTCGCTCCTATCCATGTTGGATACCTTGGTAATGAATAACTACTCAAATAAAGAATCACTTATAATTAGAAGGATGCTGCCCCTCCCCTATAAATAGAGCCATCAGGATTCAAACACAGCATACAAGATCCATCTCACATAAATCACAATTAACAAGAAAGATGGCTGGTTGCAAAGCAGCAGGAGCATACCCGTGCCTCGTCCTTGCCTTGGCAACCATCTCTTCTTCCTCCTGCTCGTACCAAGTGCAGGACATGAAAGATGATATCATGACTCATTGCAGGTTTTACATAAACAAGAATCTCGGTACTGCAGATCCCGCAGAGCATAGTGTGTGCTGTCAAAAGATTAAAAGTGCTAACGTCGAAGAAATTTGCCAGCAGTTTACCCATGCAGACAAGGAGAAAATTGAAGTTCATAACTTTGTCAAGTGTGCAAAATTATGCGGAAATGCTTTGCCCGTAGGGCATGACTGTGCGGGTTACAAAGTACCGCTCGCTGCATCTGTAGTCTGAATATCTGATGTAGGATGGCAGCTCAAGCTACCATATATATTATATATGATAGAAGAATAAATGAATGATGTTAGCTTAATATTGCATATATTATATAAGAAAAGCTTTTGGTGACAAGGCTTGAGGAGTCTAATTGTGCCTTCTTGTAAGTTTCATAGCATTCTCTTCATTTTCCTGCTCATGATAGGAGGTGGTAGACCTAAAAGATGACATCTTGTACCTCTATAAGCACAATATAGTAAAATTTGTCTATGCGCACTGGGATGCAACGTTGAACTGCTGCGAGAAAGTAACGGGCACGACCATTGAAACCATTTGCCATGATTTAACTCAGGAGGACAGTTTATGGATATAGGCTGAAGATACAAGACATAATGGGAATATGTTGCCGTGGGGTTTAAATTCTCAGGTTACATTGTTCTGCCCCGTCATGATTTGATGTAAGTCATTTTTTACTGGTGGTCAATTGATGTAAGTATTGTAACTTGATTGGAGCAATAATGAATGCATCACAAAACCTTCATGTTTTTTATTAGTATCAGCAATACGTGTGCAGTGTACCACGATTTCTGTAGTGCAACCAGACTATTGCATCAGTTAAAGAAAATAATTATTTCAGGTTGTTTTATGTGACCTGCTCGTTTTGTTGACCCAATAGTTTGATAACACGCTCTAATGGTGGTGTTACCAATATTAAGAGTCCTCTGATCGTGTGCCATTAATATTGTATTAATGGCGCATAATTAGGCCTTGTAACTGTAATGGTAACTGTCCCTTGAATGTCTGTGCCGTTTGGAGATCCGTCAGTATTCGTGTTGGTTTTGTAGGTCCGGAGGCTCCGCACGTGGCAGCTCTGGAGCTTCCCCTCGCGGTGAGATGGGTCCGGAGCTGTTATACACGTGGCGGCACCGGAGCTTCCCTCTACGGGGAGTTAGATCCGGGGTCATTATACACGTGTCAACTGCGGAGCTTCCCTATGTTGGGAGTTTAACTCCAGTCTTACATTACGCGTGGCAGTCCCGGAGCTACCCATATGATAGAGGCGGGTACAGTGCCGTGTGACATGTGGGGCCTGAGAAAGCCTTCAACCCTGATAGGTGGAACTCTCTTGCACTTCTTGCAGTATCATGGGGTACCCGGTACACTGGGTACCGACACTATGCATGTTGGATACCTTGGTATTGAATAACTACTGGAATAAAAGAACCACTTATAACTAAAAGGATGCTGCCCCACCCCTATAAATAGAGCCATCAGGATTCAAACACAGTGTACAATATCTGTCTCACATAAATCACAATTAACAAGAAAGATGGCTGGTTGCAAAGCAACAGGAGCATACATGTGCCTCGTCCTTGCCTTGGCAACCATCTCTTCTTCCTCCTGCTTGTACCAAGTGCAGGACATGAAAGATGATATCATGACACACTGCAGGTTTTACATAAACAAGAATCTTGGTACTGCAGATCCCGCAAAGCACAGTGTGTGCCGTCAAAGGATTAAAAGTGCTAACGTCGAAGAAATTTGCCAGCAGTTTACCCATGCAGACAGAGCAAATTGAAGTGCATAAGTTTATCAAGTGTGCAAAATTATGCGGAAATGCTTTGCCCGTAGGACATGTTTGTGCGGGTTACAAAGTCCCGCCCGCTGCATCTGTAGTCTGAATATCTGATGTAGGATGGCAGCTCAAGCTACCATATATATTATATAGAAGAATAAATCAATGAATGTTAGCTTAATATTGCATATATTATATAAGAAAAGTGTTTGGTGATAAGGCTTGAGGAGTCTACTTGTGCCTCCTTGTAAGTTTCATAGCAGTCTCTTCATTTTCCTGCTCATCATAGGAGGTGGTAGACCTAAAAGATGACATCTTGTACCTCTATAAGCACAATATAGTAAAAGTTGTCTGTATGCACTGGGATGCAACATTGAACTGCTGCGAGAAAGTTACGGACATGAACATTGAAACCATTTGCCATGATTTAACTCAGGAGGACAGTTTATGGATATAGGCTGAAGATAAAAGACATTATGGAAATATGTTGACCGAGGGGTTTAAATTCTCAGGTTACATTGTTCCGCCCCATCATGATTTGATGTAAGTCTTTTTTTTTTACTGGTTGTCACTTGATGTAAGTCTTGTAACTTGATTGGAGCAATAATAAATGCATCGCAAAATCTTTATGTTTTTATCAGTATCAGCAATATGTGTGCAGTGTACCAGAATTTTTGTAGTGCAACCAGCCTATCGCAGCAGTTAAAGAAAATAATTATTTCAGGTTGTTTTATGTGACCTGCTCGTTTTTCTGACCCAATGTTATAAAGATCGACCAAATAGCAAACAACACAATCCTATGTAACAGGGACCAAAAGTGACAACCATATCTGCACACTCTTTACTTTTATCGTTCAAGATTACAAGAATGTACACCGTGCATATTTTGGTGTACTACAACAGCTCGCAATAGCTGAGTCGTACATCGAGGAACACCAAATTGAGCTTCGTGATAAAAACCAAGACCGCACAAAGGACTGGATCATGAAAGAGCACATAAGATGTTTCACTGAATGGTTAATGGACAAAAATATACTATACGAAAACACTATAGAAGAGGCAACAATGAAGAAGTTAGCTTCTGGCCCATCTGCTTTGGTGACATCATGGCAAGCATATGACATCAATGGTTACACATTTTACACTAAACAAAAATACGGTAAGAGTGTTGCACAAAATAGTGGTGTTCGTGTTGAGGCTTATGATTCACAAGGGCAGAAGACCACATACTTCAGGTTCATAGAGGAAATATGGGAACTCGATTATGACGAAAGAATGGTAATGCCCGTATTTAAGTGCCAATGGGTCAAACATCCTAATGGTGTGAAAGTGGACAATTACGGGCTGACACTGGTAGACTTGAATAAAGTGGGTTATAAAGATGACATGTGGTTTCTCGCCGATAATATTGCACAAGTTTTTTATGTTCAAGATCTAGAAACTAAGAAGATGCACGTAATTGTTTCTGGAAAGCAAAATATTGTTGGGGTTGAGAATATGGGAGATAATGAAGAGGAATATAATCAGTATGAAGAGATGTACCATTTCACCGAAACAGAAAACATCAAGCGCGTAGAGAGAAGCATTAAAAAAAATTTGAAACCCTATATGCGAGAAGATGTCAATGCTGGAAAAAATGTATATAGCAATGTGAGATGATATATATTGTATATATTTGTATCTTCTGAAATAAACTTAGAACAATGTTCTATTTCAGCTTTAGATAGCATGTTTCGAACATTATTAAATTCAGCTTCTGTTCCGAGCTCCTGTCAAGCTAATCCCTTCACAGCAAGCTCTTGTAGATGCAAGTAACACCCGAGACTCATCATTTGGATTGTTAAAAGCTTCAATTGAAGTTTGATGATACTTCCCGTCCATTTGAGGGCTTGTTTGGATAGGAGTACACCCAAACAAGCCATGCAAGATTTCTTTCTCTTCTCTCCATTTTGATAACTTACGAAGATGCTACTTTATCAGTTCTAATGGCTGAATATATTGACTAAAATCAGTACCATCTCTCTTAGTGCTTTACACAAGCGACGAAACGTACAACTTCAATCACAAATCTTGTTTTTACCATTTTCATAGGAATTTGACCTTAATCTTTCAAGCATAGATTTATTAATAATTGAAGCTTCCTCATCAGACATGTTAATGGCAGTTACAAGGGAAGGGTGTGTAGAAGCTAACGAAATCTCAACGGGACTGAAGACAAAGAGATGTTGCATATGATTGACAATGTCTAAGTTAGACAACATGAAGCTATGATGACAGCCTTCACGCTGTTTAACCTGGACATTGCCACTCATATGCAGGATCTCTTTATCTTCAGTCCGATTCAGATTTCGTTAGCTTCGACACATTCTTCACTTATAACTGCCATTAACATGTGTGATAAGGAATCTTCACTTATTTGATAAATCTATGCTTAAAAGATTAAGGTTAAATCCCTATGAAAGTGTAAAAACAAGATTTGTGATTGAATTTGTTTGCTTACTCGCTTGTGTGAAGCACTAAGAAAGTGGGTACTGATTTTTAGTCAATATATTTAGGCATTAAAACTGAGAAAGGAGCATCTTCCTAAGTTTTCAAATGGACATGAGGGAAAGAAATCATTCAAATGGATGGGAAAAATCCTTCCAAGGATCGTCAGACTTCAAATTGATGCTTTCAACAATTCAAATTATGAGCCACGGGTGTTACTTGCATCTACAATAGCTTGCTGTGCACGGATTAGCTTGACAGGAGCTTAGCAGCATTAGAGGCAGTTGGTAAGTAAAACCCGCCTGGGATAAATATCTTCTCAGACGGTTATTAAGTACAAACCGCTTGTGAAAAATTTAAAAACTGCCTATGAAAAATTGAGGCCTATATAAAGACCCCGCAGAGGCACACCTGTGCCCAGTCCCACATCGCGCCACGAGGTACCTAAGTACCTTTTGCATTGTGTGTTGGTATATGGATTGTGTCCTTTTGCATTTGTGTACATATGCGTTTGGACTCAATAATTTGGAAGTTTGGTGTGGGGCCGGAATCCCCACATCCGAGGATCTCATTGGGTGGTGTCGTGCGATGCGACACCCAACAGTTATACAAGAATAGAACCTGAATAAGTAAAAGACAAAGTCTTTTATTTATCATACAGCGGAAGTTTTACAATACTAGCGTAAGGAAAGAAACATAGATATATCATAGCTACACTCTCAGCACTAGCTATGCAAAAGCAAAGTTATCCATGCCTTGGATACTTTGCACTAGCAACACTCAATCAGGGCTGCGTGCAGGGTTCCCACTCGGCTGTACACCCTGGAGGGGGTGCAACCTCATCATCAAACCCTTCATCAACTGTATAACCTGCAAAAACTTGTTAACTGCAAACATGAGCATAAGGCTCAGCAAGACTAACCCGTCTCACTAGACATATGCAAGGGGAACACTAAAACATAGGTGAGGTGAAGGGTAAATGACTCGCCTACAAGTGGATCCTTATAATCAGGTTTTTATGTAGCAAATGACATTCTCCGAGCACGGCACATAATGGGCTCCACAATCAAACAAGAAACGCTTTACCGATTATATGACATGCTCAGAGCACATAATGCTATTACAGCTAAAGTATGGGGAAATTGTAAACTTTTAATTGTACCATCTCTAAATCATACAAGGTTGCAAAGTAATTATAATTCAATACAATATGATTTTATGACTTCTTTAGTATTTACTACGTCACGGCGTAGTGAACAAGTGGTACTCTATTACTGCGAGGGACAGTGATTGCAATCAGGACACACCTGGACGACACGACACATACGTCGTTTGGAAGTGTCAGCAAGCATACCTGTACCTACATAACACTTCAGTACTAGGCGTATATGGCCACCTTTCACAAGAAACTCGAACGCCGAACCCGCCTCACCTCCACGAACAGAAGGTCTCCGCACAGAACACCTCATGTGTCCGCCGACCGATTTACACCTTACTGTCCTCAACCCACCCCTATCGATGGTGAGTTAATGGGCCTCGACACCCCAGTTATCGAGTTACGTCAGTTTATTGGATTCCATATGTCCATTATGTTGCCAGTACAATTCAAGCTTATCCGAACGGGCCGCATACAGACGGGCCTCAATCGACACAGGTAGGGCTATACGACCGAGACTCAATTCTCGCTGCTTCCTATCCATTCCCTGCCCGGTCTCCATTTCATTATATTATGCCATTTTATATCTAACCAATCCTGTGAGATATGTCCTACATCTCTTGCGAGTAGATTCCAACTACTCGACTTCTACCAGATTTCCTATGCATTAGCAAAACAGTTACTACAGGTCAAACTGTAACTCATTCCAACCAATCCCTGGGATTTTTGGTCATGCATGTGGGGTATCAATCATCCTAAACGTAATTCACAATTTATATACTACTCATCATAATGATAAAGTAAAATTTTATAAACGACTTAAATGCAAACCGGGGCTTGCCTTGTTGCAGGTCAGAGTCGGAGTTAAAAATTGGAAGTTGCTCTTCCAAGGCTTCTGGCTCCTCCTCGACTTCGGTCACTATACGATATGCATATAATATGTATATAAATGACTTTGAAAAATAATTATTACCAAGACCAAAATTTAAACCATGGTGATCATTATATGATAGGGACCTTAATTGGCTTTGGAACTTCGATGGCAGATACTAGGGAATATGATCAAGGCTCTTGCAAAGAACAGGTTTTTTGAATTTTGAGGATTTTTCCAGTGGCTCCCTTGTCTGGAAAAATTGTATTTGCATTTGGAAAGATTATATTCTATAGAATTTAACTATGAGTTTCACAGAACCTAACTGGTACTGACAGAAAATAGAGCTCAAGGGCTTTCAAACACAATTTGTTTGAATATTTTTGGAGCATCCTACAGAAAGTTATGGATTTTCTAAGTTGGAGCCAAATCTGGAATTTATTTCTAATTTGAATTAAACCGTGGGCCCCACCGATTTAAAATGGACCAATGGCATTTAAACCACACGGGCGACCACAGATATACACCGCGTACCCACAACAGATCCGTGGCCACACCTGATCCGACGGGGTTGATAGACACTGACACGTGGGACCCACCGCGTCGTCTTCCACCTCCCGACGCGGGTGGCGCGCGGGGCTCCCGCGGCGGCGCTCTGCGGCGAGCCTCGCCGATTTTTAGTTCCCAGCCACCGCAGCTCCTACACTTGGGCACCCAACCATAAAATCACGTGCTGAGCACGATGGTGGGGTCGGGGAGGTCTGCCGACGGTCGGAAACCACAGTGCATCGGCGGCGGCGGCCGCCAGGGCCCCGGATATGTCGGAACTGTCTCTCTGTGGCTAAAACCCTACTAAAAAGGCTGGAGGAAGTCTCCTGGAACCATGAGGAACGTGTTGGGCAGGTGATATGTCGTGTAACGGTCGACAAAACAGTCGTCGACGGCGACAGAGGCACTTCTTAACGGCGGAGGGGAGAACTCGCGATTCTTGAGCTACAGTCGATCATTTTCGGTGATTCCAGTTCGAGAGGGTGCGCAAAGAAGTGTAGAAACTATTTGCTAGCAATTGTGGAGAGTGATTAAGTGTGGAACTCGAATTGAATGAAAAACTGAGCGCGTTCATAAGCTTCAGCCTAGAGAAAAACCTAGCTAACTTGCTCGATACTTATGTAAACAAGGAACGACTTTCACCGTTGCGTAGAGTGTATCCCGGCGCACCAGTTTGCTATGGGGGTCGAAGCACGAAACCGCGTGCAGCGGCCTGGCAACATGGAGCAGGGACGGCGCACGGTGAACATGACGGTGACCATCGGTGTAGTCTCAAATTATCGGCCAAACCGTCAACTATGCAACGAAATGATCGATCCAGGGGACAGAGGAGGAAGAGAGGAACAACCTAGCTGTTGGAGGCTTGTCGCGGGAGGTCTCCGGTTGGCCAGCAACGGGTGCGCGGTGCCGTTGGTCGGAAGCTCGCGCGCGGAACGAAAATGGTGCAATCCGTAGGCTCAGCGAGAGGGGAGGCGATAAGGGCGACTGGGAAGTGATAAGGGAGAGCCAAGGCGCCATTTATAGAGCTCAACCGGTGGTGGATGGCTGCTGTCGCGCTGGGCATGCACGCCGTCGCGGTGGCGCGCGCAGTGCGCGTTGAAATGCGGCTGCACGTGGGCTGCTGACTGGTGGGCCCCGCCAGTCAGCCCCACAGCTACTGTTATTTTAGTAATTCACTTAAAAATAGTAAATGAACTCCAAAAATCATGAAACTTCAGGGCTAAGTCAAGAAAATTGTGGGAAACACAATGGTGTGTTTAGATCTTTATGTTCAAGTATATTTTGACCAGCTTTTGAATTTGAATTTAAACGTGATTCAAATTCGCTGAGCGTCTCAAATAAAATAACAAATGAGTTCCTAAAATCTTGAAATTTTGCAGGCAAGCTATTGAGAATATTAGAAGGCAATGGAAAAATTTAGAGCCTCTAATTTGAATGTTTTTGGCAGGGCCCATTTAGTACTGCTCTTGGAATTGCCTTACTAAACTTCATTCAAATAATTCTAATGTTTAAAAAGGGGTGAATAGAATCATTCTAGAATTAGTGGTGAAGTCCATTACTCATGTTAATACAATTTAACCTTGAGTGTTTGGAGGATATTAAGGGCCCGTTTGGATGGATGAAACGTTTCTGATTCTGGATAGAATCACTTGAAACTGATCCAAACGGCAAAAAAGAGAAACGTTTCAGGGGAGAATCACTCTGAAGTGATTCACTTTTTTGAACTGTGGAGGTGAAACACCTGAAAAGGTGTTCCACACTTTGGAACACTTTGATCATTAGTAACTCGGGTCTAAGTTCTAGAAAAATTACGAAGATTTGACATCACCTTAGAATGCTTCGGATCAGCGGCCAAAATTTCTTTATCTTCGTCTTTTTTCTAAACTCGTCAACGTGATAATACAAACAAAATAAAAACTTACAACAACCAAATAATAGACATGATATGTTACAACGTTCTCACTAGGGGTCAACATTACGACCAGAGACTATTTTTTTATTGTCAACGTCATTACATAATCACAAACATAAATGAAGAACAACAACAAACCAACCAAGGTTAAATGGGTCAATTCAACATTTCTCTCCTCTCTCCTAAAACTGAAACAGATATGCTAGCCAAACGGTTTCTAAAGTGATTCTATTCCAGAGTCTGAAACCATTTCAGCATTGGAACTGAAACATTTCTGATTCTGTGTGAATCTGGAACCATACCAAACGGGTCCTAAGTTCATGTGTACCACTATATTGGATCTTTAATATAGTTGATCACAAAACTCATAACTAGATTCACATGCCATAAAAGTGGGGTTTTACACCCCCCCCCCCTTAAAAGAATCTCGTCCCGAGATTACAAAAGAATGCAAAGGAAACGATCTAACGAACATATGCCGCTCGGATAGTTCGTTTTAAGATACTCCTCGCTTTCCCACGTGGCTTCTTCAGCACTGTGGTTGCTCCACAAGACCTTGTAGAAACGCAAGGTGCGGCTTCTTGTGGTGCGAGTCTTCTCATCGACGATCTGAGTTGGATGCTCGGAATAAGTGAGATCTGGTCGGAGAGCTTCCAAATCTTCTATACGGACATCAGCGGGAGTTTTAAGACATTTCCGTAACTTGGAAATGTGGAATACATTGTGAAACCCCGAAAGTGACGGCGATAACTCCAATTGATATGCCATAGGTCCGCATCTTCTGATTATTGCGAACGGCCCAATAAAACGTGGAGCTAGCTTCCCTTTCACTCCGAATCGATGGATACCTTTCATAGGGGATACCCAGAGATAAACTTGATCCCTAACTTCGAAGTGAAGAGGTCGACGTCGTTTGTCCGCGTAGCTCTTCTGACGAGACTGAGCGGCTTTGAGATTTGTTTGAATAATGCGCACTTGCTCTTCGGCTTCTTTGATTAAGTCGATGCCATATACCACTGGTTCACCAGATTCGCACCAGTTCAAGGGTGTGCGACACTTCCGGCCATAAAGAGCTTCATATGGCGCCATCTGGATGCTAGCCTGGTAACCGTTGTTGTACGAAAATTCCGCCAATGGTAAATGATCATCCCAATTCCTACCATGGTGGATGGCACAGGCACGAAGCATATCCTCTAGCACTTGATTTACCCGTTTGGTTTGTCCATTAGTCTGAGGATGATAAGCCGAGCTTCGAATCAGTTTGGTACCCAATGCATCGTGGAGATACTACCAAAAGCGAGCGACAAAAATAGACCCACGATCTGAAATGATAGTGCGGGGTACACCATATAGACACACTATTCTGGAGATATAAAGTTCTGCATACCGCTTTACATCATACTTGACACTGACAGGTATGAAATGAGCTGATTTGGTCAACCGATCAACGACCACCCAAATTGAGTCGTGCTTATGGAGAGTGGGAGGAAACCCAACAATGAAATCCATGCTGATATCCTCCCATTTCCAAGTCGGTATGCTTAAAGGTTGAAGCTGTCCTGCCGCTTTCATATGGTCGGCCTTCACTCGCCGGCACGTATCACACTCGGATACGTAATTAGCTACTTCCCTCTTCATCTGAGTCCACCAGAATTTCTTCTTCAAATCTTGGTACATCTTGTTGCTTCCCGGATGAATGGAGTATTTGGACAAATGAGCTTCGTCCAGTATCTTCTTTCTAAGCTCCATGTTTCATGGTACCACTATACGGTTGTTAAACTAGAGGGTACCTTCATCGTCACTTAGAAACATTTCACCTTGTCCTCCTTCTGAGCTGCCATAATATCCTCCTTGATAGTAGGAATGAGAGCTAGGTTGTAGAGTGCCCCATATGGAACCAAGTAGAGACTCGGTTCTTCTTCTTCCATGGAGTTGATGGAAAGACTGTTGACATGGGACTTGCGGCTCAGTGCATCTGCGACTACATTCGCCTTGCCTGGATGGTAGTGGATCTCAATCTCATAGTCCTTGATCAACTCTAACCATCTTCGTTGTCGCATATTCAAATCCTTCTGGGTGAAAATGTATTTCAAGCTCTTGTGATCAGTGTATAGGTGTACAATATTACCCAGTAGATAATGCCTCCACATCTTCAATGCCAGTACCACAGCAGCGAGCTCTAGATCATGAGTCGGATAGTGCTGCTCATGGTTCC
The DNA here is from genome assembly GCA_036927565.1 of Tuctoria greenei. NCBI lineage: Eukaryota > Viridiplantae > Streptophyta > Magnoliopsida > Poales > Poaceae > Tuctoria > Tuctoria greenei. The sequence continues at coordinate 121,420,402 of JAYESD010000012.1, read as the reverse complement.
GAAGCTGTCGTGATCCATAAGCGATCACTTGTCTATCCTGCATCAACACACATCCCAAACCAATTCCTGATGCATCACAATACACGTCAAAAGATTTGGTTGTGTCTGGTTGAGCTAATACTGGTGCCGTTGTAAGGTGTTTCACCAATGCTTTGAAACCTGCCTCACATGCCTCAGTCCATACATACTTCTGCCCTTTCTTCAGATGTTCTGTCATTGGTTTAGCTATATTGGAGAAATTGGGTATAAATCTCAGGTAATATCCTGCTAAACACAGGAAACTTCGGACTTCATGTACAGACTTTGGAGACTCCCATTTGAGAACTTGTTTGATCTTGCTGGGATCAACTGCAATCCCTTCTACTGATATGATGTGCCCTAAAAATGGCACTTGGCTGATCCATAATTCGCACTTGCTGAACTTAGCATATAGCTGATGGTCCCGTAATCGTTGAAGCACGATACGCAAGTGTTGAGCATGTTCTTCTTTGGATTTTGAATACACAAGTATGTTGTCAATAAAGACCACGACAAACTTGTCCAATTCCGACATGACCACCGAGTTCATGAGATACATGAAATGAGCCGGTGCGTTGGTCAATCCGAAAGACATAACAAGGTACTCATACAGTCCATACCTCGTCGAGAATGCTGTCTTTGGTATATCTTCTGGTCGGATTCTAATATGATGATAACCATAATGAAGATCCATCTTCGAAAATACTTTAGCACCCACCAATTGATCAAAAAGAATATCAATGCATGGCAGTGGATACTTGTTCTTGATAGTGACAGCATTAAGTGGACGATAGTCTACACACAGTCTTAAGGTTTTATCTTTCTTCTCTACGAACAGTGCAGAACAACCCCATGGTGATGAACTTGGATGAATGAACCCCTTGTTCTCAAGTTCTGTTAATTGTTCCTTAAGTTCTGCAAGTTCCTTGGGTGCCATCTTGTAGGGTGGTCTTGAGATTGGCACTGTTCCCGGTGCAAGTTCAATCTTGAACTCTATATCTCGTTCTGGAGGCATACCAGGAAGATCTTCGGGAAACACGTCCGGGTATTCACATACTACCGGAATATCTTTAAGTCCCATAATCTCGGTATTGTGAGTAGATGAATTCACTAGAATGGCTTTCTCAAGCTTGAGGACTTGAGAGGGTTGAGTGGAGAATTTAGATATATTTTTCGAGGGACCAGATCTAGAATAGCACCATGGTATTGTAACCATGCCATTCCCAAGATGACATCTAATTTCTGATGCTCTAGTATTAGAAGTGAAGTAAGATATATGGTTCCATCTAGGTTAAGTGGTATCCCAGGAACCAATTCATTTGTTACTGTTTTCCCGGCTGGAGTGCTAATCACATATGGAGTTTTGGTGGAGATAACAGGCAATTGACTTTTAATGACAAAAGATTTACTAATGACATTGTGTGAACCTCCGGAGTCAAAGAGTATGACTATGGGATGATTGAAGATAGAGAACGTACCCGTGAGTATGGGTGCGCCTTCCGGAATGTCCTCGATGTCGAGGTAGTGGACATTACCGATTCTGGTGGCTGGCTTCTTGGGCTGGTTGCGGGGTTGGTTGGGCCCCTGGTAGGATGATTGCCCGCCGCCTTGTCGATTCTGCGGACAGTCCTTGGCGAAGTGCCCCGTGCGCCCACACGTGAAACACGTGTACGGGGTTTGGCCAACACGAATGGGAGGACGGAATGCCGATGCACGTGGTGGAGGTGGAAGTGCACGTGGGATCATCCCCTATTGTTGATGTGGTTGGAATCCGGAGTTGTTGAACTGGCGACCACTAAACATTGGTGGTCGTGATGGCAGTTGCCACCTCTGGCCGGATGGTGATCGGTACACCATATGGTACTTCTAAGGAGCACCACCTCCGCTGCCCTGCAGAGCACTCCTCTTCTTTTTATCTGAGGACAGCTCGCGCGTAGCGTCCTCCTGCATGATAGCGGCATTGAAGATGTCGTTGAAGCTGCCGCGGTTGAACAGGACAACCTTGTCCTTCAACTTGGGGTTCAAACCCCGGTAGAAGCATTCGCGCTTCCGATCTTCGGTGTTCACTTGGTCATGAGCGTATTGGGCCAAGTGGTTGAATGATTTGGAGTACTCGTATGCACTCCTTCCTCCCTGCCTTAGCTCCAAGAATTCTTGAAGCTTCCTTCTCATAATCCCGGGAGGGATGTGGTAGGCGCGGAACGCCTCCCGGAATTCGGCCCAGCTTACGACATGGCCTGCGGGGCGTGCGGCAAGGTAATTGGCCCACCATGCACCGGCAGACCCCTGCAGTTGCTGCGCTGCAAACAGCGTCTTCTGCTGTTCGGTTACCTCAAGTAAGCCAAACTTTCCTTCAATGGTGCGGAGCCAATTATCCGCCTCTAACGGTTCATCGGCCTCTCTGAAGACCGGTGGATGTGTCGATGAGAAATCAGAGTAGGAACTCTAATATTGCTGACGTGGTCCACCATTCTGTCGTCCCCCTTGACGGGACGAGTGCTGCACCAGAGTCCGCAGTAGCTCGGTTTGCTCGTAACGCGAGATGAGTACTGCAGCGAGAACCTCCACGAGACTTCTGGGAAGTGCGGGTGGAGGTGGTGGAGGTGGTTGCGTTTGAGGCGTATTCTGTCCCGGGGGTGGTGGGCCATCCCTCTGACCTCCACTGGAACCTCCCCCATCTTGACTGGTACGAGTACGCACCATACTGCAATACAACGATTTATACCATAAGTCTCATTGCCTCAAGTTCATCCTTCCATAAAAATAGTAATGCGGTAGATAACAATAGATGATGCATAACATTCACATATATTGATAAAGTATGAACTTTATACAATCTATATTATCTTGGGCCCAAGTTTACAATAGATCTCAAAAAATAGACAGACTTCATCTAAAGAAGTCGTCTCATCTATGCTTGGTCACCACAAGTCGTCATGTCCATGCCATCGTACACAGACCCCGCTACTATTTAGAACAAGACTCATAAAGTCACACAACACACGTGGTGTTTACTACACATCATTACACTCGGACTAAAGTGATAAGTACATCAACACGGCCCTCTACTCAAAAAACTCAACCTCCTGAGGATCTTCTTCTTCCTCGTCATCCTCAGGATTAGGCACCACTGGTATGGGTGCTGGAGCAGAAGATGATGCCTCGCTCAAAAGCGACGTCCTCTTGGCCATCTTAGCTTGCCAATCTGTCTCTATCATAAACATCCTCCAGGCCTCGTTCTCCTACTGATCCTGCTCACAACAGGTCTTCCAGCTCTGAGCCTCCACTCTGGACTGATCCTAATCCGCAGTCACCGCGTTCAACTGGGTGTCCCGCTGGTGTCCATAGAGTAGGCTCGCCTCCAAGTCAATTTCCCTCTCTAGAGTCTCTTGGCGAGACGCGGCTAAATCCATAACAGCGTCATGCCATTGATTCTCCCTAAGGTTTAAACGATGGTTGAGAGGAGCCATCGTATCCCTAAGTCCGTCATTTGCCCACTCAAAGTGATTCGCTCGAATCATGGCTTGCTTCAGATTGTTCGTCAATTCTTTTATGCATGCCCTTTGATTACCCTTCTCGCGATGTGATGCGGCTGCATACACTGCTAAGGCTGTTGCAGATGTTTCACCGTGCTCGTCCACCTCCGCAAGCAAGCGGGTTGCCCAGGCTTCAGAAGCCCTGCCGTTAATTGGAAAGAACTCATACGGAGTACCCACCAGATTATGGTAATGGAGTTTGCAAAACCTCCCTATGGCAACACTTGCGGCGTAGCTCCATGTTTCCTCTAATATCAACCCTTTGATCTTGATGGAGTATGGAGCCCATCCGATGTGCGGTGGACCAGCAGGCACATCGACGTAGATGGTGCAACTCCACATACCGCTCTCCTGGAACTTCTTGCCCCAATAGCTAGGCAACACCAGATAGCCAAACTGGCGAAGCAACCTAACAAACACGTTCGGGAAACCGGCTTGCCCGGTGCACGTGGAGAACACCCATCCATTAGGCAACTGAATTCTTGGTGCTGCCATCTGTGGACAAACATACCCGGATGTCAATACTCCGAGTAAGTATTCAACTCAATCAATGATATTGTTGGACAAAAGGAAATATCCAATATCCATTGATTCAAGAAAATCTGCAAACTGGAAGTGATCACAGTTCTGAATCAGCTGACCTTCCTGTATCAACCCAAAAGTTTCATACAGGAAATGCCAGAGTTAAGAATTAAGTTGAAAATAAAATTTTTAGTACACCTCAAAACCTTTCCAGATTGTACTCATACAGCTACAGGTGAACTAATATGAAGAATCTATACAGGTTTTAAGTTGACTCAAGTGTTCTGGAAATTTTGACAGAACCTCCACTGTATATGGGCTTACCTTCACATTCTATACAGGTTTATCATAATTAGATATTGAGGTAATGACAAAATAAACATTGTATAACATTGTGTTTACAATCCAGAAATAAAAGAGTTCCACCCCAAAAACTTTGTTATACAGGTATCGCGCACAAATTCACAACCCTGTGCAAACTGTTCTAAGTTCTGGACTGCAAGAACCAAGTTTGCAACAAAATGAATTAGGCATATCTACACCCAGATTCAGGTCAGGAGTGACAAATAAAGTTGATAGAGGACTTCCTAAGCTTTCCAGAAATGTATATATGGGACCATGTCACTATTCTGGATTAAGAGCTATAACTATCCGAACTTAACAGTTGAACTGACTGGTTTGCACCAGCAGTCCTGCAGTTCACTGTGTTGACTTCCAAATTTGGTTTAACTCCAACCCAAATCATGAAAAACCTCCCATAACAAACTTGTAAATCTCCTCCTACCCTTTCCAAACATGTATCACAATAAGGCAGTGGATTTTTCTACAGCACGTTATGGCAAAAATACAGAGACTGGTACAATGGTAAGGTTATCTGGAGCAGTTACAATACACCCCAGATTTCAACAGATTATCAAGCTTTCCTGTCTTTATGGTCAACAAAAAAGTTGTATAGATCTTCACGATCTTTCCATCCATATATGATACTTCTATACTATCTATTGAATAACCACGATTACAATCCGGCGAAGTCGAGCCAACTTCTGCCAGAAAACAAGAATCTTGATTCTATTTATTCTATCGAGTCGGAACCCTTTTTGCGGAGTCCAAACCTACCAGCATCTGATATTTGGACTTTCCAAAGCATTATGCATCCATTCTATCGGTGGGGATGGTCTAGTATCATGTTTGATACTGACGGTACTACGTATCTCACCACAGAAAATTCTATCTGGTATTTCCGGTTACTTCTATAGGTGGTTCCTATATCGTTCTCTCGCAAATGGCTTCTACACGGGCTTCTACCGTAGTTAATGCTGCAAAATACAAACAATCCCCTTTCACCTTCACACCTCAAGGGCGGCACGGGGAAACACGACAGGCAGTCACAATAATATCCATGTGAAAATAAATGCATACGACTCTGGTGCGAGTCGTCCTCGAGCGAGGCCATGTATCGAGGTACATGGCTGTAAATACGTCTGTACAGCAAAGACTCCCGTATGATCCGGCTTATACACGCTCGGGCATACGTGTTTCGCATGCTCCCATAGAACATAAATAGTCCTAGAGAGGCATACTATCGGGTTATACACCACCCGATGGGGGCTCCCACTAACTTCGAAGCACGCTGGAATACCGCGTGTCATAGGTTCTCAGAAACATTGAAAGCTTCAGAGACTCCTATTAACTTCCCGTGCCAAGCCACGGAAATTTTACATACCACTCCTCGTATGCTGAGCTTACCAAGATTGATCCGCTCTCGGTGGCGTACCTTACCTCTTACCTGACGTCGGGGCATCGTTAAAGAATATAATAACACATAGTTAGTTTACCACCTTTATACCTTATACTAATAATACTCCTTATAAAGGCATATAGCTAATTCCTCACTCAAGTCTTATTTTTTGAAAATATGTTCTTTTCGAGTACACTGTTCCCAATGATGCTCTGATACCATGTCTATGGGGACCGGAATCCCCACATCCGAGGATCTCATTGGGTGGTGTTGTGCAATGCGACACCCAATACAAGAATAGAACCTGAATAAGTACAAGACGAAGTCTTTTATTTATCATACAGCGGAAGTTTTACAATACTAGCGTAAGGAAAGAAACATAGATATATCATAGCTACGCTCTCAGCACTAGCTATGCAAAAGCAAATTTATCCATGCCTTGGATACTTTGCACTAGCAACACTCAATCAGGGCTGCGTGCAGGGTTCCCACTCGTGTAGCCTCATCATCAAACCCTTCATCAACTGTATAACCTGTAAAAACTCGTTAACTGCAAACATGAGCATAAGGCTCAGCAAGACTAACCCGTCTCACTAGACATATGCAAGGGGAACACTAAAACATAGGTGAGGTGAAGCGTAAATGACTCGCCTACAAGTGGATCCTTATAATCAGGTTTTTATGTAGCAAATGACATTCTCCGAGCATGGCACATCATGGGCTCCACAATCAAACAAAAAACGCTTTACCGATGATATGACATGCTCAGAGCACATAATGCTATTACAGCTAAAGTATGGGGAAATTGTAAACTTTTAATTGTACTATCTCTAAATCATACAAGGTTGCAAAGTAATTATAATTCAGTACAATATGATTTTCTGACTTCTTTAGTATTTACTACGTCACAGCGCAGTGAACAAGTGGTACTCTATTACTGCGAGGGACAGTGATTGTAATCAGGACACACCCGGACAACACGACACATACGTCGTTCGGAAGTGTCAGCGAGCACACCTGTACCTACATAACACTTCAGTACTAGGCGTATATGGCCACCTTTCACAAGAAACTCGAACGCCGAACCCGTCTCACCTCCGCAAACAGAAGGTCTCCGCACGGAACACCTCATGTGTCCACCGACCGATTTACACCTTACTGTCCTCAACCCACTTCTATCGATGGTGAGTTAATGGGCCTCGACACCCCAGTTATCGAGTTACGTCAGTTTATTGGATTCCATATGTCCATTATGTTGTCGGTACAATTCAAGCTTGTCCGAAGGGGCCGCATACAGACAGGCCTTAATCGACACAGGCAGGGCTATGCGACCGAGACTCAATTCTCGCTGCTTCCTATCCATTCCCTGCTCGGTCTCCATTTCATTATATTATGCCATTTTATATCTAACCAATCCTGTGAGATATGTCCTACATCTCTCGCGAGTAGATTCCAACTACTCGACTTCTACCGGATTTCCTATGCATTAGCAAAGCAGTTACTACAGGTCAAACTGTAACTCATTCCAACCAATCTCTGGGATTTTTGGTCATGCATGTGGGGTATCAATCATCCTAAACGTAATGCACAATTTATATACTACTCATCATAATGATAAAGTAAAATTTTATAAACGACTTAAATGCAAACCGGGGCTTGCCTTGTTGCAGGTTAGAGTCGGAGTTAAAAATTGGAAGGTGCTCTTCCAAGGCTTCTGGCTCCTCCTCGACTTCGGTCACTATACGATATGCATATAATATGTATATAAATGACTTTGAAAAATAATTATTACCAAGACCAAAATTTAATCCATGGTGATCATTATATGATAGGGACCTTAATTGGCTTTGGAACTTCGATGGTAGATACTAGGGAATATGATCAAGGCTCTTGCAAAGAACAGGAGATGATCAGAGTAGATTGTGGTCTCCAAAATTATGGCAAGCAATTAATTTCCAAAACTTCTAGAGAGGAAACTGTAGCTTGATCCTAGCTACCAGTTGATAATCAAGATAGAGGAAGTTGTCCTGGTTCTATCAAAATTTGTTTCATAATTTTCTAAGCTTTGGTGAAGGAGTTATTGAATTTCTAAGTTGGCAATACTTTATGGAATTATTTATATTTGAATTTTTGGCTTTTAAATAAATAGTCAGTTTGCAACTGGATTAGGACTATGATATTAGGTCAATTAAATCCACGATTTTTACAGGAATTAGTTTATTACTAAGGGAAGATTCAGTCCAAATTTGGGACATAATAAAGCAACTGAACACCTGTGAAAATTAAATAACTGAAAAAGGTAATTGAACTATACAGAGGGTTAAACAGGAGCAATGACTCCCAAACTTTTGCTGGTAGTCAAGAACAGGACAAAAAGTTCTATGTGAATTTTAGGGATTTTTCCAGTGGATACCTTGTCCGGAAAAATTGTATTTGCATTTGGAAAGATTATATTCTATAGAGTTTAACTGTGAGTTTCACAGAATCTAACTGGTACTGACAGAAACTAGAGCTCATGGGCTTTCAAATAAAATTTGTTTGAAGATTTTTGGAGCATCCTACAGAAAGTTATGGATTTTCTAAGTTGGAGCCAAATCTGGAATTTATTTCTAATTTAATTAAACTGTGGGCCCCACCGATTTAAAATGGACCAATGGAATTTAAACCACACGGGGGACCACAAATATACACCGCATAGCCACAACAGATCCGTGGCCACACCTGATCCGACGGGGTTGATAGACGCTGACATGCAGGACCCACCGCGTCGTCTTCCACCTCCCGACGCAGGCGGCGCGTGGGGCTCCCGCGGTGGCGCTCTCCGGCGAGCCTCGCCGATTTTTAGTTCCCGGACACCGCAGCTCCTACACTTGGGCACCCGACCGTAAAATCACGTGTTGAGCACGATGGTGGGGTCGGGGAGGTCTGCCGACGGTCGGAAACAACGGTGCATCGGCGGCGGCGGCTGCTAGGGCTCTGGCTATGTCGGAACTGCCGCTCTGTGGCTAAAACCCTACTAAAAAGGCTGGGGAAGTCTCCTGGAACCACGAGGAACGTGTTGGGCAGGTGATCTCGTCGTGTAACGGTCGGCAAAGCAGTCGTCGACGGCGACAGAGGCACTTCTTAACGGCGGAGGGGAGAACTCGCGATTCTTGAGCTACAGTCGATCATTTTCGGTGATTCCAGTTCGAGAGGGTGCGCAAAGAAGTGTAGAAACTATTTGCTAGAAATTGTGGAGAGTGATTAAGTGTGGAACTCGAATTGAATGAAAAACTGAGCGCGTTCATAAGCTTCGGCCCAGAGAAAAATCTAGCTAACTTGCTCGATACTTATGTAAACAAGGAACGGCTTTCACCATTGCGTAGAGCGTATCCCGGCGCACCAGTTTGCTATGGGGGTCGAAGCACGAAACCGTGTGCAGCGGCCTGGCAATGTGGAGCAGGGACGGCGCGCGGTGAACACGACGGCGACCATCGGTGTAGTCTCAAATTATCGGCCAAACCGTCAACTATGCAACAAAATGATCGATCCAGAGGACAGAGGAGGAAGAGAGGAACAACCTAGCTGTTGGAGGCTTGGCGCGAGAGGTCTCCGGTTGGCCAGCAATGGGCGTGCGGCGCCGGCGGTCGGAAGCTCGCGTGCAGAACGAAAATGGTGCAATCCGTCGGCTCAGCGAGAGGGGAGGCGCTAAGCGCGACTGGGAAGTGATAAGGGAGAGACAGGGCGCCATTTATAGAGCTCAACCGGCGGTGGATGACTGCTGTCGCGCTGGGCATGCACGCCGTCACGGTGGCACGCGCAGCGCGCGTTGAAATGCGGCTGCACGTGGGCTGCTGACTGGTGGGCCCCGCCAGTCAGCCCCACAGCTACTATTATTTTAGTAATTCACTTAAAAATAGTAAATGAACTCCAAAAATCATGAAACTTCAGGGCTAAGTCAAGAAAATTGTGATGAACACAATGGTGTGTTTAGATCTTTATGTTCAATTATATTTTGACCAGCTTTTGAATTTGAATTGAAACTTGATTCAAATTCGCTGAGCGTCTCAAATAAAATAACAAATGAGTTCCTAAAATCTTGAAATTTTGCAGGCAAGCTATTGAGAATATTAGAAGGCAATGGAAAAATTTAGAGCCTCTAATTTGAATGTTTTTGGCAGGGTCCATTTAGTACTGCTCTTGGAATTGCCTTACTAAACTTCATTCAAATAATTCTAATGTTTAAAAAGGGGTGAATAGAATCATTCTAGAATTAGTGGTGAAGTCCATTACTCATGTTAATACAATTTAACCTTGAGTGCAAGAAAGGTTTGGAGGATATTAAGTTCATGTGTACCACTATATTGGATCTTTAATATAATTGATCACAAAACTCATAACTGGATTCACATGCCATAAAAGTGGGGTTTTACATTTGGTCTTTTAGATATTGATGGCTCAGGCGTGTAGCCGATTGAAGTAGGAGCGCTTGGCGTGGCGCAAGAACCATCCCCATGTATGTACATATGGTACACCGGTCGCATGGTTGTATATACATATGTATCTGTAATGGACTGATGTACTTAACTGTAGTTTGTTTTTTCGTCTTGTTTGTTTTTGGTATTTTCAATTTCTCTGCGTAGGGTTTCTCTGCGAAGCCTGAATCGGGAGATTTATTGAAGTGGCAGTGCATCGTCCCCGATAAAGAAGGGGTAAGTCATGAAGAACAAGCACAATATGAGTTTAACCATCGTCCTCCTATTAATAAATTTCTTTTGCAGACTGAATGGGAAGATGGTTACTACCTCCTGACAATCTCCTTCTCTGAGTACTATCCCTTGGTGCCTCCAAGATGCGCCTTTCCAAGTGGGTTCTTCCACCCAAATGTCCATTGTTCGGGAGCACTCTGCATCGGGATTCTTGATGAAGAGACTATAAGATAGACCTATTTTGCTCATGTAATTAATACTTAATTGTTGTCGAACTTATTTGAACTGGTTTCTTATATTGCTTAAATTATATTTCGTAGGGGTGGTGCAGTGCTTTTACAATCAAAACTATACTACTTGAAGTTCAGCGTTTGCTGCATCAGCCAAATGTGCCCGATGTTGAAAATGATTGCTATAATCTACTTATCAAGGTTAGATGACACTTTGACTTGGTGACCAATGTAGGTTATTCATTCCTCCTTCGACATTTGTTAATTTAAATAATGTCAATATTTTCAGGATCCAGCGGAATATAAGAGACGTGTTCAGGAGCAAGCAGAACGGTACAATTTAGATTGATCGATGGGAGCTTCATCGTCGATCTACAATGAATGTAGCATGATTTTTGTTTTCTACTTGACAGAGCACTTCATCGTCGTTGTTTGCAGCTGTTATAGAGAGAGGCTCACTTAAACTTGTGCTCAGTATGTAAAGATGTTATCTTTGAACAATTGTAAAGCCTCTAATGATGTATTATCACAATTAAGCCAGCCTCACTGGTGATCGAGCATTTCCTATAATGCATTACTGTACTAGTATCCGCTCATCTGTGTTTTTTTCCTGGTACAATTTTCTCTGCAACAACTACATATGATTGTGATAATTGCAATGACTATATCCCTGTAATTTCAATTAAAACCGCTTGTGATAATTGAACAACTACATACGGTTCTTAAACAATGACCGCTGGTGAAAATACATGATCTTCTCAGGCCATTGTTAATGAAGAACCGCCTGTGAAGTTTACATTACAGGCGGTTATTAATTAAGAACCGCCTGTGAAGATCATGTATTTACCCAGGCGGTTGTTTCTTAAAATCCGCATGTGATGTTATTTTATTGCAGGCGGTTCTTAAGTAATAACCGCCTGAGAAGATCGAGTGTTTACCCAGACGGTTGTTTTTTAAAATTCGCCTGTGTTGTTCTTTCATCACAGGCGATTATTATATCATTCGTCATCACAGTCGCATATTTTTAAGGACCGTCTATGTTTGAAAAATTAAGGCTCCTGTAAAAATGCTTTTTGTAGTAGTGTTTGTACACTCTTAATTTTAAGCATGTGGTCCGCTTTGGATCACGTTTTGGTTTTATTTTCCACCACTCACGGCTCGGTTCGGAGTCAGGTCTTGATAGTAAGGAAACGTCTTCTCTTTGTCGTTTTATACAAATACAGACAACTCTCTTGCGTATTGGAAAAAAAAGAGGTGTGGTTTATAGGAAAACCGGTACAATTGCCAAGCAATGAGCATAGAGGCACGTAGCCACAAGTGAAAACCAAATAGGGCATGAAGAACACGAGTCGTTGTGGGGAACCGGACATGTAAGCCAAGATAATCTTTATTCATTTGTTAACATAAAAATATGAACCCAAATGTACTAACCAATAAATGAGAAATCAAGTGGTTGTATATATTTATTGTTAGAAGCTAACCAAAGCATATATATATATATATATATATATATATATATATATATATCCATCTTATTTATGAATAAATGTTCCTACTATATGAGGCAATATCCACATAGCCCTGGAGTCGTAATAAACCCATATGTCTTAGTTGTCAATATAAAATTCAAATTAAATGTGGCGATATCCGAACCGGCATAAAAAAAATTTTCTCTTATGTCGCTCGTATCCATGTTGGATACCTTGGTAATGAATAACTACTCGAATAAAAGAACCACTTATAATTAGAAGGATGCTGCCCCACCCCTATAAATAGAGCCATCAGGATTCAAACAAAGCGTCTAAGATCTGTCTCACATAAATCACAATTAAAAAGAAAGATGGCTGGTTGCAAAGCAGCAGGAGCATACCTGTGCCTCGTCCTTGCCTTGGCAACCATCTCTTCTTCCTCCTGCTCGTACCAAGTGCAGGACATGAAAGATGATATCATGACACACTGAAGGTTTTACATAAACAAGAATCTCGGTACTGCAGATCCCGCAGAGCACAGTGTGTGCTGTCAAAAGATTAAAAGTGCTAACATTGAAGAAATTTGCCAGCAGTTTACCCAAGCAGACAAGGAGAAAATTGAAGTGCATAAGTTTGTCAAGTGTGCAAAATTATGCGGAAATGCTTTGCCCATAGGGCATGTTTGTGCGGGTTACAAAGTCCCGCCTGCTGCATCTGTAGTCTGAATATCCGATGTAGGATGGCAGCTCAAGCTACCATATATATATTATATATGATAGAAGAATAAATGAATGAATTTTAGCTTAATATTGCATATATTATATAAGAAAAGTGTTTGGTGATAAGGCTTGAGGAGTCTACTTGTGCCTCTTTGTAAGTTTCATAGCAGTCTCTTCATTTTCCTGCTCATCATAGGAGGTGGTAGACCTAAAAGATGACATCTTATACCTCTATAAGCACAATATAGTAAAATTTGTCTATACACACTGGGATGCAACATTGAACTGCTGCGAGAAAGTTACGGACATGAACATTGAAACCATTTGCCATGACTTAACTCAGGAGGACAGTTTATGGATATAGGCTGAAGATAAAAGACATTATGGGATATGTTGACCGAGGGGTTTAAATTCTCAGGTTACATTGTTCTGCCCCATCATGATTTGATGTAAGTCTTTTTTTTTACTGGTGGTCACTTGATGTAAGTCTTGTAACTTGATTGGAGCAATAATGAATGCATTGCAAAATCTTCATGTTTTTTTATCAGTATCAGCAATATGTGTGCAGTGTACCATAATTTTTGTAGTGCAACCAGCCTATCACAACAGTTAAAGAAAATAATAATTATTTCAGGTTGTTTTATGTGACCTGGTCGTTTTGGTGACCCAATGTTATAAAGATCAACCAAAGAGCAAAAAACACAATCCTATGTAATAGGGACCAAAAGTGACAACCATATTTGTACACTCTTAACTTTAGCCATGTGGTCCTCTTAGGATCACATTTTGGTTTTAATTTTCCACATCTTACAGCTCAGTTCGGAGTCAGGTGTTGATAGTAAGGAACTGGCTTCTATGTCTTTTTATACAAATATACACAACTCTCTTGCGTATTGGAAAAAAAAAGAGTTGTGGTTTAGAGGAAAACCGGCACAATAGCCAAGCAATGAGCATAGAGGCACGCAGCCACAAGTGAAAACCCAATAGGGCATGAAGAACACGTGTCGTTGTGGGGAACTGGACATATAAGCCAAGATAATCTTTATTCATTTGTTAACATAAAAATATGAACCCAAATGTACTATCCAATAAATGAGATATCAAGTGGTTGTATATATTTATTGTTAGAAGCTATCCAAAGCACATATATTTATATATATCTATATATATATATATATATCCATTTTTGTGTTATGAATAAATGTTCCAACTATATGAGGCAATATACACATAGCCCTGGAGTCGTAATAAACCCAGATATCTTAGTTGTCAAATAAAATTAAAAATAAATGTGGCGATATCCGAACCACCATAAAAAAAACTTCTCTTATGTCGCTCCTATCCATGTTGGATACCTTGGTAATGAATAACTACTCGAATAAAAGAATCACTTATAATTAGAAGGATGCTGCCCCTCCCCTATAAATAGAGCCATCAGGATTCAAACACAGCATACAAGATCTGTCTCACATAAATCACAATTAACAAGAAAGATGGCTGGTTGCAAAGCAGCAGCAGTATACCTGTGCCTCATCCTTGCCTTGGCAACCATCTCTCCTTCTTCCTGCTCGTACCAAGTGCAGGACATGAAAGATGATATCATGACTCATTGCAGGTTTTACATAAACAAGAATCTCGGTACCGCAGATCCCGCAGAGCACAGTGTGTGCTGTCAAAAGATTAAAAGTGCTAACGTTGAAGAAATTTGCCAGCAGTTTACCCATGCAGACAAGGAGAAAATTGAAGTGCATAAATTTGTCAAGTGTGCAAAATTATGCGGAAATGCTTTGCCCGTAGGGCATGTTTGTGCGGGTTACAAAGTCCCGCCTGCTGCATCTGTAGTCTGAATATCTGATGTAGGATGGCAGCTCAAGCTACCATATATATATTATATATGATAGAAGAATAAATGAATGAAATTTAGCTTAATATTGCATATATTATATAAGAAAAATGTTTGGTGATAAGGCTTGAGGAGTCTACTTGTGCCTCTTTGTAAGTTTCATAGCAGTCTCTTCATTTTCCTGCTCATCATAAGAGGTGGTAGACCTAAAAGATAACATCTTATACCTCTATAAACACAATATAGTAAAATTTGTCTATACGCACTGGGATGCAACATTGAACTGCTGCGAGAAAGTTACGGACATGAACATTGAAACCATTTGCCATGACTTAACTCAGGAGGACAGTTTATGGATATAGGCTGAAGATGAAAGACATTATGGGAATATGTTGACCGAGGGGTTTAAATTCTCAGGTTACATTGTTCTGCCCCATCATGATTTGATGTAAGTATTTTTTTTACTGGTGGTCACTTGATGTAAGTCTTGTAACTTGATTGGAGAATTAATGAATGCATCGCAAAATCTTCATGTTTTTTTATCAGTATCAGCAATATGTGTGCAGTGTACCACAATTTTTGTAGTGCAACCAGCCTATTGCGGCAGTTAAAGAAAATAATAATTATTTCAGATTGTTTTATGTGACCTGGTCGTTTTGATGACCCAATGTTATAAAAATCAACCAAAGAGCAAACAACACAATCCTATGTAATAGGGACCAAAAGTGACAACCATATCTGTACACTCTTAACTTTAACCATGTGGTCCGCTTAGGATCACATTTTGGTTTTAATTTTCCACCACTCACAGCTCGGTTCGGAGTCAGGTGTTGATATTAAGGAACCGTCTTCTCTTTGTCGTTTTATACAAATACACACAACTCTCTTGTGTATTGGAAAAAAAAAGGTGTGGTTTATAGGAAAACCGGTACAATTGCCAAGCAATGAGCATAGAGGCACGTAGCCACAAGTGAAAACCAAATAGGGCATGAAGAACACGAGTCGTTGTGGGGAACCGGACATGTAAGCCAAGATAATCTTTACTCATTTGTTAACATAAAAATATGAACCCAAATGTACTAACCAATAAATGAGAAATCAAGTGGTTGTATATATTTATTGATAGAAGCTAACCAAAGCACATATATATGTATATATATATATATATATATATATATATATATATATATATATATATATATATATATCTTGTTTATGAATAAATGTTCCTACTATATGAGGCGATATCCACATAGCCCTGGAGTCGTAATAAACCCATATGTCTTAGTTGTCAATATAAAATTCAGAATAAATGTGGCGATATCCGAACCGGCATAAAAATTTTTTTCTCTTATGTCACTCGTATCCATGTTCGATACCTTGGTAATGAATAACTACTCGAATAAAAGAACCACTTATAATTAGAAGGATGCTGCCCCACCCCTATAAATAGAGCCATCAGGATTCAAACACAGCGTCTAAGATCTGTCTCACATAAATCACAATTAAAAAGAAAGATGGCTGGTTGCAAAGCAGCAGGAGCATACCTGTGCCTCGTCCTTGCCTTGGCAACCATCTCTTCTTCCTCCTGCTCGTACCAAGTGCAGGACATGAAAGATGATATCATGACACACTGCAGGTTTTACATAAACAAGAATCTCGGTACTGCAGATCCCGCAGAGCACAGTGTGTGCTGTCAAAAGATTAAAAGTGCTAACGTTGAAGAAATTTGCCAGCAGTTTACCCAAGCAGACAAGGAGAAAATTGATGTGCATAAGTTTGTCAAGTGTGCAAAATTATGCGGAAATGCTTTGCCCGTAGGGCATGTTTGTGCGGGTTACAAAGTCCCGCCTGCTGCATCTGTAGTCTGAATATCCGATGTAGGATGGCAGCTCAAGCTACCATATATATATTATATATGATAGAAGAATAAATGAATGAATATTAGCTTAATATTGCATATATTATATAAGAAAAGTGTTTGGTGATAAGGCTTGAGGAGTCTACTTGTGCCTCTTTGTAAGTTTCATAGCAGTCTCTTCATTTTCCTGCTCATCATAGGAGGTGGTAGACCTAAAAGATAACATCTTATACCTCTATAAGCACAATATAGTAAAATTTGTCTACACACACTGGGATGCAACATTGAACTGCTGCGAGAAAGTTACGGACATGAACATTGAAACTATTTGCCATGACTTAACTCATGAGGACAGTTTATGGATATAGGCTGAAGATAAAAGACATTATGGGATATGTTGACCGAGGGGTTTAAATTCTCAGGTTACATTGTTCTGCCCCATCATGATTTGATGTAAGTCTTTTTTTTACTGGTGGTCACTTGATGTAAGTCTTGTAACTTGATTGGAGCAATAATGAATGCATTGCAAAATCTTCATGTTTTTTTATCAGTATCAGCAATATGTGTGCAGTGTACCATAATTTTTGTAGTGCAACCAGCCTATCACAGCAGTTAAAGAAAATAATAATTATTTCAGGTTTTTTTATGTGACCTGGTCGTTTTGGTGACCCAATGTTATAAAGATCAACCAAAGAGCAAACAACACAATCCTATGTAATAGGGACCAAAAGTGACAACCATATTTGTACACTCTTAACTTTAGCCATGTGGTCCTCTTAGGATCACATTTTGGTTTTAATTTTCCACCACTTACAGCTCCGTTCGGAGTCAGGTGTTGATAGTAAGGAACCGGCTTCTCTGTCTTTTTATACAAATATACACAACTCTCTTGCGTATTGGAAAAAAAAAGAGTTGTGGTTTAGAGGAAAACCGGCACAATAGCCAAGCAATGAGCATAGAGGCACGCAGCCACAAGTGAAAACCCAATAGGGCATGAAGAACACGTGTCGTTGTGGGGAACTGGACATGTAAGCCAAGATAATCTTTATTCATTTGTTAACATAAAAATATGAACCCAAATGTACAATCCAATAAATGAGATATCAAGTGGTTGTATATATTTATTGTTAGAAGCTATCCAAAGCACATATATTTATATATATCTATTTATATATATATATATATATCCATTTTAGTGTTATGAATAAGTGTTCCTACTTTATGAGGCGATATACACATAGCCCTGGAGTCGTAATAAACCCATATGTCTTAGTTGTCAAATAAAATTAAAAATGAATGTGGCGATATCCGAACCAACATAAAAAAAACTTCTCTTATGTCGCTCCTATCCATGTTGGATACCTTGGTAATAAATAACTACTTGAATAAAAGAATCACTTATAATTAGAAGGATGCTGCCCCTCCCCAATAAATAGAGCCATCAGGATTCAAACACAGCATACAAGATCCGTCTCACATAAATCACAATTAACAAGAAAGATGGCTGGTTGCAAAGCAGCAGCAGCATACCTGTGCCTCATCCTTGCCTTGGCAACCATCTCTCCTTCCTCCTGCTCGTACCAAGTGCAGGACATGAAAGATGATATCATGACTCATTGCAGGTTTTACATAAACAAGAATCTCGGTACTGCAGATCCCGCAGAGCACAGTGTGTGCTGTCAAAAGATTAAAAGTGCTAACGTTGAAGAAATTTGCCAGCAGTTTACCCATGCAGACAAGGAGAAAATTGAAGTGCATAAGTTTGTCAAGTGTGCAAAATTATGCGGAAATGCTTTGCCCGTAGGGCATGTTTGTGCGGGTTACAAAGTCCCGCCTGCTGCATCTGTAGTCTGAATATCTGATGTAGGATGGCAGCTCAAGCTACCATATATATTATATATGATAGAAGAATAAATGAATGATGTTAGCTTAATATTGCATATATTATATAAGAAAAGCTTTTGGTGACAAGGCTTGTGGAGTCTAATTGTGCCTCCTTGTAAGTTTCATAGCAGTCTCTTCATTTTCCTGCTCATCATAGGAGGTGGTAGACCTAAAAGATGACATCTTGTACCTCTATAAGCACAATATAGTAAAATTTGTCTATGCGCACTGGGATGCAACATTGAACTGCTGCGAGAAAGTTACGGACATGAACATTGAAACCATTTGCCATGATTTAACTCAGGAGGACAGTTTATGGATATAGGCTGAAGATACAAGACATAATGGGAATATGTTGTCGTGGGGTTTAAATTCTCAGGTTACATTGTTCCGCCCCGTCATGATTTGATGTAAGTCATTTTTTACTGGTGGTCAATTGATGTAAGTATTGTAACTTGATTGGAGCAATAATGAATGCATCGCAAAACCTTCATGTTTTTTATTAGTATCAGCAATACGTGTGCAGTGTACCACGATTTCTGTAGTGCAACCAGACTATCGCATCAGTTAAAGAAAATAATTATTTCAGGTTGTTTTATGTGACCCGCTCGTTTTGTTGACCCAATGTTATAAAGAACAACCAAAGAGCAAGTAACACAATCCTATGTAATAGGGTCCAACAGTAACAACCATATTTGTACACTCTTAATTTTAAGCATGTGGTCCTCTTAGGATCACGTTTTGGTTTTAGTTTTCCACCAGTCAGAGCTCAGTTCGGAGTCAGGTGTTGATAGTAAGGAATCAACTTCTCTTTGTCTCTTTTACAAATATACGCAACTCTCTTGTGTATTGGAAAAAAAGAGGTGTGGTTTAGAGGAAATCCGGCACAATAGCCAAGCAGTGAGCATAGAGGCGTGTAGCCACAAGTGAAAACCCAATAGCACATGAAGAACACGTGTCGTTGTGGGGAACCGGACATGTAAGCCAAGATAATCTTTATTCATTTGTTAATCTAAAAATATGAAACCAAATGTACTAAAAATAAATGAGAAATCAAGTGGTTGTATATATTTATTGTTAGAAGATATATCCAACACACACATATATACACACAAACACACACACACACACACACACATATATATATATATATATATATATATATATATATATATATATATATCCATCTTAGTTATCAATAAATGTTCCTACTATATGATACGATATCCACAAAGCCCTGGACTCGTAATAAAGCAATATGTCTTAGTTGTTAATAAAAAATTCAAAATAAATGTGGCAATATCCGAACCACCATAAATAAAATCTTCTCTTATGTCGCTCTTATCTGTCGAAGCGTACTAACAACACTTCCCCTGGTACTACTAAACTGTAGCCCATGAAGGTTCTTGTATCGTTTTGGGCGTGCGAAGATTTTAAACAAGATGATGACAAGGGGGATTACGTGGTTCGGGCCGCCTGAACGTAATACCCTACTCCACGGGGTGTATGTTGTTGTATTAAGGATTGTCGTAGTGCTTGTGTGCACATTCGCTCAGATGTTTTTTACCGACCAGCGCATCCCTTTTATAGACCAAGGGGTGGATGTTCCATGGGTTGCCTGACCCGACATGTGGCCCCGGCGGTTACTATTGCCTAAGACAAGGTCTAAATGTGCTTAAGCGCCTTAATAGTTTGATAACACGCTCTAATGGTGGTGTTACCAATATTAAGGGTCCATTGATCGTGCGCCATTAATATTGTATTAATGGCGCATAATCAGGCCTTGTAACTATAACGGTAACTGTCCCTTGAATGTATGTGCCATTTGGAGATCCATCAGTATTCGCGTTGGTTTTGTAGGCCCGGAGGCTCCACACGTGGCAGCTCTGGAGCTTCCCCTCGCGGTGAGATGGGTCCGGAGCTGTTATACACGTGGCGACACCGGAGCTTCCCTCTACGGGGAGTTAGATCCGGGGTCATTATACACGTGTCAGCTGCGGAGCTTCGCTATGTTGGGAGTTTAACTCCGATCTTACACTACACGTGGCAGTCCCGGAGCTACCCAAATGAGGGAGGCGGGTCCAGTGCCGTGTGAAATGTGGGGCCTGAGGAAGCCTTCAACTCTGACAGGTGGAACTCACTTGCACTTCTTGCGGTATCATGGGGTACCCGGTATGCTGGGTACCGACACTATGCATGTTTGATACCTTGGTATTGAATAACTACTGGAATAAAAGAACCACTTATAACTAGAAGGATGCTGCCCCACCCCTATAAATAGATCCATCAGGATTCAAACACAGTGTACAATATCTGTCTCACATAAATCACAATTAACAAGAAAGATGGCTGGTTGCAAAGCAACAGGAGCATACCTGTGCCTCGTCCTTGCCTTGGCAACCATCTCTTCTTCCTCCTGCTCGTACCAAGTGCAGGACATGAAAGATGATATCATGACACACTGCAGGTTTTACATAAACAAGAATCTCGGTACTGCAGCGCAAAGCACAGTGTGTGCCGTCAAAGGATTAAAAGTGCCAACGTCGAAGAAATTTGCCAGCAGTTTACCCATGCAGACAGAGAAAATTGAAGTGCATAAGTTTGTCAAGTGTGCAAAATTATGCAGAAATGCTTTGCCCGTAGGACATGTTTGTGCGGGTTACAAAGTCCCACCCGCTGCATCTGTAGTCTGAATATCTGATGTAGGATGGCATCTCAAGCTACCATATATATTATATAGAAGAATAAATCAATGAATGTTAGCTTAATATTGCATATATTATATAAGAAAAGTGTTTGGTGATAAGGCTTGAGGAGTCTACTTGTGCCTCCTTGTAAGTTTCATAGCAGTCTCTTCATTTTCCTGCTCATAATAGGAGGTGGTAGACCTAAAAGATGACATCTTGTACCTCTATAAGCACAATATAGTAAAAGTTTTCTGTACGCACCGGGATGCAACATTGAACTGCTGCGAGAAAGTTACGGACATCAACATTGAAACCATTTGCCATGACTTAACTCAGGAGGACAGTTTATGGATATAGGCTGAAGATGAAAGACATTATGGGAATATGTTGACCGAGGGGTTTAAATTCTCAGGTTACATTGTTCTGCCCCATCAT
Organism: Tuctoria greenei; assembly: GCA_036927565.1. Classification (NCBI taxonomy): domain Eukaryota; kingdom Viridiplantae; phylum Streptophyta; class Magnoliopsida; order Poales; family Poaceae; genus Tuctoria; species Tuctoria greenei. The sequence goes on along the minus strand of JAYESD010000012.1, from coordinate 121,398,772 downwards.
GATTTGATGTAAGTCTTTTTTTTTACTGGTGGTCACTTGATGTAAGTCTTGTAACTTGATTGGAGCAATAATGAATGCATCGCAAAATCTTCATGTTTTTTTATCAGTATCAGCAATATGTGTGCAGTGTACCACAATTTTTGTAGTGCAACCAGCCTATTGTGGCAGTTAAAGAAAATAATAATTATTTCAGATTGTTTTATGTGACCTGGTCGTTTTGATGACCCAATGTTATAAAGATCAACCAAAGAGCAAACAACACAATCCTATGTAATAGGGACCAAAAGTGACAACCATATTTGTACACTCTTAACTTTAACCATGTGGTCCGCTTAGGATCACATTTTGGTTTTAATTTTCCACCACTCACAGCTCGGTTCGGAGTCAGGTGTTGATATTAAGGAACCGTATTCTCTTTGTCGTTTTATACAAATACACACAACTCTCTTGCGTATTGGAAAAAAAAGAGGTGTGGTTTATAGGAAAACCGGTACAATTGCCAAGCAATGAGCATAGAGGCACGTAGCCACAAGTGAAAACCAAATAGGGCATGAAGAACACGAGTCGTTGTGGGGAACCGGACATGTAAGCCAAGATAATCTTTACTCATTTGTTAACATAAAAATATGAACCCAAATGTACTAACCAATAAATGAGAAATCAAGTGGTTGTATATATTTATTGATAGAAGCTAACCAAAGCACATATATATGTGTGTATATATATATATATATATATATATATATATATATATCTTGTTTATGAATAAATGTTCCTACTATATGAGGCGATATCCACATAGCCCTGGAGTCGTAATAAACCCATATGTCTTAGTTGTCAATATAAAATTCAGAATAAATGTGGCGATATCCGAACCGGCATAAAAATTTTTTTCTCTTATGTCACTCGTATCCATGTTCGATACCTTGGTAATGAATAACTACTCGAATAAAAGAACCACTTATAATTAGAAGGATGCTGCCCCACCCCTATAAATAGAGCCATCAGGATTCAAACACAGCGTCTAAGATCTGTCTCACATAAATCACAATTAAAAAGAAAGATGGCTGGTTGCAAAGCAGCAGGAGCATACCTGTGCCTCGTCCTTGCCTTGGCAACCATCTCTTCTTCCTCCTGCTCGTACCAAGTGCAGGACATGAAAGATGATATCATGACACACTGCAGGTTTTACATAAACAAGAATCTCGGTACTGCAGATCCCGCAGAGCACAGTGTGTGCTGTCAAAAGATTAAAAGTGCTAACGTTGAAGAAATTTGCCAGCAGTTTACCCAAGCAGACAAGGAGAAAATTGAAGTGCATAAGTTTGTCAAGTGTGCAAAATTATGCGGAAATGCTTTGCCCGTAGGGCATGTTTGTGCGGGTTACAAAGTCCCGCCTGCTGCATCTGTAGTCTGAATATCCGATGTAGGATGGCAGCTCAAGCTACCATATATATATTATATATGATAGAAGAATAAATGAATGAATATTAGCTTAATATTGCATATATTATATAAGAAAAGTGTTTGGTGATAAGGCTTGAGGAGTCTACTTGTGCCTCTTTGTAAGTTTCGTAGCAGTCTCTTCATTTTCCTGCTCATCATAGGAGGTGGTAGACCTAAAAGATAACATCTTATACCTCTATAAGCACAATATAGTAAAATTTGTCTACACACACTGGGATGCAACATTGAACTGCTGCGAGAAAGTTACGGACATGAACATTGAAACTATTTGCCATGACTTAACTCATGAGGACAGTTTATGGATATAGGCTGAAGATAAAAGACATTATGGGATATGTTGACCGAGGGGTTTAAATTCTCAGGTTACATTGTTCTGCCCCATCATGATTTGATGTAAGTCTTTTTTTTACTGGTGGTCACTTGATGTAAGTCTTGTAACTTGATTGGAGCAATAATGAATGCATTGCAAAATCTTCATGTTTTTTTATCAGTATCAGCAATATGTGTGCAGTGTACCATAATTTTTGTAGTGCAACCAGCCTATCACAGCAGTTAAAGAAAATAATAATTATTTCAGGTTTTTTTATGTGACCTGGTCGTTTTGGTGACCCAATGTTATAAAGATCAACCAAAGAGCAAACAACACAATCCTATGTAATAAGGACCAAAAGTGACAACCATATTTGTACACTCTTAACTTTAGCCATGTGGTCCTCTTAGGATCACATTTTGGTTTTAATTTTCCACCACTTACAGCTCCGTTCGGAGTCAGGTGTTGATAGTAAGGAACCGGCTTCTCTGTCTTTTTATACAAATATACACAACTCTCTTGCGTATTGGAAAAAAAAAGAGTTGTGGTTTAGAGGAAAACCGGCACAATAGCCAAGCAATGAGCATAGAGGCACGCAGCCACAAGTGAAAACCCAATAGGGCATGAAGAACACGTGTCGTTGTGGGGAACTGGACATGTAAGCCAAGATAATCTTTATTCATTTGTTAACATAAAAATATGAACCCAAATGTACAATCCAATAAATGAGATATCAAGTGGTTGTATATATTTATTGTTAGAAGCTATCCAAAGCACATATATTTATATATATCTATATATATATATATATATATATATATATCCATTTTAGTGTTATGAATAAGTGTTCCTACTTTATGAGGCGATATACACATAGCCCTGGAGTCGTAATAAACCCATATGTCTTAGTTGTCAAATAAAATTAAAAATGAATGTGGCGATATCCGAACCAACATAAAAAAAACTTCTCTTATGTCGCTCCTATCCATGTTGGATACCTTGGTAATAAATAACTACTTGAATAAAAGAATCACTTATAATTAGAAGGATGCTGCCCCTCCCCAATAAATAGAGCCATCAGGATTCAAACACAGCATACAAGATCTGTCTCACATAAATCACAATTAACAAGAAAGATGGCTGGTTGCAAAGCAGCAGCAGCATACCTGTGCCTCATCCTTGCCTTGGCAACCATCTCTCCTTCCTCCTGCTCGTACCAAGTGCAGGACATGAAAGATGATATCATGACTCATTGCAGGTTTTACATAAACAAGAATCTCGGTACTGCAGATCCCGCAGAGCACAGTGTGTGCTGTCAAAAGATTAAAAGTGCTAACGTTGAAGAAATTTGCCAGCAGTTTACCCATGCAGACAAGGAGAAAATTGAAGTGCATAAGTTTGTCAAGTGTGCAAAATTATGCGGAAATGCTTTGCCCGTAGGGCATGTTTGTGCGGGTTACAAAGTCCCGCCTGTTGCATCTGTAGTCTGAATATCTGATGTAGGATGGCAGCTCAAGCTACCATATATATTATATATGATAGAAGAATAAATGAATGATGTTAGCTTAATATTGCATATATTATATAAGAAAAGCTTTTGGTGACAAGGCTTGTGGAGTCTAATTGTGCCTCCTTGTAAGTTTCATAGCAGTCTCTTCATTTTCCTGCTCATCATAGGAGGTGGTAGACCTAAAAGATGACATCTTGTACCTCTATAAGCACAATATAGTAAAATTTGTCTATGCGCACTGGGATGCAACATTGAACTGCTGCGAGAAAGTTACGGACATGAACATTGAAACCATTTGCCATGATTTAACTCAGGAGGACAGTTTATGGATATAGGCTGAAGATACAAGACATAATGGGAATATGTTGTCGTGGGGTTTAAATTCTCAGGTTACATTGTTCCGCCCCGTCATGATTTGATGTAAGTCATTTTTTACTGGTGGTCAATTGATGTAAGTATTGTAACTTGATTGGAGCAATAATGAATGCATCGCAAAACCTTCATGTTTTTTATTAGTATCAGCAATTCGTGTGCAGTGTACCACGATTTCTGTAGTGCAACCAGACTATCGCATCAGTTAAAGAAAATAATTATTTCAGGTTGTTTTATGTGACCCGCTCGTTTTGTTGACCCAATGTTATAAAGAACAACCAAAGAGCAAGTAACACAATCCTATGTAATAGGGTCCAACAGTAACAACCATATTTGTACACTCTTAATTTTAAGCATGTGGTCCTCTTAGGATCACGTTTTGGTTTTAGTTTTCCACCAGTCAGAGCTCAGTTCGGAGTCAGGTGTTGATAGTAAGGAATCAACTTCTCTTTGTCTCTTTTACAAATATACGCAACTCTCTTGTGTATTGGAAAAAAAGAGGTGTGGTTTAGAGGAAATCCGGCACAATAGCCAAGCAGTGAGCATAGAGGCGTGTAGCCACAAGTGAAAACCCAATAGCACATGAAGAACACGTGTCGTTGTGGGGAACCGGACATGTAAGCCAAGATAATCTTTATTCATTTGTTAATCTAAAAATATGAAACCAAATGTACTAAAAATAAATGAGAAATCAAGTGGTTGTATATATTTATTGTTAGAAGATATATCCAACACACACATATATACACACAAACACACACACACACACACACACACATATATATATATATATATATATATATATATATATATATATATATATATATATATCCATCTTAGTTATCAATAAATGTTCCTACTATATGATACGATATCCACAAAGCCCTGGACTCGTAATAAAGCAATATGTCTTAGTTGTCAATAAAAAATTCAAAATAAATGTGGCAATATCCGAACCACCATAAATAAAATCTTCTCTTATGTCGCTCTTATCTGTCGAAGCGTACTAACAACACTTCCCCTGGTACTACTAAACTGTAGCCCATGAAGGTTCTTGTATCGTTTTGGGCGTGCGAAGATTTTAAACAAGATGATGACAAGGGGGATTACGTGGTTCGGGCCGCCTGAACGTAATACCCTACTCCACGGGGTGTATGTTGTTGTATTAAGGATTGTCGTAGTGCTTGTGTGCACATTCGCTCGGATGTTTTTTACCGACCAGCGCATCCCTTTTATAGACCAAGGGGTGGTTGTTCCATGGGTTGCCTGACCCGACATGTGGCCCCGGCGGTTACTATTGCCTAAGACAAGGTCTAAATGTGCTTAAGCGCCTTAATAGTTTGATAACACGCTCTAATGGTGGTGTTACCAATATTAAGGGTCCATTGATCGTGCGCCATTAATATTGTATTAATGGCGCATAATCAGGCCTTGTAACTATAACGGTAACTGTCCCTTGAATGTATGTGCCATTTGGAGATCCATCAGAATTCGCGTTGGTTTTGTAGGCCCGGAGGCTCCACACGTGGCAGCTCTGGAGCTTCCCCTCACGGAGAGATGGGTCCGGAGCTGTTATACACGTGGCGACACCGGAGCTTCCCTCTACGGGGAGTTAGATCCGGGGTCATTATACACGTGTCAGCTGTGGAGCTTCGCTATGTTGGGAGTTTAACTCCGATCTTACACTACACGTGGCAGTCCCGGAGCTACCCAAATGAGGGAGGCGGGTCCAGTGCCGTGTGAAATGTGGGGCCTGAGGAAGCCTTCAACTCTGACAGGTGGAACTCACTTGCACTTCTTGCGGTATCATGGGGTACCCGGTATGCTGGGTACCGACACTATGCATGTTTGATACCTTGGTATTGAATAACTACTGGAATAAAAGAACCACTTATAACTAGAAGGATGCTGCCCCACCCCTATAAATAGATCCATCAGGATTCAAACACAGTGTACAATATCTGTCTCACATAAATCACAATTAACAAGAAAGATGGCTGGTTGCAAAGCAACAGGAGCATACCTGTGCCTCGTCCTTGCCTTGGCAACCATCTCTTCTTCCTCCTGCTCGTACCAAGTGCAGGACATGAAAGATGATATCATGACACACTGCAGGTTTTACATAAACAAGAATCTCGGTACTGCAGCGCAAAGCACAGTGTGTGCCGTCAAAGGATTAAAAGTGCTAACGTCGAAGAAATTTGCCAGCAGTTTACCCATGCAGACAGAGAAAATTGAAGTGCATAAGTTTGTCAAGTGTGCAAAATTATGCAGAAATGCTTTGCCCGTAGGACATGTTTGTGCGGGTTACAAAGTCCCACCCGCTGCATCTGTAGTCTGAATATCTGATGTAGGATGGCATCTCAAGCTACCATATATATTATATAGAAGAATAAATCAATGAATGTTAGCTTAATATTGCATATATTATATAAGAAAAGTGTTTGGTGATAAGGCTTGAGGAGTCTACTTGTGCCTCCTTGTAAGTTTCATAGCAGTCTCTTCATTTTCCTGCTCATCATAGGAGGTGGTAGACCTAAAAGATGACATCTTGTACCTCTATAAGCACAATATAGTAAAAGTTTTCTGTACGCACTGGGATGCAACATTGAACTGCTGCGAGAAAGTTACGGACATCAACATTGAAACCATTTGCCATGACTTAACTCAGGAGGACAGTTTATGGATATAGGCTGAAGATGAAAGACATTATGGGAATATGTTGACCGAGGGGTTTAAATTCTCAGGTTACATTGTTCTGCCCCATCATGATTTGATGTAAGTCTTTTTTTTTTACTGGTGGTCACTTGATGTAAGTCTTGTAACTTGATTGGAGCAATAATGAATGCATCGCAAAATCTTCATGTTTTTTTATCAGTATCAGCAATATGTGTGCAGTGTACCACAATTTTTGTAGTGCAACCAGCCTATTGTGGCAGTTAAAGAAAATAATAATTATTTCAGATTGTTTTATGTGACCTGGTCGTTTTGATGACCCAATGTTATAAAGATCAACCAAAGAGCAAACAACACAATCCTATGTAATAGGGACCAAAAGTGACAACCATATTTGTACACTCTTAACTTTAACCATGTGGTCCGCTTAGGATCACATTTTGGTTTTAATTTTCCACCACTCACAGCTCGGTTCGGAGTCAGGTGTTGATATTAAGGAACCGTCTTCTCTTTGTCGTTTTATACAAATACACACAACTCTCTTGCGTATTGGAAAAAAAAGAGGTGTGGTTTATAGGAAAACCGGTACAATTGCCAAGCAATGAGCATAGAGGCACGTAGCCACAAGTGAAAACCAAATAGGGCATGAAGAACACGAGTCGTTGTGGGGAACCGGACATGTAAGCCAAGATAATCTTTACTCATTTGTTAACATAAAAATATGAACCCAAATGTACTAACCAATAAATGAGAAATCAAGTGGTTGTATATATTTATTGATAGAAGCTAACCAAAGCACATATATTTGTATATATATATATATATATCTTATTTATGAATAAATGTTCCTACTATATGAGGCGATATCCACATAGCCCTGGAGTCGTAATAAACCCATATGTCTTAGTTGTCAATATAAAATTCAGAATAAATGCGGCGATATCCGAACCGGTATAAAATTTTTTTTTCTCTTATGTCACTCGAATCCATGTTGGATACCTTGGTAATGAATAACTACTCGAATAAAAGAACCACTTATAACTAGAAGGATTCTGCCCCACCCCTATAAATAGAGCCATCAGGATTCAAACACAGCGTCTAAGATCTGTCTCACATAAATCACAATTAAAAAGAAAGATGGCTGGTTGCAAAGCAGCAGGAGCATACCTGTTCCTCGTCCTTGCCTTGGCAACCATCTCTTCTTCCTCCTGCTCGTACCAAGTGCAGGACATGAAAGATGATATCATGACACACTGCAGGTTTTACATAAACAAGAATCTCGGTACTGCAGATCCCGCAGAGCACAGTGTGTGCTGTCAAAAGATTAAAAGTGCTAACGTTGAAGAAATTTGCCAGCAGTTTACCCAAGATGACAAGGAGAAAATTGAAGTGCATAAGTTTGTCAAGTGTGCAAAATTATGCGGAAATGCTTTGCCCGTAGGGCATGTTTGTGCGGGTTACAAAGTCCCGCCTGCTGCATCTGTAGTCTGAATATCCGATGTAGGATGGCAGCTCAAGCTACCATATATATATTATATATGATAGAAGAATAAATGAATGAATATTAGCTTAATATTGCATATATTATATAAGAAAAGTGTTTGGTGATAAGGCTTGAGGAGTCTACTTGTGCCTCTTTGTAAGTTTCATAGCAGTCTCTTCATTTTCCTTCTCATCATAGGAGGTGGTAGACCTAAAAGATAACATCTTATACCTCTATAAGCACAATATAGTAAAATTTGTCTATACACACTGGGATGCAACATTGAACTGCTGCGAGAAAGTTACGGACATGAACATTGAAACTATTTGCCATGACTTAACTCAGGAGGACAGTTTATGGATATAGGCTGAAGATAAAAGACATTATGGGATATGTTGACCGAGGGGTTTAAATTCTCAGGTTACATTGTTCTGCCCCATCATGATTTGATGTAAGTCTTTTTTTTTTTACTGGTGGTCACTTGATGTAAGTCTTGTAACTTGATTGGAGCAATAATGAATGCATTGCAAAATCTTCATGTTTTTTTATCAGTATCAGCAATATGTGTGCAGTGTACCATAATTTTTGTAGTGCAACCAGCCTATCACAGCAGTTAAAGAAAATAATAATTATTTCAGGTTTTTTTATGTGACCTGGTCGTTTTGGTGACTCAATGTTATAAAGATCAACCAAAGAGCAAACAACACAATCCTATGTAATAGGGACCAAAAGTGACAACCATATTTGTACACTCTTAACTTTAGCCATGTGGTCCTCTTAGGATCACATTTTGGTTTTAATTTTCCACCACTTACAGCTCCGTTCGGAGTCAGGTGTTGATAGTAAGGAACCGGCTTCTCTGTCTTTTTATACAAATATACACAACTCTCTTGCGTATTGGAAAAAAAAAGAGTTGTGATTTAGAGGAAAACCGGCACAATAGCCAAGCAATGAGCATAGAGGCACGCAGCCACAAGTGAAAACCCAATAGGGCATGAAGAACACGTGTCGTTGTGGGGAACTGGACATGTAAGCCAAGATAATCTTTATTCATTCGTTAACATAAAAATATGAACCCAAATGTACTATCCAATAAATGAGATATCAAGTGGTTGTATATATTTATTGTTAGAAGCTATCCAAAGCACATATATATATATATATATATATATATATATACATTTTAGTGTTATGAATAAGTGTTCCTACTTTATGAGGCGATATACACATAGCCCTGGAGTCGTAATAAACCCATACGTCTTAGTTGTCAAATAAAATTAAAAATGAATGTGGCGATATCCGAACCAACATAAAAAAAACTTCTCTTATGTCGCTCCTATCCATGTTGGATACCTTGGTAATAAATAACTACTTGAATAAAAGAATCACTTATAATTAGAAGGATGCTGCCCCTCCCCAATAAATAGAGCCATCAGGATTCAAACACAGCATACAAGATCTGTCTCACATAAATCACAATTAACAAGAAAGATGGCTGGTTGCAAAGCAGCAGCAGCATACCTGTGCCTCATCCTTGCCTTGGCAACCATCTCTCCTTCCTCCTGCTCGTACCAAGTGCAGGACATGAAAGATGATATCATGACTCATTGCAGGTTTTACATAAACAAGAATCTCGGTACTGCAGATCCCGCAGAGCACAGTGTGTGCTGTCAAAAGATTAAAAGTGCTAACGTTGAAGAAATTTGCCAGCAGTTTACCCATGCAGACAAGGAGAAAATTGAAGTGCATAAGTTTGTCAAGTGTGCAAAATTATGCGGAAATGCTTTGCCCGTAGGGCATGTTTGTGCGGGTTACAAGTCCCGCCTGCTGCATCTGTAGTCTGAATATCTGATGTAGGATGGCAGCTCAAGCTACCATATATATTATATATGATAGAAGAATAAATGAATGATGTTAGCGTAATATTGCATATATTATATAAGAAAAGCTTTTGGTGACAAGGCTTGTGGAGTCTAATTGTGCCTCCTTGTAAGTTTCATAGCAGTCTCTTCATTTTCCTGCTCATCATAGGAGGTGGTAGACCTAAAAGATGACATCTTGTACCTCTATAAGCACAATATAGTAAAATTTGTCTATGCGCACTGGGATGCAACATTGAACTGCTGCGAGAAAGTTACGGACATGAACATTGAAACCATTTGCCATGATTTAACTCAGGAGGACAGTTTATGGATATAGGTTGAAGATACAAGACATAATGGGAATATGTTGTCGTGGGGTTTAAATTCTCAGGTTACATTGTTCCGCCCCGTCATGATTTGATGTAAGTCATTTTTTACTGGTGGTCAATTGATGTAAGTATTGTAACTTGATTGGAGCAATAATGAATGCATCGCAAAACCTTCATGTTTTTTATTAGTATCAGCAATACGTGTGCAGTGTACCACGATTTCTGTAGTGCAACCAGACTATCGCATCAGTTAAAGAAAATAATTATTTCAGGTTGTTTTATGTGACCCGCTCGTTTTGTTGACCCATTGTTATAAAGAACAACCAAAGAGCAAGTAACACAATCCTATGTAATAGGGTCCAACAGTAACAACCATATTTGTACACTCTTAATTTTAAGCATGTGGTCCTCTTAGGATCACTTTTTGGTTTTAGTTTTCCACCAGTCACAGCTCAGTTCGGAGTCAGGTGTTGATAGTAAGGAATCAACTTCTCTTTGTCTCTTTTACAAATATACGCAACTCTCTTGTGTATTGGAAAAAAAGAGGTGTGGTTTAGAGGAAATCCGGCACAATAGCCAAGCAGTGAGCATAGAGGCGTGTAGCCACAAGTGAAAACCCAATAGCGCATGAAGAACACATGTCGTTGTGGGGAACCGGACATGTAAGCCAAGATAATCTTTATTCATTTGTTAATCTAAAAATATGAAACCAAATGTACTAAAAATAAATGAGAAATCAAGTGGTTGTATATATTTATTGTTAGAAGATATATCCAACACAAACATATATACACACAAACACACACACATTTATATATATATATATATATATATATATATATATATATCCATCTTAGTTATCAATAAATGTTCCTACTATATGATACGATATCCACAAAGCCCTGGACTCGTAATAAAGCCATATGTCTTAGTTGTCAATAAAAAATTCAAAATAAATGTGGCAATATCCGAACCACCATAAATAAAATCTTCTCTTATGTCGCTCTTATCTGTCGAAGCGTACTAACAACACTTCCCCTGGTACTACTAAACTGTAGCCCATGAAGGTTCTTGTATCGGTTTGGGCGTGCGAAGATTTTAAACAAGATGATGACAAGGGGGATTACGTGGTTCGGGCCGCCTGAACGTAATACCCTACTCCACGGGGTGTATGTTGTTGTATTAAGGATTGTCGTAGTGCTTGTGTGCGCATTCGCTCGGATGTTTTTTACCGAGCAGCGCATCCCTTTTATAGACCAAGGGGTGGTTGTTCCATAGGTTGCCTGACCCGACATGTGGCCCCGGCGGTTACTATTGCCTAAGACAAGGTCTAAATGTGCTTAAGCGCCTTAATAGTTTGATAACACGCTCTAATGGTGGTGTTACCAATATTAAGGGTCCATTGATTGTGCGCCATTAATATTGTATTAATGGCGCATAATCAGGCCTTGTAACTATAACGGTAACTATCCCTTGAACGTATGTGCCATTTGGAGATCCATTAGTATTCGCGTTGGTTTTGTAGGCCCGGAGGCTCCACACGTGGCAGCTCTGGAGCTTCCCCTTCGCGGTGAGATGGGTCCGGAGCTGTTATACACGTGGCGACACCGGAGCTTCCCTCTACGGGGAGTTAGATCCGGGGTCATTATACACGTGTCAACTGCGGAGCTTCGCTATGTTGGGAGTTTAACTCCGATCTTACACTACATGTGGCAGTCCCGGAGCTACCCAAATGAGGGAGGCGGGTCCAGTGCCGTGTGAAATGTGGGGCCTGAGGAAGCCTTCAACTCTGACAGGTGGAACTCTCTTGCACTTCTTACGGTATCATGGGGTACCCGATATGCTGGGTACCGACACTATGCATGTTTGATACCTTGGTATTGAATAACTACTGGAATAAAAGAACCACTTATAACTAGAAGGATGCTGCCCCACCCCTATAAATAGATCCATCAGGATTCAAACACAGTGTACAATATCTGTCTCACATAAATCACAATTAACAAGAAAGATGGCTGGTTGCAAAGCAACAGGAGCATACCTGTGCCTCGTCCTTGCCTTGGCAACCATCTCTTCTTCCTCCTGCTCGTACCAAGTGCAGGACATGAAAGATGATATCATGACACACTGCAGGTTTTACATAAACAAGAATCTCGGTACTGCAGCGCAAAGCACAGTGTGTGCCGTCAAAGGATTAAAAGTGCTAACGTCGAAGAAAATTGCCAGCAGTTTACCCATGCAGACAGAGAAAATTGAAGTGCATAAGTTTGTCAAGTGTGCAAAATTATGCGGAAATGCTTTGCCCGTAGGACATGTTTGTGCGGTTACAAAGTCCCACCCGCTGCATCTGTAGTCTGAATATCTGATGTAGGATGGCAGCTCAAGCTACCATATATATTATATAGAAGAATAAATCAATGAATGTTAGCTTAATATTGCATATATTATATAAGAAAAGTGTTTGGTGATAAGGCTTGAGGAGTCTACTTGTGCCTCCTTGTAAGTTTCATAGCAGTCTCTTCATTTTCCTGCTCATCATAGGAGGTGGTAGACCTAAAAGATGACATCTTGTACCTCTATAAGCACAATATAGTAAAAGTTTTCTGTACGCACTGGCATGCAACATTGAACTGCTGCGAGAAAGTTATGGACATGAACATTGAAACCATTTGCCATGATTTAAATCAGGAGGACAGTTTATGGATATAGGCTGAAGATAAAAGACATTATGGAAATATGTTGACCGAGGGGTTTAAATTCGCATGTTACATTGTTCCGCCCCATCATGATTTGATGTAAGTCTTTTTTTACTGGTGGTCACTTGACGTAAGTCTTGTAACTTGATTGGAGCAATAATGAATGCATCGCAAAATCTTCATGTTTTTTATCAGTATCAGCAATATGCGTGCAGTGTACTACAATTTTTGTAGTGCAACCAGCCTATCGCAGCAGTTAATGAAAATAATTATTTCAGGTTGTTTTATGTGACCTGCTCGTTTTGCTGACCCAATGTTATAAAGATCGACCAAATAGCAAACAACACAATCCTATGTAATAGGGACCAAAAGTGACAACCATATTTGTACACTCTTAATTTTAAGCATGTGGTCCGCTTAGGATCACATTTTGGTTTTATTTTCCGCCACTCACAGCTCAGTTCGGAGTGAGGTGCTGATAGTAAGGAACCGGCTTCTCTTTGTCTCTTTATACAAATATACATAACTCTCTCGCGTATTGGAAAAAAGAGGTGTGGTTTAGAGGAAAACCGGCACAATAGCCAAGCAGTGAGCATAGAGCCACGTAGCCACAAGTGAAAACCCAATAGGGCATGAAGAGCACGTGTCGTTGTGGGGAACCGGACATGTAAGCCAAGATAATCTTTATTCATTTGTTAACATAAAAATATGAACCCAAATGTACTAACCAATAAATGAGAAATCAAGTGGTTGTATATATTTATTGTTAGAAGATATATCCAACACACACACACACACACACACACACATATATATATATATATATATATATATATATATATATATACACACACACACACATCTTAGTTATCAATAAATGTTCCTACTATATGACTCGATATCCACAAAGCCCTGGACTCAAAATAAAGTTATATGTCTTAGTTGTCAATAAAAAATTCAAAATAAATGTGGCAATATCCGAACCACCATAGATAAAATCTTCTCTTATGTCGCTCTTATCTATCGAAGCGTACTAACGACACTTCCCCTGGTACTACTAAACTGTAGCCCATGGAGGTTCTTGTACCGGTTTGGGCGCGCGGAGATTTTAAACAAGATGATGACAAGGATGATTTACGTGGTTCGGGCCACCTGAGCGTAATACCCTACTCCACGGGGTGTATGTTGTTGTATTGAGTATTGTCGTAGTGCTTGTGTGCGTATTCGCTCGGATGTTTTGTACCGAGCAGTGCATCCCTTTTATAGACCAAGGGGTGGTTGTTCCATGGGTTGCCTGGCCTGACATGTGGCCCTAGTGGTTACTATTGCCTAATACACGTTCTAAATGTGCTTAAGCGCCTTAATAGTTTGATAACACGCTCTAATGGTGGCGTTACCAATATTAAGGGTCTTTTGATCGTGCACCATTTATATTGTATTAATGGCGTATAATCAGGCCTTGTAACCATAATGGTAACTGTCCCTTGAATGTCTGTGCCGTTTGGAGATCCGTCAGTATTCGCGTTGGTTTTGTAGGTCCAGAGGCTCCGCACGTGGCAGCTTTGGAGCTTCCCCTCGCGGTGAGATGGGTCCAGAGCTGTTATACATGTGGCGGCACCGGAGCTTCCCTCTACAGGGAGTTAGATCCGGGGTCATTATACACGTGTCAGCTGCGGAGCTTCCCTATGTTGGGAGTTTAACTCCGGTCTTACATTACATGTGGCAGTCCCGGAGCTACCCATATGAGGGAGGCGGGTCCAGTGCCGTGTGACATGTGGGGCCTGAGGAAGCCTTCAACTCTGACAGGTGGAACTCTCTTGCACTTCTTGCGGTATCATGGGATACCCGGTACGCTGGGTACCAACACTATGCATGTTGGATACCTTGGTATTGAATAACTACTGGAATAAAAGAACCACTTATAACTAGAAGGATGCTGCCCCACCCCTATAAATAGAGCCATCAGGATTCAAACACAGTGTACAATATCTGTCTCACATAAATCACAGTTAACAAGAAAGATGGCTGGTTGCAAAGCAACAGGAGCATACTGTTGGTGTTGCTCTCGGTTCAACTGAGAGAAACAAAAGGAAAAGTGAATAAATAGAAGAAAAGATAAAGTCAAAAGTAAAAAGGAAAAGGGACCCGGTAAAACGTACTGGGAGTCCCGTACAAATCACGCCACGATCGGAGGCATTTGAAACTTACTCCGGCTCGGTCCCCCTGCCGCCTTGCTCTATAAAACGGGTTTAGAGGGGAAAACGTCATTAACCTTTTTGGTTAACAACTCTCTAATCCCAAAAGCATACGCAACCCGATCTACACGAGAGCAAGTGCGGTGGGAAGGACCGAACCTCCTCCCGTCGCCCTCAAAAGGCAGAAAGGATTCAATGGCTTCCAACGGATCTTCATCCTCCTGTAAGTTATGCTAATCCATCCCCTAATCATGTTTATTATGTTCATTAGTGCACAAACAGTGATTAGGAATCATGATTAAGTTGAATTCCTAAAGTTTAATATCCAACATTGGTATCAGAGGCCATCCTAATCACTTTTGTGCCTATTTGTGTTGGATTAGCATTGTCAAGTAGAAAGAATCCCCAAAAATCCCCAGATCTTTAAACCCAATACCCAAAATTCGGATCAAATGATAGACTTAACAAAATCAAGTAAAGGACTTATCTGGTAATGGGTGATGCCGCTGCTCCTTTTGGAGTCCTCACCATCTCCATGTTGCACGAAAGGACGCCACTGCTAGCAATGGCACTGTGCCGTCATGCACATAAGTGATGAGCACTGCCCTTGATGGATACATGCATGCACATGCAAATCACGTAAGCAGGCTAGCTGCACTACACACGCGCTAACCACGACTTCATGCCGTACAAGCACCTACGCATGGGCGTGCTGCACGGCTGGACCTCACTTGCAGGCACAGCCCCTGCGTCGTTTGCAGCGCAGAGCACAACTAGCAAGCACCACCGTTCGTCTGCCGCGAAAACGGGAAGGCGCACTGCCGACGCGGCACCACCGCTCCGTATGGAGGCGCCTCCTGTGCCGCTCGTGATGGCTGCCGCTGGGAGCTCTGCTCCCAGATCCAGATTTTTCGGGAGAGGAGATGGATTATGATTAGGGTTTTAGCCACCACGCCCGTTTTGCTCCTAGCCTAATGATTTTCAGCCATCGATCTTGTGCTGACGGCTGAGATTGAGCGGCACCTTTTTCAGGCCACTGGGCCGCACGCGGTGGGGGTGGGGAGTTAACAGGCCGGATTTCGTCACTGGGCTTCGGCCCAGGTTGTGTTGAACCCAGCATAAAATGTTTTTTACTTTTTATTTTGCTGCTGGACTGGGCCGATTTTGTTGGGCTAACCGTGGGTAATTAGACCCTTCACTGTTCAGTCATATTTTTTGCATTTTCTATTTAATTCAGTCAAGATTATGTTATAATTATGTTTAGCCACTGTTTTAAATAGAAAATACTCATGCCCAGCATATATAACATGTTAATGAGTCTAAATTAGATTTGAAGCAACAGGATAATTTAATTTGGATGATTTAAGGTGTTAATGATGGTTTAATCATTTTAAGCATCAATAATGATGACTTACGTTTAATATTAAGGATTGATGTTTAATTTGATAATGATGGCTTCAAAATTAATTCTGACCAATGTTGATTTAATTTTGAGTCATATACTTATGTTTAATTATGTTATGCGATTTTATGTTATTTCTGTCCAACGGTGATGTAACATAGAATTGTATTTTATTGCATGTTTATTTATTTGCCAATGTAAATTTATTTTCATGCAATTTTCTGATAATTCTCGTGCATAAATGATGACAACCACTATGACGCCGTTTCGATATGAGAATATCGAACAACTTACGGGCAGTAACTTCCCTCGTTGGAAGACCTGCATTGAAGTGTCCTTAGAGTTTAATCAACTGGATTATGCCCTAAGGGATGATAAACCGACAGCACCCACTCCTGGTGTCGAAGGATATGATGAACTCAAAAGGACTTATGAGCTTAAGTTGGAGAGATGGGAGAATTCCAATTGTGTGGCTCTCCTCGTTATGAACGCCTCAATATCTCCGGATATTGCAGGTGCCCTTCGAAAGAAAGATACCGCTAAAGAATTTCTTGCTGCAGTGGAGGAGCAATTCCAAGGATCCGAAAAGATTTATGCTCATGAGATTTTTGCGAAGCTTCTTGAGAAATACACTATGGATGGGAATGTGAGGAGCCACATATTAAGGAAGGTGCATGCATCTTCAAAACTTAAGTCTTTGAAATGTGAATTAAGTGAGAATCTTCTGATCATTATGATTTTGGAATCTCTCCCAAGTGAGTTTGATCAATTTAAGATCAAGTAAAACTCACTAAAGGAAAAGTGGTCACTTGCTGAGATGACTCCTAGAGTTGTCCAGGAAGAAGAAAGGATACTTAAGAAGGTTCAGGACCAAGCTCATTATGTTAATTCTTCCAAGAGGAAGAAGGAGTGGAATGGTCCTGGCCCCTCAAAAGCTCATAAGATTCCATTTAAGAATAAGTCTCCTTAAAAAGTCAAAGGTCCTAGCACTTCCGCTGCGCCTGGCACTTCTAATGCACCTAGGACCTTTGCACCTAAAGGAGAAGTTATGTGCAAGAACTGCAAGGATAAGGGACATTTCATAAAGGATTGCCCTGATTTTCTGAAATGGATAATGAAGAGAGGTAATGATGAAATTACATTTATTGATGAATCACTTTATGTTGATTTTTCAAGAAATACATGGTGGATTGACTCAGGTGCAACTGTTCATGTTGCAAATTCTATGCAGGGCTTCCGTACAACCCAAGACCTTTGGGACAGGAGAAGAAGCCTTAAAGTTGCTAATGGAAAATAAGCGGCGATTCAGGCTGTGGGCTCTCTCACATTAAAGCTGCATTCAGGACATCCAGTTAGATTGAATAATATTCTTTATGTTCCTTCCTTGAGTAGGAATCTCATTTCAGTTTCATGTTTAGATGATGACAATTATGCTTTCTTATTTGGTAATGGTTAATGTAGTTTTATGCATTGTAATAAAAATGTTGGCCTCATCTTCCGACGAGGAAAGTTATATATGTTATCTTTACATGATTCTGTTATGCACGTAAATGATGATTATGGTGATGATGATTTGAAGTGCAGTGCTAAAAAGAAGTGGAAAGGCGTTAGTACCTCATCAAAATTGTGGCACCGTCGCCTTTGCCACATTTCGAGGGGGAGAATTGAACAATTAATTAAAAATGACACGCTTCTTCCACTTGACTTTTCAGACGCTGATTATTGCATTGATTGCATTAAAGGAAAATATGTCAAGACAATAAAGAAGGGAGCGACAAGAGCCACTAAAGTCTTAGAGCTCATTCATACTGACATATGCGGGCCTTTTAACGTTAAATCCGTAGATGGTTTTGATTCATTCATAACCTTCACGGATGATTTTTCCTGCTATGGATATATTTATCCTATACGTGATCGATCGGAGGCTTTGAACAAATTTAAAGTTTTTAAAGCCAAAGTTGAGAATCAACTTGACGAAAAGATCAAAGTAGTACGGTCTGGTCGCGGGGGAGAATATTACGGAAAACACGCTCCTTATGGGCAAATTCCAGGACCTTTTGCGAGGTTTCTGGCTGAGAATGGAATTGTTGCTCAATGCTCAATGCCTGGTGAACCTCAGCAAAATAGTGTGGCCGAGCGACGCAATCGCACACTAATCGATATGGTCCGAAGCTTGCTTAGTCATGCAAGTTTACCAGTAAACCTATGGATGGAGGCTTTAAAGACAGCTGCACACGTACTTAATCTTGCTCCAACTAAAGCAGCACTGAACACACCTTACGAGACGTGGACGGGAAAGAAACCCAGCTTGAATTATTTACGTAGTGTGTGGGGTTGTCCTGCAGAAGCTAAAGTGTTCAATCCATAACTTAAGAAATTAGACCCAAAGACAGTCAGCTGTTTCTTTATTGGGTACCCTCAACGAGGAAAGGGATATCGCTTCTATTGTCCAAATCATGTGATGAAATTTGTAGAGACAAGACAAGCGATATTTTTTGAGGATGATGTCACGGAAGTGAGAAAGATTGATCTTGAGGAGAAACAGGTTTACGTACCATCCCCGAATATCCAAGAGTTCATCTTTCCATTTAAAAATGTTGCCGTGACATCGGATCCTCCTCTCGTTCATTCCGGAAATAAAGAAAATGTTTCTACAAATGAAAATGAGGAAGTGAACGAGAATCCGGAACCGGAGATTGATCTTCCACCAGCCCCTCCGTTGCGTAGATCGCAGCATGAAATAAGAAATCCCATCCCAGATGACTATGTCACCTACATGACTGATGACGTAAGTGACATGGGTAAAGTGGAAGATCCTTCTTCTTATAAAGAAGCTATGAAAAGTGAAAACTCGTCTAAATGGCTTATGGCTATGGAAGACGAATTAAAGTCAATGGGCACTAATGATGTTTGGGACTTAGTAGAAATTCCCGAAGGAGCTAAAAGAGTTGGATGCAAATGGGTTTACAAAACCAAATATGCCTCCAAAGGGAATATCGAAACGTTCAAAGCAAGACTAGTGGCTAAAGGGTTTACACAACGGGAAGGAATCGATTATAACGAAACCTTTTCTCCAGTATCAACCAAAGATTCGTTCAGAATCGTGATGGCATTGACAACGCAATATGATTTAGAGCTGCACCAAATGGATGTTAAAACTGCATTCTTAAATGGTGATTTAAATGAAGATGTATATATGGCACAACCGGAAGGTTTTGTCGTCGAAGGAAAAGAACACATGGCATGTCGTCTAAAGAAATCCAATTATGGCTAGCCTCAAGACAATGGTACCTAAAGTTCGATAAAGTGATTCGAACTTTTGGTTTTACGAAAAATGTTGTGGACAACTGTATATACATCAATTTAAGGGCAGTAAGTTCACAATTTTGGTCCTATATGTGGATGACATACTTTTGGCTTGTAACGATAAGGACATGTTACATGAAACCAAGAGCTTTCTGTCGTCAAACTTTGATATGAAGGTTCTCAGTGAAGCCTCTTACGTTCTAGGCATTGAAATTCACCGAGATAGGTCCAAGTACACATTAGGACTATCACAAAAGACATACTTTGAGAGAGTATTGAAGAAATTCAATATGCATAAGTGCTCTCCTATGCCTGCTCCAATAGTTAAGGGCGATAAATTTGGGACATTTCAATGTCCAAGGAACCAAATTGAATCTGGCCAGATGAAGTCGGTTCCATATGCTTCAGCTGTCAGAAGCATTATGTACGCTCAAGTTTGTACGCGCCCTGACTTAGCGTTTGTAACGGGAATGCTTGGCAGATTCCAATCAAATCTAGGAATGGACCACTAGAAGGCCGCAAAGAAAGTCTTGTGTTATATGCAAGGTACTAAAGATCTCATGCTAACATATCGAAGATCTGATAACCTGGAAGTTATTGGTTATTTAGATGCTGATTTCGCCGGCTGTGTGGATAGTAAGAAATCCACATCAGGTTATATATTCACACTGGCTGGAGGAGCTATATCGTGGAAAATTCCAAGCAAATGGTGACTGCATCATCCGCGATGCAGGCCGAGTTCATAGCATGCTATGAGGCCACTGGGCAGGCTGTATGGCTAAAGAATTTCATTCCCGGGCTCAAAGTGGTAGACAACATTAACAAGCCACTTGTGCTATACTGCGATAACGAACCTGCAGTTCTATATGCGAGTAACAACAAGTCAAGTGTTGCTTCCAAGCACATTGACATAAAGTATCATGTTGTGAAAGATAGAATCCAGGATCATACCATTAAAGTTGAGCATATCAGTACGATCGATATGCTTGTGGATCCAATGACAAAAGGCTTGCCACCCAGCATATTTCGTAAACACGTTGCCGGCATGGGATTATTGGAAGCCTTATGATTCTGGAAAGTAGGGACCTTCAAAAGAGCCGCTCCCCATAAAGATTAACGTTTTCCATTTGAGATCAGTTGATGTATTATAAGTGTTGAAGTTCAATAGTTTTAATAAAATGTTGTAATGCTTCACTTTGTACATTATACTTATTGAGAATGGAGAAATAAAGTTGAACCATTTGATCAAGGGGGAGAATGTTGGTGTTGCTCTCGGTTCAACTGAGAGAAACAAAAGGAAAAGTGAATAAATAGAAGAAAAGATAAAGTCAAAAGTAAAAAAGAAAAGGGACCCGGTAAAACGTATTGGGAATCCCGTACAAATCACGCCACGATCGGAGGCGTTTGAAACTGACTCCGGCTCGGTCCCCCTGCCGCCTTGCTCTATAAAACGGGATTAGAGGGGAAAACGTCATTAACCTTTTTGGTTAACAACTCTCTAATCCCGAAAGCATACGCAACCCGATCTACACGAGAGCAAGTGCGGTGGGAAGGACCGAACCTCCTCCCGTCGCCCTCAAAAGGCAGAAAGGATTCAATGGCTTCCAACGGATCTTCATCCTCCTGTAATTTATGCTAATCCATCCCCTAATCATGTTTATTATGTTCATTAGTGCACAAACAGTGATTAGGAATCATGATTAAGTTGAACCCCTAAAGTTTAATATCTAACACATACATGTGCCTCGTCCTTGCCTTGGCAACCATCTCTTCTTCCTCCTGCTCGTACCAAGTGCAGGACATGAAAGATGATATCATGACACACTGCAGGTTTTACATAAACAAGAATCTCGGTACTGCAGATCCCACAAAGCACAGTGTGTGCCGTCAAAAGATTAAAAGTGCTAACGTTGAAGAAATTTGCCAGCAGTTTATCCATGCAGACAGAGAAAATTGAAGTGCATAAGTTTGTCAAGTGTGCAAAATTATGCGGAAATGCTTTGCCCGTATGACATGTTTGTGCAGGTAACGAAGTCCCGCCCGCTGCATCTGTAGTCTGAATATCTGATGTAGGATGGCAGCTCAAGCTACCATATATATTATACAGAAGAATAAATCAATGAATGTTAGCTTAATATTGCATATATTATATAAGAAAAGTGTTTGGTGATAAGGCTTGAGGAGTCTACTTGTGCCTCCTTGTAAGTTTCATAGCAGTCTCTTCATTTTCCTGCTCATCATAGGAGGTGGTAGATCTAAAAGATGACATCTTGTACCTCTATAAGCACAATATAGTAAAAGTTGTCTGTACGCACTGGGATGCAACATTGAACTACTGCGAGAAAGTTACGGACATGAACATTGAAACCATTTGCCATGATTTAACTCAGGAGGACAGTTTATGGATATAGGCTGAAGATAAAAGACATTATGGAAATATGTTGACCGAGGGGTTTAAATTCTCAGGTTACATTGTTCCGCCCCATCATGATTTGATGTAAGACTTCTTTTACTGGTGGTCACTTGATGTAAGTCTTGTAACTTGATTGGAGCAATAATGAATGCATCGCAAAACCTTCATGTATTTTATTAGTATCAGCAATACGTGTGCAGTGTACCACAATTTCTGTAGTGCAACCAGACTATCGCATCAGTTAAAGAAAATAATTATTTGAGGTTGTTTTATGTGACCTGCTCATTTTGTTGACCCAATGTTATAAAGAACAACCAAAGAGCAAGTAACACAATCCTATGTAATAGGGACCAAAAGTAACAACCATATTTGTACACTCTTAATTTTAAGCATGTGGTCCTCTTAGGATCACGTTTTGGTTTTAGTTTTCCACCAGTCACAGCTCGGTTCGGAGTGAGGTGTTGATAGTAAGGAACCAGCTTCTCTTTGTCTCTTTATACAAATATACACAACTCTCTTGCGTATTGGAAAAAAAGAGGTGTGGCTTAGAGGAAAACCGGCACAATAGCCAATCAGTGAGCATAGAGCCACGTAGCCACAAGTGAAAACCCAATAGGGCATGAAGAGCACGTGTCGTTGTGGGGAACTGGACATGTAAGCCAAGATAATCTTTATTCATTTCTTAACATAAAAATATGAACCCAAATGTACCAAACAATAAATGAGAAATCAAGTGGTTGTATATATTTATTGTTAGAAGCTATCCAAAGCATATATATATATATATATATATATATACATACATACATATTAGTTACGAATAAATGTTCCAACTATATGATGCGATATCCACATAGCCCTGGAGTCGTAATAAACCCATATGTCTTAGTTGTCGATATAAAATTCAAAATAAATGTGGTGATATCTGAACCACTATAAAAAAACTTCTCTTATGTCACTCCTATCCATGTTGGATACCTTGGTAATGAATAACTACTCGAATAAAAGAACCACTTATAATTAGAAGGATGTTGCCCCACCCCTATAAATAGATAGCCATCAGGATTGAAACACAGCGTCTAAGATCTGTCTCACATAAATCACAATTAAAAAGAAAGATGGCTGGTTGCAAAGCAGCAGGAGCATACCTGTGCCTCATCCTTGCCTTGGCAACCATCTCTTCTTCCTCCTTCTCGTACCAAGTGCAGGACATGAAAGATGATATCATGACACACTGCAGGTTTTACATAAACAAGAATCTCAGTACTGCAGATCCAGCAGAGCACAGTGTGTGCTGTCAAAAGATTAAAAGTGCTAACGTTTAAAAATTTGCCAGCAGTTTACCCAAGCAGACAAGGAGAAAAGTGAAGTGCATAAGTTTGTCAAGTGTGCAAAATTATGTGGAAATGCTTTGCCCGTAGGGCATGTTTGTGCGGGTTACAAAGTCCCGCCTGCTGCATCTGTTGTCTGAATATCCGATGTAGGATGGCAGCTCAAGCTACCATATATATATTATATATGATAGAAGAATAAATGAATGAATTTTAGCTTAATATTGCATATATTATATAAGAAAAGTGTTTGGTGATAAGGCTTGAGAGGTCTAGTTGTGCCTCTTTGTAAGTTTCATAGCAGTCTCTTCATTTTCCTGCTCATCATAGGAGGTGGTAGACCTAAAAGATGACATCTTGTACTTCTATAAGCACAATATAGTAAAATTTGTCTATGCGCACTGGGATGCAACGTTGAACTGCTGCGAGAAAGTTACGGACATGAACATTGAAACCATTTGCCATGATTTAACTCAGGAGGACAGTTTATGGATATAGGCTGAAGATACAAGATATAATGGGAATATGTTGCCGTGGGGTTTAAATTCTCAGGTTACATTGTTCCACCCCGTCATGATTTGATGTAAGTCATTTTTTACTGGTGGTCAATTGAAGTAAGTCTTGTAACTTGATTGGAGCAATAATGAATGCATCGCAAAACCTTCATGTTTTTTATTAGTATCAGCAATACGTGTGCAATGTACCACAATTTCTGTAGTGCATAACCAGACTATCACATCAGTTAAAGAAAATAATTATTTCACGTTGTTTTATGTGACCTGCTCATTTTGTTGACCCAATGTTATAAAGAACAACAAAAGAGCAAGTAACACAATCTTATGTAATAGGGACCAAAAGTAACAACCATATTTGTACACTCTTAATTTTAAGCATGTGGTCCTCTTAGGATCACGTTTTGGTTTTAGTTTTCCACCAGTCACAGCTCGGTTTCGAGTGAGGTGTTGATAGTAAGGAACCAGCTTCTCTTTGTCTCTTTATACAAATATACACAACTCTCTTTCGTATTGAAAAGAAAAAGAGGTGTGGTTTAGAGGAAAAACGGCACAATAGCCAAGCGGTGAGCATAGAGCCACGTAGCCACAAGTGAAAACCCAATAGGGCATGAAGAACACATGTTGTTGTGGGGAACCGGACATGTAAGCAAAGATAATCTTTATTCATTTATTAACATAAAAAAATGAACCCAAATGTACCAAACAATAAATGAGAAATCAATTGGTTGTATATATTTATTGTTAGAAGCTATCCAAAGCATATATATATATATATATATATATATATATATATATATATATATATATATATATATATATATATATCCATCTTAGTTATGAATAATTGTTCCAACTATATGAGGCGATATCCACATAGCCCTGGATTCGTAATAAACCCATGTCTTAGTTTTCAATATAAAATTCAAAATAAATGTGGCGATATCCGAACCACTATAAAAAACTTCTCTTATGTTACTCTTATCCATGTTGGATACCTTGGTAATGAATAACTACTCGAGTAAAAGAACCACTTATAATTAGAACGATGTTGCCCCACCCCTATAAATAGAGCCATCAGGATTCAAACACAGCATACAAGATCTGTCTCACATAAATCACAATTAACAAGAAATATGGCTGGTTGCAAAGCAGCAGGAGCATACCTGTGCCTCGTCCTTGCCTTGGCAGCCATCTTGTAACACCCACTATTTTAGAGAGGAAAAAAATTGTAAAATGAATTTTTCAAGAGATAAAATAATTTTCTTGGGAATAAAATTTATATAAGGCAAGTTGCATCATGTTTGAATGATTGTGTGAATTTTTGAAAATTCAAATCCGCTAGAAATTTGGTTTGCAAATTCAAAACATAAAAGAGAAGAAAAAGAAAACAGAAAAGAAAAAGAAAAAGGAAAAGAAAAACAAAAACCTGTCCCTGGGTCGAATTCCCCAATCTGGCCCATTTCCCTCCTCTCTCCCGCGCCAGCCCACTCCCCGCGCTGCTCTCTCTCTCTCTCTCCCCCTCGCTGCCAGCCGGCCCCGCCTGTCAGACCCGTCGCCCACCTCCCGCACCCGCGCAGTAACGGCCGCGCGCCATCACCGCGCCGCCCATTCCCCCCCCCCCCCCCCCCCCCTTTTCAATGTTGCCCGTTACCCCAAATCAATCACCCCTGTCGTGCCCATCATGGCCGCCGCCCGTTACTCAGCCAAAGCCCTATAAAAACTCGGTCGATCCCCCTCAATTTCTTCACCCTGATGATCAAAACCCTAGCTGCCGGTGAGCTTGGTAATGGCGCCGATGTTCCCATCGATTCCCCCACTGTCTCACCCCGAAACATTGCCTACCACCTTTGTCGTGTCCTTAGGAGACCGCCGATCATCTTCATTGGGGGACATCGTCTCTGCGTCGCCGACTTCGTCGGGCGCCGAGGAGCGCCGCCGCCGTTCACTGTCACCGACCCACCTCTGTCCAATTTCCGGCCGTGCGATGACCCTTAGTGAGTTCCACTACTCCTCCTCTACCTTTTGCGCTAGCTAGTTGTGTCCCGTGGCCATTGTAGCGCAATTTTGGTCATCTCTGGCGAGCTCGCCGCCGCGCACGCGTCGCCGCCGCCGCGCGCCGCCCCTGTGCCTCGCTCCCGCCTATCAGGGTGACGTGGCTCCCTCTCGGCCGTTCATTTTGAACGGGCGGCTGAGATTAGAACCCAACATACCGCTTCGGTATATAAAATCCAGGCCGTTCATTTTAAATCAATGGCCCAAGTTCAATCCACTTTTCCCGCCATCAGTTTTACGCCCAAGCCCCTGGAATCTTGCAGGCTACCCCCTAAGTTCTTCTAAAATTCAAGTCTAACCCATGTAAATGTTAAACTAGCCCCTGGACTTTCTAGAAATTAGGAAAATACTGGTAAATTGAATAAAAAAGTGTTTTTAAGCCCCTGGAGTATTATAAAATAGCAAATAAAATCTGAAAATTTTTAGAATAATCCCTGGACTTAATAAAAATTATTTTTAGCCACTGGAATAGTTCTTTTTTTATAGAAAAGCCCCTGTTAGTTCAAAAAATTAAATAAAAGTCCTTAATTTGTATAAAATAACTATAAAAATAGATTTAAGTATGTTTGATTTATTTTCATTTCTGTATTATTTTATTTAATTCATTTAATTTGCTGAAATAGTCATAAAAATACTTTTAAGTATATTTAATTCAGAAAAATTGTTTTGCACATAAAAATAATTAATAAAAATAATGTAAAAATTGTAAAATTTACATTGTTGATTTTAAATCTATTTTAAGCTTATTTTGAAGGATAAAAATTTCTAGAAAATAATTTTAGGTTTATAATAAATATAAAAATGGTATAAAAATAGTTAAAAATATGTATTGTCCAATATATTTCATTTAACTCTAATTTCTCATCAATTGGTTTATGCCCATAATTGAAGTCAACCTAAAAATCACTTTTGAGTAGGAAGTTTATGTATAATTGAAATGGTTGCAATATATTGTGTTCTTATTGTATGTTATTTTTCGTGCATCATCGTAATTTAGAGTCGGGGCCAGAACCCACCTTTAACCTTCAAGAGTAACAGTTTCCTGACGACCCCGAGGCACAATTTGGAGGCAAGTTTCTTGACCATCTTGCACCATTTTTGTTAAGTTTTAGTTAGTTGCATGCTAATTAAAATAGGAATCCTATGTTATGTTTTCCTAGATTTTCCACAATATTCCTTGTCAACATGGTTTGGGTGTTTTACTATTAAAAATTAGTGTACGCTTAGCCATGCTTAATTTGAAATATGATCTATTTATCTACAAGATTTCATTTGATGTATTACGATACATGAATTGATTGGCTATAATGGAACTTAGTAGATAGGAATCTGACAGGGGGTTTTGTATGGATTGGTGCATGCGTGCACAAGACCTTGGTTTGGGGTTTGACACCTATCGGATTCTAAGGACCGGTTTATGGAAGAAGTTGCTAAGCCATTTAGTATCACCACAGAATTGTATATGAGACAACTTGGTTTAGTAATTTGGTCTCTCCCGATGTAGCATAGGTAATTGAACGGGCGGGGAATGGGTTTTGCCTTGGGATCCACATGGCTCAAGAGGGGGCTTCTCCTGGCGGAGGGAAAATAGACTCCAGGTGCCGGAGCAGTGAAACCTTAGAGTACCCATTGCAAGTCGGGAGAACCATCAGAAACACCTCGTAGTGATCTCCTGGCCACACACCTACGGAAGTGTGTATTGTGGTTAGCTACCACGGGCATCAGGGAGGTTTACCTTAGTCCACCTGGCGACAGGGGACGAAATCACGAACTGTGGGTAAAGGATACACACTCTGCAGAGTTTTGTCGAACTGTCTAGATAGCCGTGCTCACGGACACGAGCGGCTTGGAAACCAAATTCATAATTAGCACATGGTTACTAAATGGATGGTTTGGGTTTGGTCTCACCTGGATTAATTTTGGGTTATTGGTTGGAATTTCACCTAGATGTAGGTGCTTAATAACAAATAAGAGTAGGATGTCACGGCTATAGTGCTTTACCTATAAATGGCCTTCCTTGTTGTGAACCACACATGTCATAATGTAGGATCGAAGAGCACGTGAAAAGCTACCAGAGGGGGGGGGGTAAATGGTAGATTTAAAAATCTTACACAGCGGAAACAATTAAACCCCAAACCCTTTCGGCAGAATAATGATCTGATAAAGAAATCGTGTGTGAGACTAATCTAAACATGTTTCACCGTGACAAAAGTGATAGATATCAGAGAGAATCAAGTCACGAAGACAACACAAAAAGAGTCACTCAAATCCGTCGAGAAAAACTCAAGCTATGATCAAAAGATCAAACAATAGTCAATCTGCCCTACCCGAGAAAAAACAGTTCTGGAACGCTGCAAAGAAACTCGTGTAGGTCATAGAACACAAATCTAATGACCGTGAAATTTTGACATATGATAGATAATCAAGTTTTGAAGACAAATCAAAAAGAATCACGTCAATTGGATCTTTAAAACTCGAGTTATGATAAAACCACCGATGAAAGATAGTGCTGTCCAAAAACTCGACGAGTAAAACTTGTCTGGAACAAGTCGGACGAACAATGCACAAAAAGTTCCTTCAAACTACGAATTTTATTCAATAGAACACAAGAGGAACAGCCCCAAAGTCGTCCACTACGAGCTCTTGGCTCCCTTGCTTATATAACCAGCCCTTAGGCCAACCCAATATCAACTAGGACTCCAATCCTACTCAGATCACGAATCGTAACTTTCCATAACTGCTCAAGATTCTTCTATACGCAGATAGAAGCAATCTTAAGACTTCCAAACACCTTAGGAATGTATCCCACATTCCTAAACAACTCAAATTCGTGACCCACACGAAATCCTATCATAACCAACTCAAATCTTTTCCATATTTGAGTCAAACCCGACTCAGCCGCAGCCTGAGTTCATAACTTAGTCGGTTGGACCTTTCCGACCAATTTTTTACATCCACATCTCTTAATCACGTCTTGGAACCATGTATCCACGTCCGTGCACTCCTTGCACACGTGCAAACATCTTCCAATGACGTCCACGATACCTTCATATGCATTGTTCTTGATTCAATCATGCTGCGCAACCTCCTGATCAGCTCAACCACAATTCCTCCTGAATTTGGTTGTTGGAACCTCATCTCCTCCCTGAGACTAGTCCAATGGATCCCGTCACCAGCCATGTCTTGAACTCAAGCAACACCTGCACATGAATAAACAACCAATTCATACGATCCCAAGTCCTCGACTTGACTCAAGTTAGTTCCGAACACAACACCTTATGTGAGCACCTCACATAAGCATGTTGCAAAACCACAGTAATACAATATTATCCATATCAAGCAAAACGCACCAAAAACTTAGCAAATGAATACTAAGCAATCTTTCCAACAATGTAAAGCAAGTACGAAACATTGCAAATGAAAAGCAGAAGCACTGCGGTCAAGTTCCGAACCTTGCCAGAGCAACCCAGACCTTGAGCTGGAGCTAACAAAAGCTAGTACAACCTAGCGCCGGAGCTTACCAAAACTAGTACAATGAAGCACCTGCCGGAGCTTACCAAAACTAGTAGATCCTAGCACCGGAGCTTACAAAAAACTAGTCAAAACTAGTCAACCCAAAACCGGAGCTTAGACAAAGTACGTCGGAGCTTAGCAAAAGCATGCCGGAGCTATCAAATATATGTCGGAGCTATCAAAGACATGCTGGAGCTAACAAAGTCATGCCGGAGCTAAAGATAAAACTCATCGGAGCTGAACAAAGCTAGTCGGACCTTACCAAGAAGTCAGACCTAGCATCGATCATAACCGGAGCTACCCAAACCAAGCCGGACCTACCGTCGGACCTTGCTGTAGCTCAGAGCTAGAGTCGGACCTTGATAAAAAGGTGTTTTGGTGATATTCGAAACTTTTATCATCAAGGCCAAGTATATTCACTACAAGCCAATGTATTCAGCACATATAGGTCTCACAATCTCCCCCTTGATGAATGCATTGGCAACACCATTTAAAATCCGAACATTGGCTTATTCACATAAAAGTTTTGAAAGCAATTTCTCCCCTTTTGTAAATCAAAAGTAAAATGAGAAGAAAATCTCTCCCCCTTTATTATCTCTCCTTATGCACATATTCTCTTTCTCTTTATGCTTATCTCTCCCCCTTTGACAATGTATTCAGCAAGTCATGAGCATATAAACAAATTATCTCTCCAACTTTAGTTGTTATGAGCATATTATAACATATACATATAAACAAAGGTCATCCAAGTCATACTATCAAGTACCTTACATTATCACATCAAAGAAATACATAAAGTAGTGTAAGCCATGCTAGAAATCAAATGTAATTTTCAATTTAAGCAAGTCATGATCTCACAAACTTGACTATCTCAAAACCTGAAAACATGACACTAGTTGCTGCATTTTAATATTATTCAAAGCATAAATTTAGATCATATGATATTTGTAAGAGATTATATGCGCATCTGCCTTATTCTAACCAACCAAGCCAAGCCTATGTCATTTGACAATCAGAAGCTTAAGGACATGGTTTTAGTCATACACAACTTCTTCCAAATTCATATCTAAGTGCAATGATAAGCCATCTCAAAATAAGAAGTGCGATTCATGCATATTCTCTTGATCTTTTCTCAATTTATATTTCTTCATAAAAACTCAACATGTGAGTTGATTACTTAATGAATTCTTAATGATTAAAAGCATTTGTGAGCATGCAACAAATTCAAAACAGCAAGAAAGTTTGACCATGACCAGATTTAGTGTAATTAATTATTCCAATTACTAGACATGGCAAAAACTACAAAATGTATAACACGAGTAATGTAGTAAGAACTTTCAGCATGTAAAAGGAATCACAAAGTCATATATGTATGAAATACTATGCTCATATAATTTTTATTTCAGATCCACACATAGACTTCCCAAGTTTCAAAAACTCCCCCTTAATTTAAGCCATGAGGATGCATAACCCCTATTTCACTACGAATGTAACAAAAACGAGTGAAATCCAAAGGTTTTGTAAAAATGTCAGCCAATTGTTGTTCGGTATCTACATGGTGAAGCACAATGTTTCCTTTTTCAACATTATCTCGGAGAAAGTGATACCTAATGTCAATGTGCTTAGTTCTAGAATGTTGCACGGGGTTTTTAGCAATGCAAATGGCACTAGTGTTATCACAGAATAGTGGAACACTATCTAGATCAACCCCATAGTTCTTAAGTGTTTGAACAATCCAAATAATTTGAGAGCAAGCACTAGCAGCAGCTGCATATTCAGATTCAGCTGTGGATTGTGCAACTGAATTTTGTTTTCTAGAGGACCAAGCAACAAGAGAATTACCAAGAAAATGACAAGCACCAGAAGTACTTTTCCTATCAATCCTACAACCCCCAAAATCAGCATCCGAAAAAGCTTTCAAAGTAACAGTTGAGGAAGAAGGAAGAAAAATGCCAAATTCTTGGGTTCCATGTAAGTACCTGAGAATCCTTTTGACGGCTTGACGATGTGAAACACGTGGGGAAGCTTGAAACCGTGCACAAAGACATACGCTGAATTGTATGTCCGGCCTTGATGCCGTGAGGTACAAAAGTGATCCGATCATGCTTCTATATTCTTTTTGATCCACAGGTTCACCATCTTCATCAAGTTCAAGTGTTGTTGATGTTCCCATTGGTGTCCGAAGAGGCTTGCTTTTGTCCATGTTGAAGCGCCTTAGGAGGTCTTTGGTATACTTCGTTTGATGCACAAAGGTACCCTCCTTGGTTTGCTTGATTTGCAGCCCCAAAAAGTAAGTGAGTTCACCCATCATACTCATTTCAAATTTGGAACTCATCATTGCTGAAAACTTGGACACAAGATCATGAGAAACACAACCAAAGATAATATCATCCACATACACTTGAACGAATAATGAGTCATTGCCATGTTTAAGCACAAAAAGAGTTCTATCAACCTTGCCCATGGTAAACCCCTTTTCAAGTAAGAATGTTTTTAATCTATCATACCATGCTCTAGGGGCTTGTTTGAGACCGTATAAGGCTTTGGACAGTTTGTAAACATGATTAGGAAAATCTGGATTTTCAAAACCCGGTGGTTGTTTGACATAAACCTCCTCATCTATGTAGCCATTAAGAAAAGCACTTTTAACATCCATTTGATATAGCTTAAAACCTTTAGATGCTGCAAAAGCTAACAAAATTCTTATGGCTTCTAATCTAGCGACAGGAGCAAAAGTTTCATCAAAATCTAGACCTTCAACTTGAGTGAAACCTTGAGCAACCAACCTAGCCTTATTCCTAACCACAACCCCATCCTCACTTTGTTTATTTTTATATACCCACTTAGTTCCAATTAATGTGTGACCTTGAGGTGTAGGTACAAGTTTCCAAACATTATTTCTTTCAAAATTTTCTAACTCTTCTTGCATGGCAATAATCCAAGATTCATTAGTGAGTGCGTGTGATATATCTTTGGGTTCAAAAGAAGCAACAAAAGTAGAATGAGCATGAGAGTTTGCATCGCAAAACCTGGACCATGTGACTCGTTCGTGCAAGCTTCCAATCATCTGTTGTGGGGGATGGTCTTTGTAAAAACGTAGGGGAACAGATGTCTCACAAGCTTCTTCTTCATTAGGTTCATCGTAGATTGATGAGCTTGTGACTTGTGGACAATCAGGACCAGCATAGGTGATAGCCGGAGCTTGTTCAATGTCCGGAGCCAGACACGTGTCAACTTCGGAACTACCAGGCAGTATCACCGGTTCTTCTTCATCTTCAAAAATACCCTCCCCCTGAGGATACGGATCTGGTCCTGCAACACCGGAGCTAGTACCTGGGCTAGTTTCATCAAAAGACACTTCACAAGTCTCCACAATTTTGTTAGTGTCAAGTAATAGCACACGGTAGCCTCTAGTATGAGATGGAAAACCAAGAAACATGCCATCAATGGATCGAGGTTCAAATTTATCAAGATTACCATGTTTCTTAACAAAGCATTTGCAACCAAAGACCCGAAAGTGTGTAACACTAGGCCTATGTCCAAACCGAAGCTCATATGGTGTTTTACCTAGCTTAGCACGCAAGAAAACACGATTTGAGACATAACAAGCGGTTGCTAACGCATCAGCCCAAAATTTCCTAGGAGTTTGATATTCATCAAGCATAGTCCTAGCCATCTCAACTAAGGTTCTATTCTTTCTTTCTACAACACCGTTTTGTTGAGGTACATATGGTGAAGAGAATTGATGATCTATTCTATTTTCAGCACAAAAGTGATCAAAAGATTGATTTTTAAATTCAGTTCCATTATCACTTCTAATTGCTTTTAATGATCCTGGGTGATCAATTGATAATCTAAGAAATAAAGTTCTAAAGTGACTAAAAACTTCATTCTTAGACGCCATAAAGTAAACCCAAGAGTATCTAGAATAATCATCAACGATAACAAGAACATACCATTTACCTCCGAAGGATTGAACACGTGAAGGTCCTACGGTGTCAAGATGCAAAAGTTGACATGGTTCAGTTGTCATGATCATTGTGAGAGGAGTATGTGAACCTGCAACCATCTTAGCATGTCTACAAGAAGAGCACACAATTTCTTTGTCCCCTTTAAGCTTAGGCAGCCCACGTATGCGATCAAGAGCACTAACATGCGTTAGGTGATCAAAGCCTACGTGACCAAGTGTATGATGCCAAAAATATAAGTCCTTTGAATCATTAGCAACTAGACACCTATGCTTAGAGGAAGACATATCAAAATCAGCTTTAAAACTCTTCCAAACCGAGACATGTTAAAAATAAGCTCACTATTTGAACTTACAACTTTGCAGTAGTTTTTATTAAAAATAATTTCCAGATTTTCATCTAGAAATTGTGAAACAGAAAGCAAGTTGTATTTCAAATTTTTGACAAGTGCCACATACTTCAAAGTGTAGTGATCATTTACTCTAACCGAACCCTTAGCAATTACAGGAGTTGAAGAATTATCGGCAAAAGTAACATTCTCTACACGTGACACAAAAGAGAGGGAGGAGAACCAATCTCTGTTACCAGTCATGTGGCGTGAGCAACCTGAATCCACAATCCAAATGTTCTCCTTCCTCAAACGTGTAACCTACATAAAAGCACAATACGTCAATGACTCAATACTGGGGTTAGTCAAAAGGCATTTAGGAATCCAGTACTGAGTCATGCGACGTGCAGCAGGAAAAACACGCAAAAGCTGAGACAAAATAGTAGGTTTATGAGTCGAAGTTTGAGGTTTTCTATTCTTAACTCTTTTAGCACAAAAACCAGTAGCTCTGGAGGTAAAAGCAGCAGTTCCAAAAGACAAGGCAGAAGCTCCAGAAACAAAAGCTGAAGTTCCGAAGGAAACAATAGAAGGTCCGGGAGCTCTCGGAGCTATCGGAACTATCGGAGCTGCTTTTGCGGATTTCTTACCAGAAGGTCAAGAAGCTACCTTTTCAAATTTCTGACTCACTAAAGCAGGTTGTGTTTTTCTAATTGCATGAAAGTTATAAGATCTAGCAATTTTTCTTTCCTTTTTCTGTTGTTTAGCTAGTCTACAACAAAAATCTATGACATGACCATCTCAACCACAGAAGGTACAATGAAATTTAACTTTGTGTTCATGTCTAGATGAGCAAGAAATATTTTTATTTGAAACCGAATGAGGTAGCAAAATTTATTTTCTGTTGCAGATTTGAAAACCACTTCTTTTTGTTTAGGAACTGTTTGAATCAAACCACTTCCTAATGACTTTACAATTTTAGGTGGATGTGCCTTAGCATGAGCATGAGAATCAAAACCTAAACCAGTTTTATCATTGCAAGACTTGGAAGAATTCAGCAGCAAGTTTAGGTTCTTATTCCCATTACAAAACCGATCTAATGTCCTATGCATGTCATCAAGTTTATTGGACAGATCAAGGCAATTTTCACATGAAGTTTTTCCTTTTATTTTGCAATTGGAACAAAATTTAACTTCATGAGAACGTAAAGCATTGTTCAATATAGAAATTTCATTCATAGCATCCTGTAGTTTCTTATCAAGATCATCACAAGTAGAACAATGCAAATCAATTGTAGAACAACTAGCATCTTTCAAGTTTTTATCATTAAGCGCAGCAAGCTCTTTGTTCTTTTCAATTTCTAACTCAAGTTTATCAAGTGTGGGGGTGTGTGCACTTCTTAATGAGGACAATTGTTCATAGATTAAGTCACATGAGGGACATGCATCATCACTAGGAATCAAAGTTTTTAAACAGTTAATTTCAGATTCTAGTGATTCAATTTTAGCAGCACTATCCCTAAGCTTTTTGTCCTTTTTCTTAACAATAATAGTGGAACGAGAAATAGCATCACACATTTCTTCGCAAGTAGGACATACCTCTTCATTGTCGCTGTTATGTTCTGCCTCCTCCATACTTGATCTTGACTTGCCCGCCATAAAGCACAAGTTTTCCAAATCATCATCATCATCTTCATCACTTTCAAAGTCTACATCACTTGAACTAAGTTCTTGAAGTGCGGTGATGAAGCTGTTAATCATCTTGCGTCCTATGGTACCCTTATTTCTCTTTTTGTTGGAATTTCCGGAGGAGGTCCTGACCTTGCTTTGTTTTTCTTCCCGGGTGGTCGAACCTGAAAGGTTAGGGCATTCTGTACGAAAGTGTCCTGTTTTACCACATTCAAAACAGCGTTGAGGTCTGGAGCTTCCTCTCCTTCTAGTTCTCACATTTTGCAATGCTTTTGAGAATCTAGTAGAGATGAGTGCCAACTCCTCTTCTGGAAATTCTTCGATCTGCTCCAGGGTTAGTGAGGATAATAAAGCAAGAGTATTGCAAGATGATGATTGGCCGGAGCTAGACATATCACGTTGTGAAACAAATGCAATAGACTTATTTGGGTTCTTACATGCTAGGATGTCAATTTCATGAGTTTTTAGTTTAGAATAAAGTACATATAATGTAAGAGAACTCATGACAGTTGATTCACGAATAGATGTTACTTTCATCTCCCAAATTGACATATCTAATGCACTTAGCAATTGCCTAGCATTTTCAGCATCTGAAAATTTAATATTGACACTACGCAAGTTGCTGAGAATTTTATTAAAGCGAGCAAAAAGGTCATCAATAGACTCACCAGGTTGCATCTCGAAGCGCATGTATTCCTTTTTGAACATGTCTTGCCTTACCTCTTTGATCGTGTTGGAGCCTTCATGGTAATCACAGAGAGCTCTCCAAACATCGTATGCTGATCGGAGGTGCGCGACATGATCAAAGTCGCTTTGAGTGAGTCCTTGGATGATCAAGTTTCGGGCTTTGTTGTTGTTGTCGACGTCCCGTAGGTTTGTGGCCGTGACTTGATCATTGGGTGGCACTTCATAAGGCTTATACACCTTCTCCCATATTGCAAAGCCTTGTGCCTGGATGAAAGCCTCCATGCGTGCCTTCCAAACCTGGAAATCAATACCAGCAAACACACAAGGTTTGGCGGAGTACTTCTCCATGATGATTAGTCAAAAACACGTGTAAATCACAAATATTAGAGCACTGTGGCTCTGATACCAATTGTAGGATCGAAGAGCACGTGAAAAGCTACCAGAGTGGGGGGTTAATGGTAGATTTAAAAATCTTACACAGCGGAAACAATTAAAGTCCAAACTCTTTCAGCAGAAAAATGATCTGTTAAAGAAATCGTGTGTGAGACTATTCTAAACGTGTTTCACTGTGACAAAAGTGATAGATATAAGAGAGAATCTAGTCACGAAGACAACACAAAAAGAATCACTCAAATCCGTCGAGAAAAACTCAAGTTATGATCGAAAGATCAAACAATAGTCAATCTGCCCTACCCGAGAAAAAACAGTTTTGGAACGCTGCAAAGAAACTGGTGTAGATCATATACCACAAATCCAATGACCGTGAAATTTTGACAGATGATAGACAATCAAGTTGTGAAGACAACCCAAAAAGAATCACGTCAATTGGATCTGTAAAACTCGAGTTATGATAAAACCACCGATGAAAGGTAGTGCTGTCCAGAAACTCGACGAGTAAAACTTGTCTGGAACAAGTCGGACGAACAAGGCACAAAAGTTCCTTCAAACTATGAATTTTATTCAATAGAACACAAGAGGAACAGGCCCAAAGTCGTCCACCATGAGCTCTGGGCTCCCTTTCTTATATAACCAGCCCTTAGGCCAACCCAATATCAACTAGGACTCCAATCCTACTCAGATCATGAATCGTAACTTTCCATAACTGCTCAAGATTCTTCTATACGCAGATAGAAGCAATCTTAAGACTTCCAAACACCTTAGGAACGTATCCCACATTCCTAAACAACTCAAATTCGTGACCCACACAAAATCCTATCATAACCAACTCAAATCTTTTCCATATTTGAGTCAAACCCGACTCAGCCGCAACCTGAGTCCATAACTTAGTCGGTTGGACCTTTCCGACCAATTCTTTATGTACACATCTCTTCATCACGTCTCGGAACCATGTAGACACGTCCATGCACTCCTTGCACACGTGCAAACATCTTCCAATGATGTCCACGATACCTTCATATGCATTGTTCTTGATTCAATCATGTTGCGCAACCTCCTGATAAGCTCAACCACAATTCCTCCTGAATTTGGTTGTTGGAACCTCATCTCCTCCCTGAGACTAGTCCAATGGATCCCGTCACCAGACATGTCTTTAAATCAAGCAACACCTGCACATGAATAAACAACCAATCCATACGAGCCCAAGTCCTCGACTTGACTCAAGTTAGTTCCAAACACAACACCTTATGTGAGCACCTCACATAAGCATGTTGCAAAACCACAGTAATACAATATTATCCATATCAACCAAAACGCACCAAAGACTTAGCAAATGAATACTAAGCAATCTTTCCAACAATGTAAAGCAAGTACGAAACATTGCAAAAGAAAAGCAGAAGCACTGCGGTCAAGTTCCGGACCTTTCCAGAGCAACCCGGACCTTGAGCCAGAGCTAACAAAAGCTAGTACAACCTAGCACCGGAGCTTACCAAAACTAGTACAATGAAGCACCTGCTGGAGCTTACCAAAACTAGTAGATCCTAGCACTGGAGCTTACCAAAAACTAGTCAAACTAGTCAACCCAAAACCGGAGCTTAGACAAAGTACGTCGGAGCTTAGCAAAAGCATGCCGGAGCTATCAAATATATGTCGGAGCTATCAAAGACATGCCGGAGCTAACAAAGTCATGCCGGAGCTAAAGATAAAACTCATCGGAGCTGACCAAAGCTAGTCGGACCTTACCAAGAAGTCGGACCTAGCATCGAACGTAACCGGAGCTACCCAAACCAAGCCGGACCTACCGTCGGACCTTGTTGTAGCTCAGAGCTAGAGTCGGACCTTGATAAAAAGGTGTTTTGGTGATATTCAAAACTTTTATCATCAAGGCCAAGTATATTCACTACAAGCCAATGTATTCAGCACATATAAGTCTCACACATAACTTCCCAACTTGCGAGTACCGTTGGTACTCAAACTTGTTAGTTGCATATCCCCCCCCTCCCAGTCTACGAAGACGCAGAGGTAGAGAACCAGGACTTCTACGGAGACCCCGAAGAGATGTTCTAGGCTGGCGCTCCCCCGTGCAACGCCTGTGTTGGAACCTTTTGTTATGTTTTTCCTCTACTTGTGTACTTTTATTTTAGACCTGGAGGGTCATTTATGTAATAAGGTGATGTACTCGAACATGGTATTGCATTTGGTATTTCACTTTTGTCTACACATGTATGAGTTGAACTGATCCTGGCATACATGTGGAAAGCATCTGGTTGTCTTCTTATTACCAGGTGTGACAAAGTGGTATCAGAGCCGTGTTGCCCGTAGGACGCAAGCCTAGATAGAAAAGGACGATTTAAGGACTTTACTATTTTCAAATATTATTAATTAAAAAAATTATTTGTATCCTTTACCTTGTACTTGTTTCACTTAATCCTTAATTTTTTTATTACTAACACTCTTCTGTTTCAAAATTTTAGATGGCCAACTTTAGGAGAACCGCTCGCATTTCCACTGGAGGCTATGTCCCTAACCGAAGGATTGCTGCCCGCCGTACCCCGCTCAATGATCCTCGACGTGCGGTGGTGATACGTACTGATGGGAGAGCTGTAGGACGACTCCGACGTCGACTTCAAGCCATACTGCACGATGCCGGCTACAGGCACGAGAGACTGGCACTCACCTACCACTCCATCGGGATGCAGCTCCCCTACCGGATTGAGTGGTCATGCAAGCTATTTGTCTACTATGGGGATGAACTACTCAAGGTGCACCGTACTCCTGCCGCGAGGAGCTACCGACGTCACGCTGAGCAGGATGTGAGTTGGGAGGCCATCACCTTTTGGAGTCACACTTACCGCTACCAGCTTCAGAACTTGGTGCACGCCTACACTCCCCAGCATCCCAGCAGCACTGGCAACTTCATCACCAGGTACGTGGAGGGGCCCCTGACCCTTCCACAGACTCACCAGACGGTTGATGACGTGGAGCGCCTCAGCATTTGCCTCCATAAGGCTCAGCAAGAAATTCAGGATGTCCGTGACCTTGCAGCTCACTATGAAAGGCAGGTGAGGAGGTACCGTCGGATCACCGACGAGGACCCAGATGGGTATGCTTCAGACACCTCCACTTGGATTCCGGACTCTCCTGATCGCCGTGTCGGATGTGGCGACACTAACTCTCTGGACCAGTCTTCAGACGAGGAGCCAGATTCTGAGGAGCTTTCTGTACCGCAGCAGCCAGCCAACTCTCCTCCGCATGGCAATGAGTCTCGTGGCAGCAACTCGGGATATGATGGAGATGATGATGAAGACCCGGACGAGGAGGAGGATCCTGAGGAGCGAGAGTAGACTCCGACCAGCCCTACGACTCAAGATTTAGACACTTACCCATGAGTTGTAATAAGAGCGATGTAGTAGCGATCGGTGTAATCTTGAGTTGTATGATTGTTTGCTTTGAGAACTTGATTATCCATGTTTGAGGTTGTTTAATGAAATGATCTTTATTTCTATTATTACTTATTGATGAATAGAGTGGGAAATACATATAGAATATCTTCTCTCTTATCTCCTCATTCTATAACAACACCCAATCTCAGATGGCAGGAAGAGAAAGAGGACGTGGACGTGGTGTGCCACCCAACCAAGACAATGAAGTCCCGCTACCTCAATGGAATGGACGAGGTGCCCGTGGAGCACCAGCTACAAATCAAATGCAGCATATGATGGCTATGCAGCTTCAAATGATGCAAAATTTAACACAAATTGTGAACAACATGCAACAAGCCCAGCAAGCACCACCACCCCCTCCACCACCACCACCACCCCCACCTCCAAGGTTTTGCTTAAGGGACTTCATGAACACTCAACCTCCACACTTTTCCAACGCTGTGGAACCTATGGATGCTGACGACTGGATTAATACAATTGAAAGTAAACTGAGGATTGTTCAATGTGAAGGAAGGGAAAGGGTGTTATTGGCATCACATAAACTCCATGGACCTGCAGCTGATTGGTGGACTGCTTATACGGCAGCCCATAATAACCCAGACAACATCACCTGGGAGGAGTTTAGAGAAAGCTTCCGCAATCATCACGTGCCTGAAGGAGAAATTCAAGCCAAGCGTCTAGAGTTCCTAGCACTGAAGCAAGGGAACATGAACATACGGGGGTATTTGAACAAGTTTACACAACTATCTCGGTACACCCCTAGAGATGTTGACACTGATGCTAAGAAACAATTTTGCTTCAAGGAGGGACTGGACAAAGAGATACAGTTGATGATGTCTTCCAGTGACTATGCTAGCTTCCAACATCTGGTGGACAAAGATTTTACGGTAGAAAGAAAGAAAAAGGAATGCGAAGGAGAAGACCGCAAAAGGAAGATGATGATGGGGCAGTCTTCAAGCAACAATCGTCCTCGCTTCAACCCAAAGCAGCCGGGACACATGAATCATCCCATGGGCAATAGTCAAGGTCAACAGTACGTCAACAACTCTTCGTTCAGACCCCAAGCTCAATATGCTCGTCCACAGTACCAGCAAATGCAACCGCAACGCCCTCAGATGTATCAACAGCGTCCTATGACTTCAAACCCTCGACCAAATGGACAATCACAGCAAAATCAACAAAGAAACAAGGCTCAAGACACCAGTACTCGGGGAGCTTGCTACATATGTGGTGACAAGGGACACTACTCCAACAACTGTCCGAAGAAGCCATCACAGCAGAACCAGCCCAGAGGAAGGGTCAATCATGTTGTCTTGGAGGAAGCCCAAGACACATCAGATGTGGTGATCGGTACGTTCCTTGTTGATTCCCATCCTTCTACAGTATTGTTTGACTCTGGTGCAACACATTCATTCATAGCAAAAGAACTCATAAGAAGACATGGAATGAATGTTACATTAATGAATCAAGTATTAGTAGTCAACTCTCCTGGAGGAGAGATGCTGACAAGGCAAGTATGCCCTAATGTAAGCATAAGCATTAGGGGGGTAGCATTCTTAGCAAACCTTATAGTACTGGAGTCACAAGGAATAGACATCATTCTCAAAATGGACTGGTTAACCAAGTACGAAGGAGTGATCCACTGTGCCACAAGGACAATATGCTTAACTCATACAGATGGCACGAACGTGGAGTTTCGTCCTGAGCAAGCACCAGTCCAGAAAATACGACTCAATCAAGTTGAAGGGGTACAAGAGATCAAAGTTGTTTGTGACTTTTCGGATGTGTTTCCTGAGGAACTACCGGGTATGCCCCCTGACAGAGAGATTGAATTCATCATTGAATTAGTGTCGGGTACATCACCAATTTACAAGCGACCATACAGGATGGACGCTAAACAATTTGCAGAACTGAAGGATCATATCAATGAGTTGTTAGAAAAAGGATACATTCGTCCAAGTTCCTCACCTTGGGGAGCTCCAGTGATATTTGTGCCCAAGAAAGATGGCACGCAGAGGTTGTGTGTGGATTATCGCGCACTCAACGCAGTAACTATCAAGAACAAGTATCCTTTACCAAGGATTGAGGATTTGTTTGACCAGTTGAGA
Organism: Tuctoria greenei; assembly: GCA_036927565.1. Lineage (NCBI taxonomy): Eukaryota > Viridiplantae > Streptophyta > Magnoliopsida > Poales > Poaceae > Tuctoria > Tuctoria greenei. The sequence continues at coordinate 121,356,725 of JAYESD010000012.1, read as the reverse complement.
GGTGCTTGTGTGTTCTCAAAGATTGATCTGCGTTCAGCGTATCACCAATTGAAGATACGACCCTCGGACATACCTACGACGGCATTTGTTTCGAGATATGGATTATATGAGTATACAGTCATGTCTTTTGGCTTAACTAACGCCCCAGCTTATTTCATGTACCTTATGAATAAGGTGTTTATGGAATACCTGGATAAGTTTGTAGTGGTGTTTATTGACGACATTTTGATATTCTCCAAAAGTGAAGAGGAACATGAGGAGCACCTAAGACTGGCCTTACAAAAACTTCGTGATTATCAGTTGTATGCAAAGCTAAGTAAATGTGAGTTCTGGTTGAAGGAAGTGTCATTCCTGGGACATGTTATATCACAAGGAGGAATAGAAGTAGACCCTAGTAAAGTGAAAAATGTCTTGAATTGGAAGACACCAAAAAATGTTGGGGAAATCAGGAGTTTCCTGGGTATGGCTGGATATTATCGCCGGTTCATCGAAGGATTTTCAAAAATATCTCGTCCCTTAACAAAGTTACTTGAGAAGGGAGCTGTATACAAGTGGACACCAGAGTGTGAAGCCAGTTTTTCAGAGCTAAAGAAAAGGTTGACTACTGCTCCAGTGTTTATTATGCCTAATATGCAGAAAAAATTTGCAGTCTACTGTGATGCATCCGGACAAGGATTGGGATGTGTATTAATGCAAGAGGGACATGTAGTAGCCTATGCTTCACGACAACTCAGAAAGCATGAAAGAAATTATCCTACTCATGACTTGGAGTTAGCAGCTGTAGTGCATGCATTGAAATTATGGAGGCATTATCTGATTGGAAAAACAACTGAAATTCATACGGACCACAAGAGTTTGAAATATATCTTCACCCAACCAGATCTAAATCTCAGACAACACAGATGGTTGGAACTTATCAATGATTTTGATGTCGGAATCAACTATCACCCTGGGAAAGCTAATGTGGTCGCAAATGCATTAAGCAGATCAACTCAATGCAATAGCTTGACACTACAAGGTCAACAACCGCAGTTATGTGAGGAATTAGCAAGGCTAAACCTTAGTATCGTAACTAATACTAAGGTAGTGCCTATGGAAGTAGATTCTACTTTGGAAAAGGATATTCGTGAAGGGCAAAAGAATGATAAGTGGATCCAGAAGACTAAGCAACTAATGAAAGAAGGAAAAGCACCGGATTTTAGAGAAGATGAACAGGGAACTCTATGGTTAGGGGAGAAAATATGTGTACCTGATATCAAGGAGATTCGAGAGCTGATACTGAGAGAAGCCCATGATTCATCATATTCTATTCATCCAGGGAGCACAAAGATGTATCAAGATCTAAAGGATCGATATTGGTGGCATGGAATGAAACGAGATGTGGCGGAGTATGTAGCTCTGTGTGACACGTGTCAGAAGGTCAAAGCAGAACATCAAAGACCCGCAGGGTTACTTCAACCAATTAAAGTTCCTAAATGGAAATGGGAAGAAATAAGTATGGACTTTATTGTGGGATTGCTAAGAACTCAGTTTGGATACGACTCTATATGGGTCATAGTGGACCGTCTGACCAAAGTGGCTCACTTTATCCCAGTAAAAGAAGGCTATTCTGGTTCAAGATTGGCAAAACTATATATGGCAAGAATTGTATGCCTGCATGGAGTGCCGAAGAAACTAATATCGGATAGGGGTACTCAGTTCACTTTCAGATTTTGGCAGAAGTTGCATGAGTCTATGGATACCCGACTCAATTTTAGCTCGGCATATCATCCGCAAACTGACAGTCAAACAGAGCGTACTAACCAAATCCTTGAAGAGATGTTGAGAGCATGTGCTTTGAAAAACAGTAGGAGTTGGGGTAAGAACCTACCATATGCCGAGTTCTCCTATAACAATAGTTATCAATCCAGTTTGAAGATGTCTCCGTTTGAAGCTTTGTATGGACGGAAGTGCAGAACACCATTGTTTTGGAATCAAATTGGGGAAAGCCAAGTATTTGGGCCTGAAGTGTTAAGAGAAGCTGAGAGACAAGTACAAGAAATCCGGAAGAATTTGAAGACGGCTCAGTCAAGGCAAAAGAGTTATGCAGATACTCGACGACGTAATCTGTCATTTGAAATCGATGATTTTGTGTATCTCAAGGTGTCACCCGTGAGACGGTTAAGACGATTCAAAGTGAAGGGCAAGTTATCACCCCGATATATTGGTCCTTTCAAGATATTGGAGAAAAGAGGAGAAGTAGCCTATTGGCTCGAGTTATCATCTCACTTGTCGGATGTGCATGATGTATTCCACGTGTCGCAATTGAAGAAATGCTTAAGAGTACCTGAAGAACAGTTGCCATTGGAAGCAGTAGACTTGCAAGAGGACTTGACTTATGCAGAACAACCTGTTAAGATTCTCGAGACATCAGAACGAGTTACAAGGAATAAAGTTACTCGTATGTGCAAAGTACAATGGAAACATCACTCAGAAGAAGAGGCAACATGGGAAAGAGAGGAAGACCTCAAGGCGGAGTTTCCCAGTCTATTCTCTTAGGACGTCCAAATCTCGAGGGCGAGATTTCTTTTTAGGGGGGTAGATTTGTAACACCCACTATTTTAGAGAGGGAAAAAATTGTAAAATGAATTTTTCAAGAGATAAAATCATTTTCTTGGGAATAAAATTCATATAAGGCAAGTTGCATCATGTTTGAATGATTGTGTGAATTTTTGAAAATTCAAATCCGCTAGAAATTTGGTTTGCAAATTCAAAACATAAAAGAGAAGAAAAATAAAACAGAAAAGAAAAAGAAAAAGGAAAAGAAAAACAAAAACCTGTCCCTGGGCCTAATTCCCCAATCTGGCCCATTTCCCTCCTCTCTCCCGCGCCAGCCCACTCCTTGCGCCGCTCTCTCTCTCTCCCCCTCGCTGCCAGCCGGCCCCGCCTGTCAGACCTGTCGCCCACCTCCCGCACCCGCGCAGTAACGGCCGCGCGCCATCACCGCGCCGCCCATTCCCCCCCTTTTCAATGTCGCCCGTTACCCCAAATCAATCACCCTCGTCGTTCCCATCATGGCCGCCGCCCGTTACTCAGCCAAAGCCCTATAAAAACCCGACCGATCCCCCTCAATTTCTTCACCCCGACGATCGAAACCCTAGCCGCTGGCAAGCTTGGTAATGGTGCCGATGTTCCCATCGATTCCCCCACTGTCTCACCCCGAAACCTTCCCTAACACCTTTGTCGTGTCCTCAGGAGACCGCCGGTCATCTTCGTTGGGGGACATCGTATCTGCGTCGCTGACTTCATCGGGCACCGAGGAGCGCTGCCGCCGTTCACCGTCGTTGACCCACCTCCGGCCGTGCGAACCCTCAATGAGTTCCCCTACTCCTCCTCTACCTTTTGCACTAGCTAGTTGTGTCCCGTGGCCATTGTAGCGTGTTTTTGGTCATCTCCGGCGAGCTCGCCACCGTGCACACGTCGCCGCTACCGCGCGTCGCCCCTGCGCCGTCGCTCCCGCCTATCGGGGTGACGTGGCTCCCTCTCGGCCGTTCATTTTGAACGGGCGGCTAAGATTAGAACCCAACATACCGCTTCGGTATATAAAATCCAGGCCGTTCATTTTAAATCCAACGGCCCAAGTTCAATCCACTTTTCCCGCCATCAGTTTTGCGCTCAAGCCCCTGGAATCTTGCAGGCTACCTCCTGAGTTCTTCTAAAATTCAAGTCTAACCCCTGTAAATGTTAAACTAGCCCCTAGACTTTCTAGAAATTAGGAAAATACTGGTAAATTGAATAAAAAGTGTTTTTAAGCCCCTGGAGTATTATAAAATAGAAAATAAAATCTAAAAAATTGTATAATAATCCCTGGACTTAATAAAAATTATTTTTAGCCACTGGATTAGTTCTGTTTTTACAGAAAAGCCCCTGTTAGTTCTAAAAATTAAATAAAAGTCCTTAATTTGTATAAAATAACTATAAAAACAGATTTAAGTATGTTTGATTTATTTTCATTTTTGTATTATTTTATTTAATTCATATAATTTGCTGAAATAGTCATAAAAATACTTTTGGGTATATTTAATTCATAAAATTTGTTTTGCACATAAAAGTAATTAATAAAAATAATGTCAAAATTGTAAATTTTACATTATTGATTATAAATCTATTTTAATCTTATTTTGAAGGATAAAAATTTCTAGAAAATAATTTTAGGTTTATAATAAATATAAAAATGGTATAAAAATAGTTAAAAATATGTATTGTCCAATATATTTCATTCAACTCTAATTTCTCATCAATTGGTTTATGCCCATAATTGAAGTCAACCTAAAAATCACTTTTGAGTAGGAAATTTATGTATAATTGAAATGGTTGCAATATATTGTGTTCTTATTGTATGTTATTTTTCGTGCATCATCGTAATTTAGAGTCGGGGCCAGAACCCACCTTTAACCTTCAAGAGCAACAGTTTCCCGACGACCCCGAGGCACAACTTGGAGGCAAGTTCCTTGACCATCTTGCACCCTTTTTGTTAAGTTTTAGTTTGTTGCATGCTAATTAAAATAGGAATCCTATGTTATGTTTACCTAGATTTTCCACAATATTCCTTGTCAACATGGTTTGGGTGTTTTACTATTAAAAATTATTTTACTCTTAGCCATGCTTAATTTGAAATATGATCTATTTATCTACAAGATTTCATTTGATGTATTACGATACATGAATTGATTGGCTATAATGGAATTTAGTAGATAGGAATCTGATAGGGGGTTTTGTATGTATTGGTGCATGCGTGCACAAGACCTTTGTTTGGGGTTTGACACCTATCGGATTCTAAGGACCGGTTTATGGAAGAAGTTGCTAAGCCATTTAGTATCACCACAGAATTGTATATGGGACAACTTGGTTTAGTAATTTGGTCTCTCCCGATGTAGCATAGGTAATTGAACGGGCGGGGAATGGGTTTTGCCTTGGGATCCGCATGGCTCAAGAGGGGGATTCTCCTGGCGGAGGGAAAATAGACTCCAGGTGCCAGAGCGGTGAAACCTTAGAGTACCCATTGCAAGTCGGGAGAACCATCGGAAACACCTCGTAGTGATCTCCTGGCCACACACCTACGGAAGTGTGTATTGTGGTTAGCTACCACGGGCATCAGGGAGGTTTACCTTAGTCCACCTGGCGACAGGGGACAAAATCACGAACTGTGGGTAAAGGATACACACTCTGCAGAGTTTTGTCGAACTGTCTAGACAACCGTGCTCACGGACACGAGCGGCTTGGAAACCAAATTCATAATTAGCACATGGTTACTAAATGGATGGTTTGGGTTTGGTCTCACCTGGATTAATTTTGGGTTATTGGTTGGAATTTCACCCAGATGTAGGTGCTTAATAACAAATAAGAGTAGAATGTAACTGTTATAGTGCTTTACCTATAAATTGCCTTCCTTGCTGTGAACCACACATGTCATAACTTCCCAACTTGCGAGTACCGTTGGTACTCAAACTTGTTAGTTGCATATTTTCCCCCCCAGTCTACGAAGACGCAGAGGTGGAGAACCTGGACTTCTACAGAGACCCCGAAGAGATGTTCTAGGCTGACGCTCCCCCGTGCAACGCCTGTGTTGGAGCCCTTTGTTATGTTTTTCCGCTGCTTGTGTACTTTTATTTTAGACCTGGAGGGTCATTTATGTAATAAGGTGATGTACTCGAACATGGTACTATATTTGGTATTTCACTTTCGTCTACACATGTATGAGTTGAATTGATCCTGGCATACATGTGGAAAGCATCTGGTTGTCTTCTTATTACCAGGTGTGACACATCTGTTCTTCCTGCTGCTCGTACCAAGTGCAGGACATGAAAGATGATATCATGACTCATTGTAGGTTTTACATAAACAAGAATCTCGGTACTGCAGATCCCGCAGAGCACAGTGTGTGCCATCAAAAGATTAAAAGTGCTAACATCGAAGAAATTTTCCAGCAGTTTACCCATGCAGACAAGGAGAAAATTGAAGTGCATAAGTTTGTCAAGTGTGCAAAATTATGCGGAAATGCTTTGCTCGTAGGGCATGTTTGTGGGTTACAAAGTCCAGCCCACTACATCTGTAGTCTGAATATCTGATATAGGATGGCAGCTCAAACTACCATATATATTATATACGATAGAAGAATAAATAATGAATTTTAGCTTAATATTGCATATATTAAATAAAAAAGCGTTTGGTGATAAGGCTTGAGGAGTCTACTTGTGCCTCCTTGTAAGTTTCATAGCAGTATCTTCATTTGCCTGCTCATCATAGGAGTTGGTAGACCTAAAAGATGACATCTTGTACCTCTATAAGCACAATATAGTAAAATTTGTCTATATGCACTGGGATGCAACATTGTGTGGTAACTGCTGCGAGAAAGTTATGGACGTGAACATTGAAACAATTTGCCATGATTTAACTCAGGAGGATAGTTTATGCATATAGGTGAAGATACAAGACATTATGGGAATATGTTGACCGTGAGGTTTAAATTCTCAGGTTACATTGTTCCTCCCCGACATGATTTGATGTAAGTCTTTTTTTACTGGTGGTCACTTCATGTAAATCTTGTAACTTGATTGGAGCAATAATGAATGCATCGCAAAATCTTTATGTTTTTTATCAGTATCAACAATACTTGTGCAGTGTACCATAATTTTTGTAGTGCAACCAGCCTATCACAGGAGTTAAAGAAATTACTTATTTCAGGTTGTTTTATGTGACCTGCTCGTTTTGCTGACTCAATGCTATAAAGATCATCCAAAGAGCAACCAACACAATCCTATGTAATAGGGACCAAAAGTGACAACCATATTTGTACACTCTTAATTTGAAGCATGTGGTCCTCTTAGGATCACGTTTTGGTTTTAATTTTCCACCACTCACAGCTCGGTTCGAAGTTAGGTGTTGATAGTAAGGAACTAGCTTCCCCTTGTCTCTTTATACAAATATACACAAGTCTTTTGCGTATTGGAAAAAAAGAGGTGTGGTTTAGAGGAAAACCGGCACAATAGCCAAGCAGTGAGCATAGAGGCGCATAGCCACAAGTGAAAACCCAATAGGGCATGAAGAACACTTGTCGTTGTCGGGAACCAGACATGTAAGCCAAGATAATCTTTATTCATTTGTTAACATAAAAATATGAACCCAAATGTACTAAACAATAAATGAGAAATCAAGTGGTTGTATATATTTATTGTTAGAAGCTATCCAAAGCATATCACTATAGGAAACGCTAACACTTACGTCGGCAGAAAAAACCGACGTAAGTTAACTAACTTGCATCGGCGGCCGACGTAAGTTAGTAGACAGCAATAAATGTAAACTTACGTCGGCCTGGACAACTAGCCAACATGAATAAAATGGCTGACGTAAGTTAGGCTTAGCTTACGTCGACTGGGAGGATGGCCGACGTAAGTTAAATAGGCCAACGTAAGTTTACTATTTAGCCGACGTAAGTTACGTATTTTAACCTACACCCCCCCCCCCCCCCCCCCCCCCCCGCGCGCCTTCTCTTCCCTTCCTTACCCGCCGCGCACCGCTTTCTTCTCCCTGCCGCCGCGCCCGCCATCGTCTGACGTCACCGCCGCCAGGTATACTCCTCCCTTCCCCTCCCCTCCCCGACTGCCGCCCCCTCCCCGAGTGCCGGACCGCCCTCCCTGGCCGACCGCCGCTGTCCGGCCCTCCCTCCCTGTCGGAGTCTGGTTTCTGCAATTCTCACGATACTACTGTTGGTAGCCCGCGGAGTTTGTAGTTCGGTATTGGGCGTGTAGAGATTGAGAACACGATGGCAAGTAGACACGAGGATTTACGTGGTCCGAGCCGCCTAAGCATAATACCCTACTCCACATGGTGTGTAATTGTTGTATTGAGCGTCTGAGCACTTGTGAGTGTGTGTCAGAGTCGAGTATTGAAGTGGTCTGGCAGAAGCCTAGAAGAACCCCCCTTGTGTATCGCTCGACCAGTCCTTTTATAGTATAAGGACTGATCGTTACACCGTTAGCCTGGCCCAACATGTGGCCTTGGCGGTTACTGATGCTTAATACACAATTAATGAGGTTAATTACCCTTAATAATGTGGTAACAGGCCTTGACAGTGCCGTTACTGGTATTAAGGGCCCTCCGATCGTGTGTCATTAATATGGTATTAATGACACTTAATCGGGTCTTGAAGTCTTTGATTGCCCCTTGAAGGTCCGAGCCGTTGGGGGTCCTCCTGTCTGCTCGTTGAAGTTGAAGGTCCGGCGGTTGGACACGTGGCAGCTCCGGAGCTTACTGTCTGGTACGGGTAGGTCCGGTGCAGTTGTACACGTGTTGGTACCGGAGCTTCCCTCTGTCGGGGGTTAGGTCCGGGGGTGCCGCGCAGGTGTTTAGCCTGGAGCTTTCCCATGTGTGGGATGTAGCTCCGATTGCAGTATACACGTGGCAGCATCGGGACTAACCATAGAAGGGAGGTAGGTTCGGTCCCGTATGACACGTGGGGCCTTTGGAGGTCTTCAGCTCAGATAGGTGAAGTCCCTTTGGTCTTCTTGTAGTCCTAAGGGGTTGTAACACCCTCATTTTCATGCATCATGCCTTGCATACATTCATATACATGTTTAACATTAATCCACAAAAAGAGGAACAAGTTTAAAATTGATTTGGAACAAAACCGCACATAAAACGCAGGAAAGTGCGGACTAGTCCGTTTTTGCTGCGGACTAGTCCGATTTTTGGCACTGGAAAGTTTCGGACTTATCCCATTTTGTGCGGACTAGTCTGATATTCCATGAATCCTTGAAAAATTGCGAAGTCCTTGGACTTTTCCGGACTAGTCTGGTGTTCCAGCGGACTTGCCCGTTTTCCTCTCTGTTCAAATTCGGACTTGTCCGATGTTTGGCCAGACTTGTCCGATTTTCTCTCTGGACGACTTCGGACTAGTCCGGTCCTGTCCGGACTTGTCCGGTATTTCGCGACTCCGAGTTGATCTTTTGTTTTATGACTTGTTTCTTGGGTTTCACGTTAAGTGGGCCTAGGGACGTCGTGCCTAACTCTTTTAGAGCCCATGTGGGACTCTAAACCAGCCTCTACTCATCCCAAACTCGAAATCCATCTAATCCTAGCCTCCACCTCTATATAAACAGCCCCACCCCTTGGCTTGACATCTATTTGCCACTTTTCCACCCACCCAAACCCTAGTTCGTGGGGATCCGCCATCAAGGAGGGAGGAGAAGATCCCAAGCAAGAAGAAGAAGAAGAGGAGGAAACGAAAGAGGATCAAGATCTCCACCAAGTTTCATTCCTCATCACCAATTCATCTCCAAGTTCATCACCAACCCTAGATCATCAAGATCCAAGTGTTATCTCTAAGTTTCTTGAATCATTGGAGTTCTAAACACCTGGTATACCTTCTATTCTCTTGAATCATTGTGAATTCAACCCCTAATCTCCAAATTCACGTCGATCTAGAAAACCCTAATCTGCTGATCTCGCAGAGTGCGGACTTGTCCGGTCCCTAGCGGACTAGTCCGATCTTTCTGGTTAAATTGGGTTGAATTAATTCTAAAAATTGATCTAATCAACTCCAAACCTGTATAAACTTGTTAAAAGCTATTAGAACGAGTTAGTGTTCATTAAAAGCAATCTAGTAACAAGTTCTACCTTGCATTTGCATCAATCATGCATGTCATGTCATATTGAGTAATATTGTGAACTTTTTGATTGTGTTTTTTTGTCTTGTATGTTTATTGTGTGGATTAGACGGATTTGCGCTAGAGAGTGCCGCGGAGGATCTACAGCACCAAGAGTTTGAAGGCTTTGACCCTAATCAACAGCAAGAGCAAGGCAAGTGTCCTTGAAGCATATTGATCCTGTTTTAAAATAAATGTTTTGTTTGAAAAACTGCATGCTGTGTCAAATTGATGGGAATCCTATGGTAGGAAGTTTACTAGATTTGTTTAACCACCCTTGTCACCTGGAATTATGGTAGAGAGTCGGGAAGGGCTTTTACCTTTTTGCTTTGCTTAATTAATTGGGATGGAAACGAACACTACACATTTAATTATGTATTAATGATATTCTGGTTAATGTGAACTGGTTAAATCTGGTATGGTAATGGGTGATCTAAGCAAGCCTGGTATGTGGATGGGTTGGATGTTATGGTGGTTTGCTTGCTTTAGATCTAAGGACCGGTTCATGCGAGAATAAGCCAGGACTATAGTGCCACCACGAGGCCAAGTATGGGTGCGGCGTAGCTGATTAATTAGGGCTTTGCCAGTGCTATTTGGACCATTGTGGATGCTCGGGGAAGGGGTAGTCGGATTGGGTTTGTTGATGATTGGTGGGGCTACCCTGGGATCCGAATGGCTCAAGAGGGGGCCCTTGGTTGAAGATGTGCTCTGCGGGAGACATTGCCACCGGTGAAACCTCAGTGGAGTCTGAATAGGCTAGTAATCCCTTTGTAAAGGCTATTTTGTGATCTCTTGGCCACACACCAACGGAAGTGTGTAATATGACCGACAGGTCATGGGCATGAGGGAGATTCTTAGTCACCGAAAGGTGATGAAATCACAAACACGTGGGTAAAGAGGTACAAACTCTGCAGAGCTAAATAAAACTATCATGATAGCCGTGCTCCCGGTTATGAGCACCTGGACAACTTCCATGATTAGAGGGTACTCGGTATTGGGATGGGATTTAGGATGGTTATGGTTTGGTAATGGTTATGGTTGGTTATGGATTTATTTTTGGTATTGATTATGGTTATTAGCAATGGTGAAATCTGGAATTATGGATGAGGATGGTGAATTATGGACTGGTATTATGATATTACTTTTATTATGATGGGTTTACTTCACATACATATGATATATTGCTTTTCAAATGTTTTAATGTACTTTTCAGCACTTTGCCATTATTACTGTCGTCATTTGAATTAGCCACATGTCATACTTTCCACACTTGCTGAGCATGTACTCACTCTTGCAATTCCCCCCCAACAGTTGCAGGTCAGGATTGGGAGTTTAATGGTGATAATGCGGAGTTCTAGGCTGTGTCTACCGTCAGCTTTGCCTGTGGTGTTGATTGGAGCTGCGCTATACCCTTTTGCTTATGCTGCCTAGCTGTCTAGTTTGGTTAATTATTTTATTTCCGCTGCATTAGTTGAACTTGTCATAAATTTTCATTAGAGCTTGTATTCGAAGATAATCTGGTTTGTGTAATAAAATTTGGTTAATTTATCTTGTTCTGTGGTAATTTTCTATATACTCTTTTGTGATTGCACTCGTGTATGTGTGTTGAACATCTTGGGCACACATAGGCGTTAGCTTGGTTCATTTTTTGGAACCGGGCGTCACAAATTGGTATCAGAGCCACAGGTTGACCGTAGGATGCAACCTAGATAGAATGGACACTTTAGAGCACATAGGAGCACTCAGGAATCGATTTGATTTTGTTGGTGTGTTGTTTGCTATATATTGCTTGCTTGTGTGCTTAATAGAGGATTTTGGGATGCTTTAGCATTTCCATGTACACCTAGGCTAGTGTAGCTAGCTGTTTAGTTTCATATCCCTTGATGCATATAGTTGGGGACGTTCTCTAATTCTTACCTATTGCTTTTCTTCAGATGGTGAGGACTCGCAACCAGAGGGATGGCAATGACGAGGAGGAGAACAATGGAGTGCCTCAGAACAACATTGGACAAGGATCTACTCAGGGAGCTATCAACATTGAGCAACTATTGGCTATGCAAAACCAGCTCATGCAGACCATGATACAAACAATGGGACAGCTGCAGGCTGGCAATATCAACAATCAGCCCCACATGCCTCCACCGCCACCCCCGCCTCCTCATAACCGATTGGGAGAGTTTATGAGGACTAGGCCGCCAACCTTTGCTCAAGCTGCTGACCCTTTGGATGCGGATGATTGGCTCAAGACCGTGGAGAAGAAACTTGTTATTGTCCAATGCAGTGACCGGGAGAAGGTCTTGCTTGCTTCTCATCAACTAGTTGGAGCAGCTGCAGATTGGTGGGATTCTTATTGCAATGCTCATGAGAACCAAGAGAGAATTACATGGGCCGAATTCAAGGAGAATAGTTGTTCATGAGGGGCTTGAACAATGAGATCCAGGTGCAATTGCTCAATTGCGATTATGCAAATTTTCAGAAGCTTGTGGACAAAGCAATTGTGGTTGAGAACAAGATTCGTGAGATGGAGCAAGACAATAAGAGAAAGGCGCCATATCAAGGACAGCAACAAGGAAGTAATGTGCGCCCTCGCCTTGCACCACCCAATGCGCCCTATTACAGCTCCTCTATTCCTGCTCAGCACCCTGGTTATGCACCACGCCCAACTCAGTTTGTGCAGCAGCGCCCTGTCATGCAAGCACCTAGGCCTCCAATGCCTTATGTACCTCGTGCTAATTTTCCTGGTGCAAATGCTCAAAACCAAGCTCGTCCCAATAACTCTGGTGAAGTTAAGAAGTGATATACTTGTGGAGAAGCTGGACACTTTGCGCATCAATGTCCTAAGTTAGGCCTTGGTCAAGGAAGCAATGCGCCGAGGCAAAACCCAAGACCCAATGGAGGAGCGCCACAAGGAAGCCGTGGACAGCAGAATTTTGCTCGTGGCAACGTGAACCATGTCTCTACGGAGGATGCTCAACAAGCGGATGACGTGGTCATTGGAATGTTTCTCGCCAACTCCAACCCCGCGACTATGTTATTTGATTCTGGAGCATCGCATTCATTCATTGCATCAAAGTATGTTGCCAAGTATAGTTTGCCTATCTCTCATATGAAGTTTACTCTATTGGTTAAGTCTCCTGGAGGAGAGATAAGGACAAATATAGTATGTCCAAAAGTAAGCCTTAGAATAAGGGGGGTAGACTTCTCTGCCAACCTCATTGTTTTGGACTCTCAAGGATTTGACATTATACTTGATATGGACTGGTTAAGGAAGCACAATGGAGTTATTGAGTGTGCCACGAAGACGGCGAAGTTGACCAATGAAGAAGGGATCACGTAGAATTTGAAGCATCTCAAACCGCACCAAAGCAATTGGAGCTGAATCATACGGATGGTGCCGCAATTGAGGAGATTCTGGTGGTGTGTGAATTTTTGGATTTTTTTTTCCGGACGAGTTGCCTGGTATGCCACCTGATCGAGACATTGAGTTTGTTATTGATTTAATACCTGGAACTGCACCTATAGCTAAGAGGCTGTACAGGATGCCTCCTTTAGAATTAGTGGAGCTCAAGAAGCAAATTCAAGAGCAATTAGAGAAGGGTTTTATTCGCCCTAGCTCTTCACCTTGGGGAGCGCCCGTGCTGTTTGTGGACAAGAAGGATGGATCCCAAAGGATGTGTGTGGATTACCGAGCTCTCAACTAGGTAACAATCAAGAACAAGTATAACTTGCCACGCATAGAAGACTTGTTTGATCAGATGAAGGGTGCTTGTGTCTTCTCCAAGATTGATTTAAGGTCGGGATATTTTCAAATGAAGATTAGACCATCGGACATACCCAAGACAGCTTTTAGGACATGGTATGGATCTTATGAGTACATCGTGATGTCTTTTGGATTGACAAATGTGCCTGCCTACTTTATGTACCTCATGAATAAGGTCTTCATGGAGTACTTGGACGAGTTCGTCGTGGTGTTTATTGATGACATTATGATCTACTCGAATGACGAGAAGGAACATGAGGAACACTTGAGGCTTACATTGCAGAAATTGAGGGATCATCAATTGTATGCCAAGTTCAACAAGTGTCAGCTTTGGTTGAAAGAGGTGCCATTTTTGGGTCATATAATCTCAGGAGGAGGAGTATCGATTGACCCCAGAAAAGTGAGAGACGTGTTGAAGTGGGAACCACCGCAAAATGTCAAGGAAATAAGGAGTTTCCTTGGGATGGGTGGATATTACCGTAGATTCATCAAGGACTTTTCCAAGATAGCCAAGCCAATGACGGAGTTGCTAATTAAGGGAAAGGCATTCCAATGGACTCAAGTTTGCCAAGAGAGTTTTGAGGAGTTGAAGAAGAGGTTGACAATAGCCCCAGTTTTGGTATTGCCGGATGTAAGCAAGAGTTTCGACATCTATTGTGATGCATCAAGACAAGGACTCGGGTGTGTATCGATGCAAGAAGGTCAAGTGGTCGCCTATGCATCAAGACAATTGAAGAAACATGAGCAGAATTACCCCATGCATGATCTTGAACTAGTAGCCGTGGTACACGCATTGAAGATTTGGAGACACTATATTCTTGGACATAGGTGTGAAATTTATACAGATCATAAGAGTTTGAAGTATATTTTCACAAAAACGGATCTGAGCTTGAGGCAACGAAGATGGTTGGAGCTCATCAAAGATTATGATTTGGAGATTAACTATCATCTGGGAAAAGCCAATGTAGTGGCCGATGCTTTGAGTAGAAAAGGAGTAAGTCATCAACTCACGGTTCGAGAGTTACCATCCGAGTTATGTAAGGAGTTTGAACGGTTGAACCTCGGATTTGTAAATGAGATGGAGATGATGGAATTAAACCCAACCCTGGAGCAAGAAATTCGAGAGGCACAAACCACAGATGAGGAGATCAAGGAAATCAAGGAAAGGACCAAAGAAGGGAGATAATTCAGATTTGATGAAGATGAACATGGTACCTTATGGCTTGGAAAGAGGATCGTTGTGCCTAATGTAAAGCATATTCGGGAGGCAATATTAAAGGAGGCACATGACTTGCCTTACTCAATTCACCCTGGTTGTACAAAGATGTACAAATACTTGAAGACTTGCTATTGGTGGGATAGCATGAAGAAGGACATAGCTGAATACGTAGAATTGTGTGATGTGTGCCAACGAGTCAAGGCAGAACATCAAAGGCCAGCTGAATTATTGCAACCATTGAAGATCCCGGAATGGAAGTGGGAAGAAATCGGTATGGACTTCATAGTTGGGTTACCACGTACTCATTCCGGGTATGACTCAATTTGGGTAATTGTGGATCGCTTAACCAAGTCAGCTCATTTTGTCCCTGTGAAGACCAAATATACAGCTGCACGATTGGCCGAAATATACATGGAGCATATTGTGTGTCGACACGGAGTCCTAAAGAAGATAGTCTCGGATAGAGGTTCTCAATTTACCTCCAGATTTTGGCAAAAGTTGCATGAAGCTTTGGGAACGAGGTTGAATTTTAGTTTAGCATATCATCCTCAAACGGATGGACAAACCGAGAGGACCAATCCGATTTTGGAGGACATGTTAAGAGATTGTGCTTTAAAGCATGGGAAAAGTTGGGACAAAAGCTTGCCATACGCGGAATTTTCATACAACAATAGTTACCAAGCAAGTTTGAAGATGTCACCGTATGAAGCACTTTATGGGAGGAAGTGTAGGACACCTTTATTCTAGAATGGGGCAGGAGAAACTCAAGTATTTGGTCCAGATGTGTTGTAAGAAGCCGAAAAGCAAGTCCAAATAATTCGTGAAAACTTGAGGGCTGCCCAATCAAGACAAAAAGGCTATGCGGACAATAGGAGAAGGAAATTAGCCTTTGAAGTGGGAGATTTTGTTTACCTCAAGGTGTCACCAATGAGAGGTCATAAGAGGTTTAACATAAGTGGTAAGCTCGCACCTCGTTATATTGGACCATTCAAGATTTTGGACAAAAGAGGAGAAGTAGCGTATAAGTTGGAGATGCCAGCTCATCTTTCGGATGTACATGATGTCTTTCATGTTTCCCAGCTCAAGAAGTGTTTGAGAGTACCGGAAGAACAAGTGCCAATGGAAGAATTGGAACTAGAGGAATATTTGGCTTATGCCGAACAACCGGTCAAAATTTTGGAAACCAAGGAGAGAGTCACAAGGAACAAGGTCATTAGATGGTGTAAAGTTCAATGGAAACACCACACAGAAAAAGAAGCGACGTGGGAATTGGAGGGTGATCTCAAGAAGGAATTTCCCTATCTTTTCTCTTCGGCGTCGAATCTCGAGGGCGAGATTCATTTTAAGGGGGGTAGGTTTGTAACACCCTCATTTACATGCATCATGCCGTGCATACATTCATATACATGTTTAACATTAATCCACATAAAGAGGAACAAGTTTAAAATTGATTTGGAACAAAACCGCACTTAAAACGCAGGAAAGTGCGGACTAGTCCGTTTTTGCTGCGGACTAGTCCGATTTTTGGCACTGGAAACTTTCGGACTTATCCGATTTTTTGCGGACTAGTCCGATATTCCAAGAATCCTTGAAAAATTGCTAAGTCCTTGGACTTTTCCGGACTAGTCCGGTGTTCCAGCGGACTTGTCCGTTTTCCTCTCTGTTCAAATTCGGACTTGTCTGATGTTTGGCCAGACTTGTCCGATTTTCTCTCTGGACGACTTCGGACTAGTCCGGTCCTGTCCGGACTTGTCCGGTATTTCGCGACTCCGAGTTGATCTTTTGTTTTACAACTTGTTTCTTGGGTTTCACATTAAGTGGGCCTAGGGACGTCGTGCCAAACTCTTTTAGAGCCCATGTGGGACTCTAAACCGGCCTCTACTCATCCCAAACTCGAAATCCATCTAACCCTAGCCTCCACCTCTATATAAACAGCCCCACCCCTTGGCTTGACATCTATTTGCCACTTTTCCACCCACCCAAACTCTAGTTCGTGGGGAGCCGCCATCAAGGAGGGAGGAGAAGATCCCAAGCAAGAAGAAGAAGAAGAGGAGGAAACGAAAGAGGATCAAGATCTCCACCAAGTTTTGTTCCTCATCACCAATTCATCTCCAAGTTCATCACAAACCCTAGATCATCAAGATCCAAGTGTTATCTCCAATTTTCTTGAATCATTGGAGTTCTAAACACCTGGTATACCTTCTATTCTCTTTTCCTTACGTGAATTAAACCCCTAATCTCCAAATTCACGTCGATCTAGAAAACCCTAATCTGCTGATCTCGCAGAGTGCAGACTTGTCCGGTCCCTAGCGGACTAGTCCGATCTTTCTGGTTAAATTGGGTTGAATTAATTCTAAAAATTGATCTAATCAACTCCAAACCTGTATAAACTTGTTAAAAGCTATTAGAACCAGTTAGTGTTCATTAAAAGCAATCTAGTAACAAGTTCTACCTTGTATTTGCATCAATCATGCATGTCATGTCATATGGAGTAATATTGTGCACTTTTTGATTGTGTTTTTTTGTCTTGTATGTTTATTGTGTGGATTATACGGATTTGCGCTAGAGAGTACCGCGGAGGATCTACATCACCAAGAGTTTGAAGGCTTTGACCCTAATCAACAGCAAGAGCAAGGCAAGTGTCCTTGAAGCATAATGATCCTGTTTTAAAATAAATGTTTTGTTTGCAAACTGCATGCTGTGTCAAATTGATGGGAATCCTATGGTAGGAAGTTTACTAGATTTGTTTAACCACCCTTGTCACCTGGAATTATGGTAGAGAGTCGGGAAGGGCTTTTACCTTTTTGCTTTGCTTAATTAATTGGGATGGAAACCAACACTACACATTTAATTATGTATTAATGATATTCTGGTTAATGTGAACTGGTTAAATCTGGTATGGTAATGGGTGATCTAAGCAAGCCTGGTATGTGGATGGGTTTGATGTTATGGTGGTTTGCTTGCTTTAGATCTAAGGACCGGTTCATGCGAGAAGAAGCCAAGACTACAGTGCCACCACGAGGCCAAGTATGGGTGCGGCGTGGCTGATTAATTAGGGCTTTGCCAGTGCTATTTGGACCATTGTGGATGCTCGGGGAAGGGGTAGTCGGATTGGGTTTGTTAATGATTGGTGGGGCTACCATGGGATCCGAATGGCTCAAGAGGGGGCCCTTGGTTGAAGATGTGCTCCGCGGGAGACATCGCCACCGGTGAAACCTCAGCGGGGTCTGAATAGACTAGTAATCCCTTTGTAAAGGCTATTTTGTGATCTCTTGGCCACACACCAACAGAAGTGTGTAATATGACCGACGGGTCATGGGCATGAGGGAGATTCTTAGTCACCGAAAGGTGATGAAATCACAAACACGTGGGTAAAGAGGTACAAACTCCGCAGAGCTAAATAAAACTATCATGATAGATGTGCTCCCGGTTATGAGCACCTGGACAACTTCCATGATTAGAGGGTACTCGATATTAGGATGGGATTTGGGATGTTTATGGTTTGGTAATGATTATGGCTGGTTATGGATTTATTTTTGGTATTGAATATGGTTATTGGCAATGGTGAAATCTGGAATTATGGATGAGGATGGTGAATTATGGACTGGTATTATGATATTACTTATGATTATGATGGGTTTACTTCACATACATATGATATATTGCTTTTCAAATGTTTTAATGTACTTTTCAGCACTTTACCATTATTACTGTCGTCATTTGAATCAGCCACATGTCATACTTTCCACACTTGCTGAGTACAACATGTACTCACCCTTGCAATTCCCCCCCCCCCAACAGTTGCAGGTCAGGATTGGAAGTTTAATGGTGATAATGCGGAGTTCTAGGCCGTGTCTACCGTCAGCTTTGCCTGTGGTGTTGATTGGAGCTGCGCTATACCCTTTTGCTTATGCTGCCTAGCTGTCTAGTTTGCTTAATTAGTTTATTTCCGCTGCATTAGTTGAACTTGTCATAAATTTTCATTAGAGCTTGTATTCGAGGATAATCTGGTTTGTGTAATAAAATTTGGTTAATTAATCTTATTTTGTGGTATTTTTTGTATACTCTTTTGTGATTGCACTCGTGTATGTGTGTTGAACATCCTGGGCACACATATGCGTTAGCTTGGTTCATTTTTCAGAACCGGGCGTCACAGGGGTATACGGTACGCAGGGTACCGACATTGGCCTCCTGGGCCCACCTCTGGGAGAGACCTTTTGGATGAAGTTGTTCTGTCAAAGGTGGGTCCATCCTTCGGTTTTTGAGCTGTGTCTTCAAGGGTCTTTGGATTTGCCGTTGGCGGTAGTTCGCAGTTAAACCAACGCCGCGTGGCATATCCAGGATGCAGCAGGTGAGATCTGAGCGTGCGGATCTCATGCAATTGAAGGTTGCTGGTTCGCGATACGAAAACTGTATTGGTTCCGCGTGCCCTGTCAGGTCGCCGCCCTCGGGCTTTCTGCCTTTCATGATGACAATCGTTCGCCCGGGTTAAGGACCTCGACTTGATCGTCGGGGTGGCCTCGGGCCCCCTTGTCATTGGCAGGGTGAAGTTTTTGAATTGTATCATCAGCTCCTCTGCGGTTTCCATCCAAGCGTTGCGGGGGCTTACTTAAGAAGGAAAGAGCACACCATTTGGGGATTCTTTACGCCTTCATTTGAACTTGTGCTCGAATCCTCCAAACTTTAGCTTGCTTTTCATCTCTCGCCCTGCTGTGCTGCGATGGAGTTGGGTCTCCGCAAGAGCCGTCTTAAGACCGACGGTGATCTGAAGAAGGTTCGGGCCCTCATGGGGTGGTCCAGTGACTTCTTCAATCACCTGGTCCGCGCCGGCAAACTTCCTTTTGAGAAGGAGCACGCCGGCGACATGTTGTACTTCTCCACGTACGACATGGTGGGACTGATCCCACCCTTCTCCACTTTTCTCTTGATGCTTCTAGACTTCTATGGTCTGCAGCTGTATCACCTTGGCCCCCACTCCATTCTTCTGGTGTCGATCTTTGTCCACTTCTGTGAGATGTGGGTGGGTATCCCCCCCTGCGTCGAGCTCTTCCGCACCTTCTTCACCATCCACACCACTGGAAAAAGTGACGAGTACCTTGGCTTCTATTATTTTGTGAAGCGCAAGAAGTGCCCGTACAAGTACTTGCGGTTGTTTCCTTCTGGCAAGTGGGACGACTGGAAGAAGGATTGAATTGTCAACAGGGTGGAGGAGCATGAGAAGCTGGAGCTACCCGAAGGCCTCCCCAATGTCGACACTGAAGCTTGGAGCGAAGTTCCGGTGTTATCCGACGCCTTCAACCCTGCTCTGACCAGGATCCGCCAATGTGTGGAGGGAGGGGTAACTCCCCAGGAGGTATTCTGCAACTTCCTGGTCAATAGGTGGGCTCAGCTGAAGAAGAGGGAGAAGCTCGCCTGGGCCCTCAACAGCGTGATGGACGACGACCGGATCGAGACCGGTTTGAAGTCCAACCTAGAAGGCGCAGCTTTGGAGTTTCACCTCAAGAAGTTCCAGCACAGCATCGACGTCGAGGGTGATGACTTGACTCCGCCTGTGGCTTTCCTCCCTCTGAACATGGAGGCGGAGTTCAGCAGGGAGCTCCGGTGGAAGATGCCAGTGCTTGACGACCTCGGTGAAGTTGAGAGACGTTCGACCACCGGGTTGGCGATCCCCGAAGCTTCTGAGGGTGGTCCCCCTTCCGCCCAAGTTGAAGTCATGGGCAAGGGCAAAGAATTGGCCGAGCCCTCGAGCCGTAAGAGGAAGTCGAAGCACTCTGACGGGAGGTCCGTCGGACCTGCTCCTTCCGCACCAGCTCCTTCTCCCCGTAGGGGAAGGTCTTCAACACCGGCAACCACCCTAGCATCGGCATCTCCCCAGGATGCTAGCTCCGACCATGTTGCTCCAGTACTAGGGCCAGCTGAGGGCTATAGGTTCGGAGGTCCTTCTCAGTCGAGGGGGGCCTCAACCAAGGTGATGCCAACGGTAGCAGCAAGCTTCGAGGATCCTTCCGGAGCTACCATGCCAGTGGCGACAGGGTCTGACCCCGAGCGTCCGGGGAAGAGGTTCCGCGCTAGCTGGAGTGGAAGCCTTCCAAGGTAAATTTTGTTTTTTTACCTAAGTTGGTTGTTTTTTGTTGTAACTACGTTTTAAGTGTCTTCGTCCTTCATCCACAAGGTACCCAAAAAAGGGGCTGAAGCTCCGATTCCTGCAACAGCGGTTGAGACTGTGCAAGCGGAGGCTCCGGCTCCAGTTCCAGTGCTGCCCCAAGAGGTGGCTGAGACCGCGGTAGCTCCGGCGCCAGCTGTCGTGGTCCTTGACCTCGAGTCATCCCCTGAAGCTCTTGTGGTTGCGCCGGACCATGGGAATGAAGATGTACCAGCGGCACCAGCCCCAGAGGTTGAATCTTCGGGTTTGGATGCTTAGATGACGGATGCTCCAACCTCAGATCCGGAGGTAGCTGCAGTCCCGGCCCTAGAGCCAGATATTGTTGAATCCCCAGCGGCGGAGCCGGTGGTTGATGAAGCCCCAGTGGTGGAGCCGGGTGTTGATGAAGTTCCGGCGCCTGAGCTGGTCGTCGAAGAAGTTTTGTCGTGTGAGCCGGTTGCTGCAGAAGTGCCGGCGCCGAAGCCCATGACGGTCGAAGCGCTAGTGCCTGCGCCGACGGTGGAGGAGGCGCTAGCGTCGGAGCCAGAAGTGACTTCAGCTCTGGCCGAACCTTCAACGCCTACCCCAGAGGTAGTGGTTCTGGAGGTGCCTGCGCCTGAGCCAGGGTGCCAAGATGAAGCTATCGGTCCCCCGCCTGAGGGACCAGTTGTTGATGACCTGGCGGCAGGACCTTCGAAGCTAGCTCCGGAGGTCAAAACTTCTGTTGCAAGACCTTCCTCGTCGGTGGCCGAGGCTATCCCGGAGGGCGGCCCTAGTGCCGTGGAAGCCCAGGGGACCTATCTTGTAGAGTGGGACCCGATTTTTGTTATGGAGAACCCGCTGGAGCCAGCGAAGAGGACCCCGATAGGTCCGGAGCCGATCCCTCTGTCGTTGTCTATCGACAACACCTGCTCCAGCCCTCGTCAAGTGTAGATGACCTTCTTCCACGATAGCAAGGCCCTCGAGGAGGAGCGCCAAACCCTTAGGAGGTGGCGCAACCGGCTCCAAATCGAGACCAAGCTGGCGCAAACAAGGCTGGCTGACGAAAGGGAGTGGGTGAAGAAGGAGAAGGCCCGGATGGAGTACTGGGTCCAGCTACTAGACAAGCGGGAAAGCATTGTGCGATCCCTCGACAACTAGTCTCGGGCCATCCATGAACAAGCCGTAGCTGCTAATAATGCAACGAATGATCACGAAGAGAGGCTCAGCGCCATCCACGACAGCCTTGTCAAGCGCCGGGAGGCTCTTGAGGAGCAGGAGAAAAAGCTCAAAGATGAAGAGCAAAAACTCCTAGAGCTGCGGGATGACCTCGTGAAGAGGGAGGAGGAGTTCACTCAGAGGCCGACTCTGGGTGACATGAGTCTCGCGGAGCGCACGAAGAAGTTGGAGGAGCGCTGTGAGAAGGAGGAGAAGAAGGCCTGGCAGCGAGGACAGGACCTCCACAAGAGGGAGGATGAAATTGCTGCGAGGGAGAAGAAAGTGCAGTGCCAGGAGAAGGACCTGGTCGACCGCCGGAACAAGATCCACCTCTGGGAGGAGGAGCTTAGTAAACTCGAAAGGTAGGTTGCTGAAAAGATTCAGCAGAACGCCAAAGAGGTTGAGCGCCTTGCCTGGGAGAATTCGGAGCTTGCGGCGACGAGAAGATCCTTGGAAGAGATGCGAGGCTCGAGGACTATGGAGTCCCAACAAGTTTGGGACTCCTTGGGCAAATCCAACGATGTGCTAACATCGATGGGTTTTAGTCCTGTGCATTCGGATGATCCGGAGCCGGAGCTTGACTTGGTGTTGCAAGCGTTGAGCTCGGCGGGCAACAAGCTCACCAAGATGGGCGATGTCATTGCGAACCAGCTGGAAACTAAAGGACAATCCTTGGCGAAGAACGTCGTAGAGTTCATGCTGACGAGCTACACAAGTCAAGACCCTAACTTCCCACTGGACCCGGTGCTTGAAGGCCCCATCGACGGAGAGGGAGAAGCCGCCAAAGCCAGCGTGTCGGAGGTTTCCTAGAAGGTCGCCTCGTTCTTCCATAGGGTCTAGGACTCTCTTTTTGTAGCTCCCGCTTGTATCATCTCTTCTTTTTCTCCAATTTTGTAATCTCTTGTCTCCAGATGAATGAAATCCAAGTTTTTTATGAATTTCATTTTTGTCTTCAACACCTTTGCCCCACTTGGCCCCCTGGTAGATGTACACAATTTGATTGTGAACATGTACCAAGAGGATGTAGCATTTTGTTGAAGACTTGCGTGCTTCGAACTTGTAGTTTGTAGGTCTGAAGTCGCCGATAGTAGGGGCCCCCTGAGGTTGTCGGGGCTTAGTAGCTCTGGCAGTGACCCTTGTCAATACTAGAGCATTGACGGTTAGTCCCCTAGGGTTGTCAGAGCTTGGTAGCTCCGGCAGAGACCACTGTCAACGTGCAGTGCGTCGACAGCAGACCCCACTGGGAAGTCTTCCCACCATCTTTTCTTTTCGTTGATGGTTGGCCCCCTGGATTTGCCAGAACTTTGTAGCTCCGGCGATGTCTATTATCGATGTTTGAAACATCGACAGCAGACCACCTTAGGGGTTGTTGGAGCTTTGATAGCTCCGGCTTCATCCACCATCATCATGAGACCTTTATTTTTCCTGCACACTGAAGTCAAGAACAATAGTAAAATCCATTTCCTATCTATAACTCGTTTGTGGCTTACTATTCCCGAAAGAACTTTTTAGGTCGAACGCAATTCTAAATACAATCAAGTGCACTGGCTTGTTTTCTCCAGGTCCGATTGTTTTTGGACTCGCCTTACATTGGCCTACCGGGGTGTAGGTAGAGTGGCGTACTTAGGGTGCATGACCAGGCTAAGTCGATAGCACACCCCGGACCTAGATTGGCTTGGCGACATTCAGATGAGTAGACCATTAACAATGTTTAGACCCGGAAGAATTGACAATGCAACTTGAATTATACTTGAATTGGTTGAGCTAAAGTTTCTTAAGAATTGCACAACTTTGTTATAGACAAGAAAGAGAAAAATAAAAAATATTGAGCCTGTACTTGACCATGCACGTGGAGTCTGTATTCACAATGATGTCTTTCATTATAGGTCTGGGGTACAGGGGAAACAAGTACACTCTTAGGGTACGGAACCCGACTAAGTGTGTTGCATTTCTCGTTTGACCCAAGGTAGCTAGCTACACTTTTAGTTATGAGATTGTGACAAGTGTTGCCTGAACTTTGCGGACCTTCCGGGGAAGGTCCGGCTGTTCTCCCAAAGGAGCTACCTGACTCTGTACAATGACTCTATAACATACATCACATGTAACTACAGACCCACCTCCGTGATATTAAGTGTAGAACTTAAAGAGGTGCTCAATGTTCCAAGGATTTGAGAGCGGTGTCCCATCCTCGGTTGCCAAGCGAACGCATCCGGGACGGGATACTTTGATCACTCGAAAGGGTCCTTCCCAAATGGGGGAGAGTTTTTTTTAACCCTTCTCTGGATTGTATTCTCCGTAGCACCCGATCGCCTTCCTCAAGCTGTCGGCTGTGAACAAGCCTTTGGTGATAGCGCCGAAGAGCCTGGCGGTATCGAGCATTCTGAACAGCTGCTCGGCACCTTCCCTCTTCAAGGAGGTCAAGGTCTTCATGTCGGAGCTAGTCCTATGCGACATCGTCGAAGGTCCAGACCCGGAGTGACTCCAAGGTGATTTCCGGAGAAAGGACTGCTTCAGCTCCGTACACCAGGAAGAAGGGTGTCTCTCCAGTTGATCGATTTGGAGTTGTCCTGTTGGCCCACAAGGTGGGCGGAAGCTCTTCGATCCATTTTGCTCCATGTTTTTTCAGGCGCTCATATGTGTGCATCTTGAGTCCTTTTAGGATTTCTGCATTTGCTCTCTTAGCTTGGCCATTGCTTGTCGGGTGAGCTACAGAAGCGTAGCTGACCTGAATGCCGAGGTCTTTGCAATATCCTTGGAACGCAGAGCTTGTGAATTGGGTCCCATTATAAGTTATGATCTTGTTTGGTACTCCAAATCTGCATACGATAGACAGCAAGAAGTTGATAGCTGATTGCTTGTTTATTGTCACAACTGGAGTTGCTTCCGACCATTTGGTAAACTTGTCAATGGCAATGTACAGGAACTTGTAACCTCCGACGGCTCTTGGAAAAGGTCTCAAGATATCCATCCCCCACACAGCGAAAGGCCATGTAGGAGGTATCATTTGTATAGGCTGAGCTAGTGTGTGGATTTGCTTCACATAGAACTGGCACGCTTCACATTTCTTCACTAACTCAGTTGCATCCTGGAGTGCTGTAGGCCAGTAAAAACCGTGCCGGAAGGCTTTACCGACCAGCGTGCGGGAGGACACGTGGTTCCCACACACTACCAGGATTCCGGTTTATTGCAACGAAAAAATCATTGCAATAGGTCAAAATTCATCGCGATAGGTTGTTGTCGCAACGAAATAGAATGTCGCGATAGTTTTTTCGATTCGTGGCGATAACATCCATGGCAATAGGTTATTGCAACGACTTGACATCCGTGGCAAATAGTATGGTATTGCGACGACTCCACGTTCGTTGCAAAGAGTATGGTATTGCAACAGTTTAACCTATTGTGATGATTTAACGTATTGCGACGAAAATATCGGTGTTGCAACGATGTCACATTCGTGGCAAAAACTCTGGTATTGCAATGACTCCACGTTCGTGGCAAATAGTATGGTATTGCAACGGTTTAATGTATTGTGATGATTTAACGTATTGCAACGAAAATAATGGTGTTGCAATGATGCCACGTTCATGGCAAAAAGTATGGTATTGCAACGACTCCATGGTCGTGGCAAATAGTATGGTATTGCAACGGTTTAACGTATTGCGACGATTTAACGTATTGCAACGAAAATAACGGTGTTGCAACGATGCCACGTTTGTGGCAAAAAGTATGGTATTGCAACAAATACACGTTCATGGCAAATAGTATGGTATTGCAACGGTTTAACGTATTGCGACGATTTAACGTATTGCAACAAAAATAACGGTGTTGCAACGATGCCACATTCATGGCAAAAAGTATGGTATTTCAACGACTCCACGTTCGTGACAAATAGTATGGTATTGCAACGGTTTAACGTATTGCAACGATTTAACGTATTGCAACGAATAGTACATTATTTGCGACGATTTCACATCTGTGGCGATAAGTACGGTATCGTGATGATTTCATACTCGTGGCGAATAGTATGGTATCGCGACGATTTCATACTCGTGGCGAATAGTATGGTATCGCGACGTTTTCACATTCGCGGCGAATAGTATGGTGTTGCAACAATTTCACATCCGTAGCGAATAGTACGGTATGGCAACGTTTTTACATTCGTGGAAAATAATATGGTGTTGCAACGATTTCACATCCGTGGCGAATAGTACGGTATCGCGATGATTTCACACTCGTGGTGAATAATATGGTATCGCGACGTTTTCACATCCGCGGTGAATAGTACGGTATCGCGACGATTTCACACTCATGGCGAATAATATCGTATCGCGACGTTTTCACATTCGTGGCGAATACTACGATGTTGCAATGATTTCACTTCCGTGGCGAATAGTACTGTATCGCGACGATTTGACACTCGTGGCGAATAATATGATATCGCGGTGATTTCACAGCCGTTCCTAGTAATACGGTATTGCAATGATTTCATGTTCATGGCGAATACTACGGTATTGCAACGATTTCAGAACCGTGGCAACATTATTGTATTGCAACGATTTCTGATTTGTGGCAATAGGTTCGTAATGCAACATATTCAAATTTGTTGCAACATAGTCGTAATGCGACGTTCTCTGGGTGGTGGCAATAGCAGTCTAGTGCAACGCTTTTTTGGTCGTAGCCAAATGTTTGTAGTGCAACATTTAATAATTTGTGGCAATAGCTAGCTTCCTATTGCAATAGTTTATTTTCGTCGCAATAATCTGTTAATGCCACATTTTATAATTAGCGGCACTATAATCCTAATGAACCAGGTTTGAAAATTAGTGGCAACATAATCAATTTATTCGCACACAATACGTCTGTCGACTTAACAACAAACATCCAGCAATTGATGCAACGCTCAAGGACCCTTGCGTCGTTGCAAGATGATGTTATTTACAGTTTTTTCAGTTTGCAACATTGCACCCATTAAAATAGCACCGTGACGAGTTGTAGTACTAGGAATAGTTTCTTGAACATCCAACTTCGACTTGGTGCGAGCAGGAGGCTTTTGTGGAGTTGCTGCTAGCTGTTGTTGATTTTGCAAGATCTCCATCATTCTGCGCATGTCTGCTAGCTCCTTTTCTTGCCGTGCAGAATTGGTTGCCATCTGATCATGTAAAGCCCGGACTTCCTGGTTGAGTTGTTCATTTGCCTGGACGAAGTCATCCATCTGGGAGGACATATTATCATTTCTTCCTTCCAACTCTTGCACCTGAGAGCTGAAGTCTTCATTTCTATTTTGTAAGGATCGAACTTGCTGGCCGAGCTGGTCAGACATCTGGATACGCAGTCTTTCAGAAACATTAGGTTTATCCATATAACCACGCCCCCAAAACTGTGATCCTCTAGAACCGGTTGCGGATATATAAGTAAGCTGGAAGATGTTGTTTCTTTCCTCATCTGGGATTGGGACTCCCAGCTCAGCTTCCTTGACGTTGATTTGGGCACGTGCCTGGTTCTATATACAAAAAGAAAAGTCACATGTACATTGCAAATATTTATTTAAATGGGGACTGTTTGAAGTGTTTCTCACATGTACAACTTCTGCCTGCTCGTTTGCCCATTGACCGTTCTTCACATGGCTTGCCTCCCACAGTTCTATGTCATCGGGTTCTTTTTCGGTCTCTGGGTCTCGCTATGTCAAATACAAGTAAAATTTGATTGAATGATTGCAGTGCAAAGTAAAAGCATGATTTAGTTTTCATACCTTCTCGTAACTAAGTTGGGCGTAGGATTTCGAGCCAAGCAAGTGTTTTGTCTTTTGAGTACTTCGATTTTGTGAATTGGTTCTGCTTATTGTCTGCAATTTTAAGAATTAATTTCACGAATGGGTGTTATCAAATAGTTTTTGTAGGATATGAAGGTATTAGAAAGCTAGCTGACCTTGAATCGCTCGGACCCAAAATAGTCCATAAGCGTCAACCAATCGGAATCTGCTACGTCAACAGGCTTGTTTTGTATACGTTCCTCATCGGTCGAATACTTCTTATAGGTGGCATGCAATGTTGATCGCCACCCCTTGTAGCGCTCACCAGCAATCTTCAATATTTTTCTTCTGGTATCATCTGTGTCGTCCAAGTCCCATGCATTCTGTACATTGTATATCACGCTGTTATAAACGTACAAGATGGAGGTCGCTAGAAAAAAATACTTATGTGGGGTGTCACAACACTAATCAGAATGTCTCTCACTGTATCGCTCTTCCAGGTATCGCCAACCTCTGCCCACTTCCTTACACCAGCGAGGGATGCATTTTTTTGTTGTAATAACCACATCATCGACTAAGTGCCGCTGATTAGGACCAACCGCATCACCCAACCTATCGGACCACTGAATTTTTAGCTTCCGATTCTGATCATTCGTTCTATTTGCAGATGCTAGATAGCGCAATTTATCAACCTTAAGTCCTTTAACCACCCCTCTTCCAAATTTCTTTCCTTCTATTAGTGTCATTTAAATAGTAAACATTTAAAGCAAATTAGCAACTGACCAGGCCTAGTATCATGTACAAATAGTGTGAAAGAAGAAGAAGTCTGATGTTTTACCATCTTTAGGACGAGTGCGGCAAATACGAGCGTGGGAACACCGCGTCGCAACAGCATTTTGCTCCATATTGGGCGATGCATCGACTTGTTGACTTCTTTGTTGCTGTTCATACCCTACAATCAGGCATCAGGCAGTAGTCAGTGGTGCTACAGCACCCGTAGTACTACAGGGGATTTTCAGTCCAGCTGCGAAGCAGGCAAGACAGTAGCTGGCGATGCTAGAGAAAGAGAGGGTTCGCCGGGTGCTCATCCTCTGCAGTACTGCCGGTTCGGTCTGACCGACATCAGCAGGAGCGCGTCTCGAGGCAAATTGGTGGCAGGGCAAGTCATGGACGTCAGCGGTATTAGCAGGTAGAGGATGCAAGACAGATGAGGCGGGCAACTTGCGACGTTTAACAAAGCTATAGTTTGGTCTGGCAGTGTAGTGACCACATTTAAGTCAGAGGATCAACGTCCAGATCACACCGGTGATCTCACGTGACTTATGTTTTTACTGCAGGCGATGCAGTAAAGATCCAAAGGTGTGATTCCGTTGGATCTTTACTATATCACGTGTAGTAAAAACGTATAAGTCAGGTGATCTGCGTCCATTGATATCACTCCGGAGCAAGTCTCGAGGCTAGGAGGACAGTGTGGCGGATCTAGGAATTAAATTTAAGTGGATTGCATACTGATATTTTGCTCTGCATGTTAGCATCTCGCCCTAAAGTGCTACTAGAACGGATACATGAATATAATCCTGCGTTAATTACCAGACATCAGCAACACATTTGGCAGTGTAAAAAACAGAATTGAGATCATATAAGCAGCAATGAACCCTCATGTACATGCATCTCTAAACTATATGATACTACCATTTCTTAGTGGACAGAGGTTAATGATATTGGACTATTTTTTCCAGAGTATGCCATGTCATATGGGGCATAGCATGTAGGAGTAGGTACGCCGTAATGGCCAGGGGTTCGCGGGCGGCGAGGTCATCGTGGCACGCGAATGATGGGACGTGGAGATGGAGGGAGACGCGTCGGGGAGGACAGTGAAGTGACCACCAGCAGGGCGTGGGCGCCGGCCGGTGCCGGAGTGACCGGCAGCGACATGGGTTTGCGGGCGGCGGGGTCATCATGACACGTGAAGGATGGGACGTGGCGATGGTCGAGGGAGACGCGTTTCTGAGGACACTAAAGTGAGCAGCAGCAGGGCGTGGTCGCCGATGCCGGAGTGGCGGCGGCGAGAGAGCTCAGCGTGCGCGTGTATGCATCATTAAATCACGCCATCACATATACTCACCAGCAGGGTGTGGGCGCCGGCCGGTGTCGGAGTGAACGGCGGCGACAGGGTTTGCGGGTGGCGGGGTCATCATGACACGCGAAGGATGGGATGTGGCGATGGTGGAGGGAGACGCGTCGGGGAGGACACTGAAGTGAGCAGCAGCAGGGTGTGGTCGCCGGTGCTGGAGTGGCCGGCGGCGAGAGAGCCCATCGTGCGTGTGTAGGCATCAATAAATCACGCCATCACATATACTGATTAACTATTAACTGGGACTAGGAAACTACAATTGCAATGCTAAAATATTTAGTAGAGCCCGATACATATTTATACTCGTAGTACCAGCATGGGATGATGAATCTTAGGGTTCCTGAGCATCAGGTGCTGCAATATTCTCTGCATACGATGCAAAGGAATTAATGTGTTATAAATATGTGTATTTTGATATTAAACACATTTATAGTTATACCAGGTGCTTGTTGCCCATCACGATTACTTGTAGACGACATGACGGTTTGGTGTCTTGTTCCTAAAGTAAAGAGTATATATAGTAAGTAACAGTGATAACATCAGATTACATGAGGATGTGTATTTTAGATCGGGCGGTGTGGTTGCTATGAACTGAAAATGTTTGTTTTGAACGGAGGAATTAGAAATGAAGGAGTAGGAAAAAAACCGTACAATTTGAGAAAGAAAAACAAGAAAAACGTGTATAAACCGTGGGAACTGAAAATCATAGGAATACAAGTTTGGAACACAGGAATGAGAGTACAACATTGGGAGTGGTCGATAAGATAACCCTGGTGTCATTTACTTCTAAATCAAGAAATTACATAGTACATGCGGTTTTTAATAGTTATCTTTCCTGACATGGAAATGTACTAGAAATACACTACCATAAACTGTCGGAGCGACATTTATTTCGGGGCAGAGGTGTAGTGTATTTTATATATATGAAAACAAGTAGAATGCAATCAGATGCTAGGGTAAAATAAAAAGATGAATCGACTGTAGGATGCAGATCTAACGATTGAGGATAGTTGATTGCACGATTGCACCATTAATCAGATTTTATACTAGACATTCATGAAACATAAGAGCATATAAGGAGTTGGGACGACAACTAGGAATGAACTGGCTGCAGCTGTTGGGACGACAACTAAAGCGATAAGGAGGGAGTAGCTCTATAAAAAGACGGCATAGATCGTGTAGAACTTACATAGCACAAAACTGGAGTCCGGAATGTCGCAGGGCGGGGTCGGCGATGAAGAGGTTTGGTAGAGCCCGTCAAACTTGGTCGCTCGACGTTGTACCCACAGTCACCACCACCACTCATACGGGAATTTTTAGGAATGCAAAGCACTAAGAGGAGAACATGTGTGCCGGGAACGGAAGCCACTGCAGGATTAGAGGGAGACGCACATTTATATTTGTCGTGGCTAGCTACAAATGGGTGGGGCTGGAATTTTGGGCGCACAGAGTGAAGTTTCAATTGTGAAAATCTCAATTGTGCGCGCCAAGAAGAACGAAAATTTTTTCGAGGGACCGCTACCTGCCGTTCATCTTTGTTTTCATGGAGATGTAAAAGCAGTCATGTGGTAGTGGGACATTCCAAAAAAAATACTAACAAAAATATGAATCGCCAAATATATCATTGTGCTAATGCAAACGACATGCAAATACAGAACACCCAAGTCCACGAAAGGAGGACGGCAAATCCATGGTCTAGTAAAAGGTAAACAATCAGCATTTTATATATAACATTCATCGCAATGAAATGATAACATATACAGAGTATATACTACTACAAAAAAAACATTTTCCCCTGTGATGTCTAATCTTCACGCCGTCGATCCAAAGCCGCATGTGATACGAGTATCACAGGTACATACGATATATATATCAACATTGTCATCGGATATTAGTTACAACGGATAAAGTTCTTTTTATGCACCTGTTGCATCAGGCGATGGACTAGTTAGCAATTTAGATGACGTAATTTCCTAATCAAGTTAATTATGCATCATGTCTGTTGTTAGTTCTATTACTTGTAAGGATAATGTTTACCGAATTTCATTCATTCAGCCACAAGAAATATAGATGGTCCCAAGTTACAAACATATAGGAGATGTTTTCGATAAAAGAAGTTTTTCAATACTGCATATATAGAACATATTGTTCATGAACATAAAGACATATTTCATTCACAAACAAGTAATAGAAAAACACGTAGTAGATAGCAAGAACAAGATAAACTACACCTAATACTACTCTACTCAGAGATCACGAAATACATAAACTACTCCTAATACTACTCTACTGGGAGAAATCCACGTCCTCCTCCTCCGCCGCTGTCGCCTCCTCCGCCTCCGCCGCTGGTGCCGCCTCCTCCTCTGCCACTGCCGCCGCTGTTGCCGCCTCTGCTTCCGCCACCGCTGCCTCCTCCTCCTGCTCCTCCTCCGCCGCTGCCGTCGCCTCCATAGCCGCGTCCACCTCCGCCTCAAGAGATGCCTCCTGCTCCGCCTCCTCCGCTGCTGCCGCTGCCCAAGCCGCCTCATACTCCTCAACCTCCATCACGGTCCGAAGCTTCCCGGTGACGCGGTGCTTAATCTTCAGGAGGCCCTCTACCCTAGCAACCTCCGCGATCATCTCGTGGAGGGTGTCGAGACGACCAGCCACAGTCATCAACCCGTAGCAGTAGTGGCCCGCGGTGTCCATGCTTGTGTGGAGGGGAAGGGTCCCAGGACCCAGACGGCGACACGAGCGATCTGTGTCGGAAAAGACCTTCTGCGCCACTGCGTTGAGCGCTAGTGCGCTATGAGCGGCGGCGGACTTGGCGTCGGTGGCCACCTTAAGGCGCCGATCGAGTTCATCGATGCGGTCGGTGAGGAGTCTGAGAGTCTGCTCAACCCAACCGAGATGAGGAAGTGCAGGCGCTGTGGGCGAAGATGCGGGCGCTGCCATCAGTTCCACCGGCATTGCCAGCGGTGATGGAAACGGAGAAGGAGGTTCGGAGGACGTCGATGGCCTAGAGCGCTTCGGCGCGGGGCTACCCATTTGTGTGGCGACGGAGGTGCAGAGAAAGAGCGAGAGGTGGTCGACGGTGACGGGGGGAGAAGTTTAGAGGCTAGGATCTAAGGAGTGGTGCGGCGAAGAAGCAAGGGGACAGTGAGCCTTTATAGCGGGTCGTCGTCTAAGCGGGCGTGTCGAGATGATCGAACGCTAGAGGAAACCGTGCTTAATTATGAACCGGTCGGTGGCCCCGGTTTTCTCGAAACCACGGTTTGCATCCTCTCGGTCCCAACGGCTCGACGCGTCCAATTAGGAGTAAATTTACACGCGGGGAAAAACAATTTTTTTGTTATATAAAAAAAAATCCGTCCGTACACGCCTAAGTCAACTTCGTGACTGCGCGTCCGGGCTAGCGGACGCCTTGCAGCGAACATGGGCCTAGTCCTGCATGCATTACTTTCATTCGGATTTTTAACTGCAACTGTGCGCCATGCCTTATAACGTCGGTGCATCGACCTCAACTTTCCGTGGTGGGACTAATCCTTCGCACCTGTTCCATATGTTCTTTTCTTCTCTGTCTGTTGTCTAATACTATTTCTGTTCTATGTTCAACATGCATGTGCGACCTCGATCCATGATCATGTTTCATGATGTTATACATGTGTTTTCTCTTTTTGTTGAAAGATCGTCATGTACTGTTTGAGGTATATATATATGCATGCATGTTAGTGTTGTTAAACATGACCGAGGTGTTTTAATTCTAGCTATGTCTAACATGCACGTACCGCAAACATGATCAACCAATTACACTACGTAAGAAACCCAAATAGGAGACAACGATGGGCGACAGATCGGATGTCCATTGATCACAAAGTGATGCAAGACGCGCTTAAAGTCATAGTTTGTCTCCTTTAGCTTTGCAATTACAAATCGAGACGAGCTTCAAACCCTAAGATCTTTTGTTTTTGTCCAATTTGCTCGGTTCACTTGTGACAGATTAACACATCACTAAACTTAGAGCATATTCACTTGATTGAAATCCAGAAATTCTAACACACCAGTATTCATTGACACGAATGAACACATATATATTACAAAACACAAGAAATATGTACAAGAACAGAATTGAAGTTAAACGTGTACAAGAACTCCTAAAACTACAAAAGAAATATGTACAAGAACTCCTAAAACTACTCTGTCGGCCTCGCCTCCTCCGCCCTCTCCCCCAACTTCTCAAACCACGACAAGCGGTCCTCCTCCTCCTCCTCCTCCTCGTCGTCGTCGTCGTCGTCGTGGTGGTGGTGGTCGTCGTCGTCGTCGCCATCATCATCGTCGTCGTCATCATCGTCGTCGTCGTTGTCGTTGTTGTCGTCCTCCTCCTGCTCCTGCTCCTCCTCCTCCTCCTCCTCCTCCTCCTCCTCCTACTCCTCCTCCTCCTCCGGAGACGATGCAGCAGGAGAGTGGGCCAGCTGCTTCGGCTGAGCCGATTGCTCCGGCTGCACCGGTGGCTCCGGCTGCACCGGCGGTGGAACCCCGTCGCGACGAAAGTTCCTCTCCGTCGCCGCTACCAGGGCACTACGGCCCTCGGCGCCGAGCTCCCAAGGCGTCCAAGGCCCAAGACGTACTGTCGTGCGCCTCTCGCGCCATAATGAGGCGCTGGTCGTCGTTCACCCTCTCAGGGGAGCTGCAGCATATCCGCTTGCAGGGTGGCTGCCTCGGCGGGCTAGGAGGCAGAAGGTTGGCCATGGCTGTGGTGGTTCATCGGCGCCGGGCTAGGAGGTGGAACGATGAAAGAAGAAGAAAGGAGTGCAAAAGTTCTGTGCTTGTACATAACCGACGACGAGCCTTATATATGGTATGTGTGGAGTAGACGAGGGAGCGGTTCGTTTCCCGCGCATTGAACTCTTTGCAGACCTCGTGCGGCGCAATTAAACCACTATGGAAGACGCTTGAGAGATCCTTCCGTCTCTATTGTATCCATGTCGAACATCGCGCACGCGTCGCTGCACCACGGTTTCAGTTACTTGGCGCACTGGAAAGGCCAGCGGCGAGATCTCCGGCGAGCCCCACCACGGCGGCGCCGCGCGTGCGCCCTCGGCGCGAGGAGGAAGAAAGGGTTTGTGATGTTGGTTTTCTTGTTTCGTGATGTTGTTTTTCTTGTTTTGTAGTACTATTGTTTTATGTTAATGAACTCAATGTCATTGTTCCTCTGTTCCATCTGTTATTTTTTTTCTGTCTGTTATTTAATGAACTGTCGGTTCTATATATTTGTATTCTCTGTTAATGAATGACCGTCGCGTACGTGCGTTTTTTTGTTGTCAAAGTTGGATTCGATAGGATCATCTATGTTTTTGTATACTGGATCTCGATCCATGCTAGTTGATGTTTCATTGGATGTACGACGATCAGAAAGTTTTTGTTTCGTAGGTTGGATTGGACCATCCATGTTGATATTTCATATGATAATATTTATTTATATATTAATTCTTTATTTTACTAATGTATATTAATAATATACAAATAATAAATATGACAATCGTTTTTCAACAAAAAGAGAAAACACTTGTATAACACCATCAATTTAACATGATCGTGGATCGAGGTCTTGCACATGCATGTTACACATAGAACACAAATACGGAGTACGTAGTTCATTAGACAACGGACAGAGAAGAAAATAACATATGGAATAGACGAACAACATTGAGTCCAGTAACATAGAACATTACAAAACAAGAGAAATGTCATCATGAAACAAGAAAATCAACATCACAAATCCTCATCAACAAGTGATCAATCATGCATGAAACATGATGGAGACCTCGTTGGCTCTCTTTCAAAAGCATGCATGCATGTTCGACCATCATACATGATCACGACAAAGCATTAATGCTCGGATAGTCGGACGTGTGGCGTACACGTGTTAATTTTCTCTTATGCTGATGGGACGCGTCGAGCCGTTGGGACCGTGCAGCATATATATCCGCCTGTGATAATTGTCTTATCAGAGGCGGGTCTTGTAGCATAACTAACCTCCTGTGATAATGGTGTTATCACAGACGGATGTTTACCTACATTAAGCTGCCTGTGAAGACCTCTTACCGTAGCTGGTTTCTACCATAACAGTAATCGCCTGAGATAATTAGGTTATCACAGATGGTTCTTTACTTGTATCTAGCCGTCTGTGATAATTGTTTTTCACAGACATGCCTAGCTGTTGGTTAATAACCGCCTGTGATAAGTTATAACCTATGCAGTACTACTGCAGTTATTTCTAATTTCCGGGTCAATTCAATATAATCACAGAACAAAAATCAATAATATCATCACAGAATAAAAGTCAACAATATTATCATCACAGAAGTCAATTTCACTAAAACAATATACATATGTACAAGTTACAGATACAATTAATCACAAAGTTTACAAGTTTTCACTAAAAATTGTTTCTATTGGCATAGTCGCAAAGTTCTGGCACATCAGCTGCTGCACCATCCTCATCAAAGAACTCCCCTCTTTGGGCAAAATTTCGTGACGAATGAATTGACAGAGTTCAGCAGCAATCCTGTCGGCTCCTCCACTAGGAATACTTCTACAAACCGGCCATTCTTCGTTCAGATTCTTCGTGTGCTGCAATATAACACATAACAAGGTTTAGAATATATTGGTTTGAACAATCTCAAAGTATAGATAAAAGTGAGAGTATACAGGAATTTATTTGGTAGTTTTGGAGCAGTTGTACTATGAGCAATTGAATTTTGAAGTTGGAATCAAATATAAAAATAATGTTTCTGGTAATATTGAACAGCAGAGAATATAAGTATTAAACTATGCTAGTTACAATGAAAATGAAACACAAAAGTAAGAAAATAAGGTATCGACATTAAGGATAACTTACATCCTCACGATTCACTCTATATACGCCGGCGGTCCGAAGATGCTCGCATACATAATACCCGCATAATACACTCCCAGCAGGCTGCTTCAGACAAGCATAATACATTTTAATGTCCAATGCATTCGTATTGGAAGGTCTCTCACCGCCAAGCTGTTCCGCGTAAAACCGCCAAGCGCTGTAATACAAGAGATGTCATATAAAACTTGTCAACACATTCTAAATGTGCGTAAATTAAAATTATTGAATAAACGTACAATTTCAAAATGGAAAGGAAATATTTGTAACGATCTGGTGAGAAATCGGCTGAGTCCAAGACTGTTGCCATTCCCTGCGTTTGCTTGATGAAGATCATTATGTAGTGATTACTGCAAACATACAAACACACGTGTTAATAGTTACCAATAATTGCTATTTCAATGTCATGTGTCGAACTTACTCAAAGTGGTACGAAGCCTTTACGAGGTCCTTGTCGTCTCTGACAAAGTTAAACATCGCATGTCCTATGTAAGTTGCAACTTCTGTCCTTTTATCCTTCTTAAGTTTTGCGATTGCTTTTTCAAAATATTTTTTTTCATGTGTTTTAACTTTGCTAAGTCTCGATCCGCCTGGATGTCGAATAACACCTTTGCAATCCTAGTAGGGTCAAGGATACCTGTCTTGCGCTCCAACTTTTCATTATCCATGTATTGCATCCTATTGAAGAAGTCCAGAATTGTTATAATCTCATGAAATGCGTATGCGTGTAGTAAGAAAAGCAAATACAAAATATTAGAGCACTTACAAGCACCAAACGAGCATCAGGTTGATTTCGAGCATGCCCCGATGGAAAAGGGCACGCAGCTCTTCAAATAAAATGACTCGTCTATCCACTCCAGTGCTCCAGAATGCTTCTTTTGGAATACGAAATGTGATGCAATTAAGACCATATTTTGTGCTGGCAAGGATGTACCACTCATGCATTCTTCTGAGCTGGACTGGTTGTTTGCTAAGTTGTACAGATGTCATGAACGGCTTCCCATTCTCAAATTCAGGAGGAACATCCTCAAGCTTGTATATTGGAACTCCTGGTTTAACTAAAGCCGTCCACCGATTATACATGACACCGTCTTCTTCCCACTCCTCGATATCTCCTAATGATGGCTCATGAGAAGAAAGAGATGCACTCGATTTTATAATATTTTCCTTCATAGTTTCCAAATATTTTGACACTTCTGAGGAAGGTTTCTTATTTTCATATGAGGTAACTTTGATAGGCACTGATGATCGAGGAGTAGTCGTCAGAAGTTGGACACTGGCTTGTTGTTGAACCTATTGTTCAACTGATTGCTCTTTACTCCCAGCACTTGGCTCTAGTACTACTTCAAGTTGTTGCTCAACTGGTTGCTCTTTACTAGCAACATCTTGCTCTGGTACTGCTTGAAGCTGTTGTCCAAATTGTTGCTCTTGGATATCATCCTTGCTGAGACATAGGGGGAGTGGATCTTCATGCACTTTCCCCTTAGAAGATGGGGTTGCAGTATTTGGAGATGCGGCGGGTCTAGAAATTGGCTCATCGTCCAACACGATATCGCGTCGGTGCCAAAGGATTAATTGGTTGACAGCCTGCCCCAGAGTCGCGATCCCCTCAGGTGTGACGTGGTCTATTTCATAATCTTCATAATCATTATCAATGATTTGAAGAACTTGCACCACAGCATAATACAACGGAAATGGATTCCCGTTGAAGTCACGATCAGGCTTTGCCATAGCAGTGGCAACCTGTTTGGTTTTGTTCCCTGCTCTGCCTATCGGGACAAGAAGACGACAAGATTTGTCGTTAGCAATATCATCGACAGGGAACTTATGGGTTGACCCTGAGCCTGGCACGGAACCAACGCTGCTAGGGTAGGCAGTTGGAGATACTAATTGCTCCTTTTGCACCGGAACCATCACTGTACTCGGTGCCACTAATTGTCCCGATTGTCTAAGTTGTTCCATTATTTCTTGCATATTTTCTTTGAACTTTTAAGCAATCGTTTCATCAAGTGTTTTCTTAAACTTCTCACGTCTTCTATATGTGTCTTTATCTTTAGGGAAACCATCTAGCCAAGACATTTGAGAAAAGACCGCTCGAACCCGTCCGCTGTGTTCAAGGTTTCCTAAGATAGCGGTAAGTTGGTCATTCTCCCTCTTCGGCTTGAAGAGACTCTTCTGTTGCTTTTCAATTACTTCTTTCATTTTATCATCTACTTCATTCAGAGAGTCAGGCTTTTCAAGTTTGCCCTCGCTGGTCAAACCTGACCGAGCAAAGACCCAGCATTGAGTTCGCTCATCGCACCCTTCTAATGGGTGAGGATTGCCCTTACTGGTAATTTCGTCTAATATCTTATTCCATTTCTGGACTTTGGGGGCATATCCGGCAGACCCCAAGCGATGATGGTATTTGTTCTTTTTTTGCAAGCTCTAACCTAGTTGCACTTAGAGCTTTAGCATCAGGTGTGCTCTTTTGACGAACAAACTCTTGCCACTGAGCTTGTGTGATTTTTCCCATC